>JAJEJO010005215.1:102304-122733 GCA_020662805.1 Glaucomys volans
ATGTTTTCTCTGATTAGTGGATGCTGATACATAATGGGGGGGGCGGTTAAGGGGGGATAAGAAAATAATGGAGGAAGTATGGATGGTGTAGAGGAAAATGAGACAGGAGGGATTGGGGGAAGGAAAGATAGTAGACTGAGACAGACAGTATTACCCTATGTATGTGTAAGATTATATGAATCATGTGAATCTACATTGTGAAAGAAAAAGATATATTCTCAGCTGAAAAAAAAATTAATTAATTAATTTTTTAAAAAAAGAAATACTACTTTAACCCAATAATGAGCACACAATTCTGTGATTTCTTCTTCCAAGGACTCTGATCTTTCCCTTTATGTCTATATATTAAGATAATTTCCTAGGCAACACTGAATCCTAACCTTAATTTCATTTTTAACCTCATCATTATTTTCCCATTTTCTTCTGACATTTTCTAGTCAGGGAATGCCCCCATCGTACTTGGAAGGCTCCAAAATCAGTAACCCATCTGTGTTTCTCAGAACTTGGCTTCAAATACTAATCATACAAACCTCTAATGAAGCATTAGTAGGATAAAAAAAAAAAACTCCAAACAGATCTGGTCAAGACTTCAGTATTAGTGGGCAGGACACTGCCAGATCATCAAAACTCTACCATATAACACCTCACTTCAAAGATATTCAAAACCAAGATCATCAAAATCAAGATCATAAGAAGTCTGTCACATAACACCTAGCTTCAAAGATATTCTAATTTTATTAAAATTTACATTTCTACCAGTAGGTTAGTCCATGATTTTTCATAAAATGTCTAAATTTCAGATACTCTTTTCTTTAATTAGTCTTAAGGTGGCTGAAAATCTGTACTCATCTTCTTTGTAATTTACTGCCACCTTTGGAAATCTAAACTTATATTTATTATCTTCTCATTTAAGACAAACTATCCAAAGCTGTTTTTTTTAAAAAAATAACAGAAGCACAGACTTTTCAACAACATTTCCCTTTCATCATATCATCAAATTATTTTAACAACTAATCAAGATTTCGTAATGAAGATCACATTTGGGGAGAAAAAATATGGAAAAAACTTTCTTCTTCTTTCTTTATAAAAGGCAATAAAAAAGATGTTCCAACATTTAGTAACTGGATCACAGTCAAGTTACTAAAAAAAAAAAAAATGCCAACATCTAATTTATTATTTGTGTCTGATGCGATGTCTCCAGCTCACAAGGAAGGAGAAAGCACAACATGGGTTTCTATCTTCTGTTATTTCTGAAGAAAGTCAAAATTTATGATGCAATATGTAAAAATGATGTGAACAAATGATTTGTCCCCAAGAGCAGTTGCAAAGAAGATATAGAGAAAAATTGTCAATCAACATCAAAAATAGAAAAAAAATTAAATATATCACATTCTTTTATTTGAGATTTACTAATTACTTTCAAAACCAGACATAACTATTTATGTACTGCACATTGTCATGTGTTTCATTCTGTTTGGAAGAGTCCATTTTTTCAGGGAATATATATTATTGGAAAAAATATCCAAAATAGATCATTCAATTTAATTTACATATCAATATATTACATTGAGTTTTTCTTTTAAAATACACTGTATTATATTTATATGCTACTTACACTTTAAAGAAAAAATACATAGAAACAACAGCCTAATTTGCTAAAATGATGTAGCTATTAATTTGCCATTAAACAAAACAAGAAATAACATTCAATAAATGTTAGTGTGCATATTTCAGTTTTTACATTTTCACTTTTTAAATACTTAAGCAGATATAACATGTATACTACTCTTCCTGATAGTGAATTATTCATATAATTAGCCACTTGTGCCTAAACAAAGAACTTCTAAATAAAAACTGATCCACTTTGAGTTGAGTTTTGTGCAGGGTGAGAGGTAAGGGTTCAATTTCATTATTACATATGGATTTCCAATTTTCTCAGCACCATTTCTTGAAGAGACTATGCTTTCTCCAATGTATGATTTTGGTGTCTTTGTCTAGTAAGAGATAACTGTATTTATGTGGATTTGTCTCTGTGTCTTCTATTCTGCTCCAATGGTCTTCCAAATGTCTATTTTGGTGCCAATACCATGCTGTTTTTGTTACTATGGCTCAATAGTATAATTTAAGGTCTGATATTGTGATACCTCCTGCTTCACTTTTCTCACTAAGAACTGCTTTGGGTATTCTGGACCTCTTATTTTTCCAAATGAATTTCATGACTGTTTTTTTCTATTCCATGAAGAACATCATTGTAATCTGGATGGGAAATACATTGAATCTGTGTAGCACTTTTGGTAGTATAACCATTTTGACTTGAAGAAAATGTGTGCCCAACACTCCAACATATTGGCTCAGGCCTTAACAAAAGTCCTAAAGCACAAGAAATAAAATTAAAAATCAATAAATGGGATGGAATCAAACTAAAAAGCTTCTTTGCAGCAAAAGAAACAAACACATGAAGACAGAGTCTATAGAATGGGAGAAAATCTTTGCCACCTGTACCTCAAATAAGTCACTAATTTCCAGGATATGCAAAGAACTCAAAAAACTTAACACCAAAAAACAAACCCAATCAATAAATGGGCAAAGGAACTGAACACATGCTTCCCAAACAAGAAATATGGTCAACAAATATATAAAAAATGTTCAGCATCTCTAGCAATGACATAAATGCAAATTAAAACTACACTAAGACTTTATTTTACTCCAGTCAGAATATTGATTATCAAGAGTACAAGTAACAATAAATGTTGGTGAAGATGTGTGGAAAAAGGTACTCTCATATGTTGCTGGTGGGACCACAATTTGGTGCAACCACTATGGAAAACAGTATGGAGATTCCTCATAAAATTAGGAATGGAACCACCATTTCACCCAGCTATCTCACTACTTGGTATATACCCGAAGGATTTAAAATCAGCATACTACAGTGATCCAGCCACATCAACATTTATAGCAGCTCAAATCACAATAGTTAATCTATGGAGCCAACCTAGTTGCCCTTCAACAGATGAATGGATAAAGAAAATGTGGTATTTATACATAATAGAGTATTACTCAGCCATTAAAAATGACTTTATGACATTTGCCAGTAAATGGTTGGATCTGGGGAATATCAGGCTAAGTGAAGTACCCCCCCAAAACAAAGGTCGAATGTTTTCTCTGTTATGTGGAAGCTAACCCACAATAAGGGGGCAGGGGGAAGAAGAGAGGTTCAATAGATTAGACCAAGGGGAATGAAGGGAAGTGAAGGAGATAGCAATGGGAAAGACAGTCGAATAAGTCTGACATAATTTTCCTATGTATATATATGAATATATCACAATGAATCTCATCTTCATGTACATCATCAAGACTAGGGCCCTAATTAGAATAAGATACAATCCATCCTTGTATAATTACATCAAAATGGATTCTACTGTCATGTGTAAATAGAAGGAACCAATAAAAATAAAAATAAAAGCAAACAAAAAAATTTAAAAATGAGTATTCTCAAGGGTTAAGTGTGTAGCCCAGTAGTAGAACAAGTGCTTGGCATATTTGAGATCCTGGGTAAAATCCCTAGCACCAAATAAATAAATAAAAACAAACTTTCTATTTATTGCAAATTACTTCACCCTCCTACTAAAATGTAAACAGATTTAACCAAGAGAGTAACCTAAGTTCCTTAACTTTTACTGGAAAAATTAATTTTCAGCCAGTATCAGGAATTCCCTATGACCTGCAGTATCTAAATTTGCTTCAATGCATTGAACACAGACCATCCTACAAACACTATGCCCTTTCTAAATACATCACTATAGAACAGAAAATATATCACAATATTGATATATTTGAATATTAATAAACTTAATATCAATATCTCCTCTTTTTAAAGTTCCCTATTTGCCATTTGCCACTTCTTCCTTGGTTATTGTCCCAATTTCCAAATGCTATAGCTTCTGATATAGCACAGTTCTCTACTTCAGTTCATGGGCCCATGTTTCATAGCCATGCTGTGCACTCAGGCACCAACCAGTTAAAGAATGTTTCATAATCTAATGGGAGAACCCTGCAAGATCTGTTTGTTTAGATTTTTCTCGGTGTACCCTTATTTTAAGTGATAAGAACACTCCTTTTCTTTGCTTACAGGGTGGGTACCTCTGAAAGAGGGACTTATCACCTACTTTAAGGGGAAAATGTGTTAGGTTTTACAGATTGCTGTAAGGTGAAAGGTGCAAGAGTAAAGTGGAAGTGACTTTTCTGCTTCTCGAATGATGACGGCATATTCTGAAGGTAGTATGATCTGCAGCCCAACAGAATTCAGACAAAGGTCAATAATCTCCTGATATTTATATACTGTCAACATCAGGAGTACCACTATGCTTTTTATTTTGGTATCATACATGATCACAATGTCATCTCTTCTAATATTAATTGACAGATAAAATGTGGTTGATGAAGAGAGCAAGAGGAGTAGAACTGATTATTTTATCTATAATCTAATTGTTTTAACTAACATAATAGACATCTTATTGAAAATTTGTATAACAAAGCTGCACCCTATCTACAAACCCCGGGGCACCTGGCCTTCTACAGACATAACAGTGGCTGTCATCACTGAAAGAGAGCCCTATGCTCTGCATTAGGCCTGCTTAGATCCATGTGAGCTTCTCCTAGAACCAAAGAATTCCTTCTTATAAAATGAAAGAAATGAAGAAATGAATTTGTACAAAAAAGCAAACTCATAAAGTATTCAAATGAAAATGACCTAGAGAAGTACAATATTAAATCATCAACTCAAGATATACACTTAAAATACTTTGAGGATAGTAATCTAAAATTTGCACAACAGAACAATGATTCGATCATTTTGTTATCTTAGAAAAATGCAGGTTCTTAAAGCTGCTTTACACTCAAGAAGATTTCAAATGGACTTTGTAATGAAAAACAAAAGAATTTACCTGGTCTAATGTTATGAGTTTCTCTTAATTATATTAATAGCATATATTAAAAGGATGGGATGAACTCTAGTCACCTATGTAAAAACCCAGATTTTCAAAAAAAAAAACCAATTTGATATTTATTATCTTAATTTTTAAAAAAACTTAAATCTTTATATTAATACCAGTAGAAAAAAGAATTATTTTTTGTCTGACCACATATTAATGAGTTAAAGCTCACAAAATCTTGATTCACTTTACCTCTAAGTCACTCTAATTTCATTAAAGTGGCATTTTTCTACTAAAATAGTGTCTTAATTCCTAGTTTTTATTTGTAGTTCCATAAAACAGGCAATTATTATACATATTGTTTATAAGAAGGTTGCCTCACGTTAACAGTTGAAATGTTTAATTTTTAAAGTGACATAAAAAATGTGAGAAAGGGACTGGGGCTGTATGTAGCTCAGTGGTAGAGCACTTGCCTAGCATGTGTGAGGCACTGGGTTTGATCCTTAGCACTATACAAAAACAAATGAATGAAGGCATGCTGTCCATCTACAACTACAAAAAAAATTAAAAATGTAAGAGAAATATAGCAATGATATTAATACAAAATCTTTTTATGCATCTGATATAAGTATAATAAAGTTTATATATAGATAGCTTTCCACATTATCTTTGCATTCTATATTGATTTATAGTTTTCTCACACTTTGAACAATTTCATTTTAGGTTCCTTTCACAGCTGTCAAATCAGAAACTCAAATCATCAGTGTTGAAATTAGTCAAGATCTTTAAAATCTTATGCTCTTTCACACAGGAAAAAATAAAACTTGTGAATAACTATGATATTGTTAAGGCAGATGGAAGGGGCAGATTACAATGGTTATATCTGGGGCATGTCTCTGCAATCAGCTTCTTTTCATCAATAGTTCTTCGGCTGTTTGACTCTATGACTTTCATCTTTCTTCTGCCACCGCAGCTGCTTGGAGCCAGGGTAGATGTTTGACCAAACAGAGATGTGTTACGATAATGAAAGTCCATAAGAGGTTTAGCTATTTCAGACTAAAAACCTACGAAAAGCAGAACCTTCTGAGAGGTGACTGGAGCAGAAATAAAAGAATGCAGCAGAGAGCTGCTGCCTCAGGAAAAGAGTGAGAAGGTACTTTCAGAGAATATATTAATTACATGTTAATAACTAAATACTATGAAGTGAAAAACTGAATCTTGTGAGTTTTTTAATTAGAAAAAAATTAATTTCCAAATAAAAGGAAAAGGAAATGAAAATGGAATCATTTATGAACCTATTACCAGAAATTACATTTTATGATGAAATAACTACTTACGAGCAGACAAAAACTGAGGAATGGCCAAGTACTATATGGGAACACCCCAAGAAAATTAAGCTATATCTGTCAGGGCATTAAGTAATGGAAATAAACTATAATGTTGATATGAGTTATTAAACCATTCATACAATAAGCAATTAAACAAACAAAACTATAATATGGAATTATACTTCATTACATATTTTCTTCTTCAGTTCACAGACCAATAATGCATCAATGTTTTTTTGAAAAACCTGAGCTGATAGTCAATGAAGTTTTACTTCATAAACCTATTGTAAGCAAACTTTCCTTTATGGATATAATCAATAATTTCCAATGTAAGGCTTAAAAAAATATGATAACAGATCTCTAATGGTTAAAACAGTAAGGAAAAACAAATGAAATCAGTGAACACCCTTTAATTGAAAAATACTATTATTTAGTTTTTGAAGGAATCAAGAAAATTATGCCCAAACAAAACCTTATAAAATTGTCAACTGCCTGTTTTAACAGAATAAAATTCAAAGATAATATCTTCTTTTTTTTTTTTTTTTTTTTTTTGGATTGGACCCAGGGTCGTATACTTGCCAGATAAGCACTCTACCAACTGAGCTATATCCCCAGTCCTCAAAAATATTATCTTGATATTTAAACTAATGATTCAGTTTGGAATATGGGTATTATTTGGTTTCCTGAAGAGTAAATACTCTTACCAGATACTCAGCCAGTCTCTTACCCTCAATCATTTCACAGAAAAACAAGAATTTCAGAGATTCTAATAGCATTGTGCTGATAAATGATGACAGTTCATGAGGTTTTAGTTTGTGGAAGAAGGAAGAAAAATTAGACCCTTTATCAATGCAAAAGGATCTTAGGACTATAAGGAGGGCATAGGGGAAATAAAAGGTCATAGGCTTGGAAATTATACATACATTGACCTCATTGATCAAACAAAAAAGCAACCTAAAGAAAATGTGTGAACCATTATTATGTGGGCATTATATATACACAAATACCCACAAATTTTGTTGTGAGTGTGTGTGTGTGTGTGTGTGTGTGTATAAAGAGAAAGCGATTACTTTCCTATCTTGCACACCATAACTGGTCCCCTAATTCACAACTGACCAAAAGAAAAATAAAGCTGATTATACATAGTTTATAATTCATTGATATGTAAAAGATTGTGTGTTTTAGGAACGCTGCAAAAAGTAAAGATGAGGGATTAACATTACTGCAACTAATATGGTTTAGCATTATCTAGCGACACGGAGTACATATTCAGGTGTAACACATGTTTATCCTATGATATTCTTATTGGCACATGCAATTTCCTCCCTTCCCAAACACTATGATTAGCTCCTTATAAAACATCTTCAGTACCAGATTTTCTTAATACAATTACTCCTATGTAAAATGTTACTTGTTTCCTTGAAAGTTTGGCTTTGTCCTCTTCCCCCTAATTTTCTATACATGAAGAGTATAAATTACCATAGTTTGGAGGTGAATTAATTCATACAGAAAATAAGAGAACAATCATGGAAAGTAATGTGGTCAAAAATTTGTGAGTGGTCCCATCAAGTTTAATGAAAAACTTGATAAATAAGATTAGTTTTTCTAAAATGTTTTATGAAGGAAGGATACAATGATAGTATATAATCTATAAATGGAAATAAAAACCTTGCTAACACTCAATTTTGCTTGATGAAAAACAAACATATCAGAACATAAAGTTATTTAAGTCTTTGCTTCTCAAATTACGGTCTATGAGCCAGCAGCACAGGTATCACCTGACAGTCCCTTAGAAATGCACAATCTCAGACCCACAGGCTATCCTTCCTACTAACCCTGAGCCTTACTTTGTATCAAGATCCCAAGTGGCAAGCATTGATATTAAAGTTTGATGAACTGGTTTGGATTATCCTACAGTTTAGATTTTTTTACATATTTTATAAATATTTTCCTTTTATTACCAAAATTAAGTATTTACTCAAAGCCTGTGGAAACATTCAGAAAATCATGAGAAATTTTTTTGTATTTTCAAATATATATTCACATAAATTTATGAAAAAAATTAAGAGAATTCAAAATTGATACTAGAAACCAGAGACCACAAGGTATATATATATACCACAACCAGAGGTATATGTTTTATATACCTCTTTTTCAGGTATATAAAATATAAATATAAAATTTAAATATATAAAATATACCTGAAAAAGACTCTCCTAAGCAATGAGAGCAGCAGCAAGGTACAGATGTTGCAATATTTCAAGTGAATTTTACGCAAACACAGGTTAACTGCGATCTTTCAGCACTAAGAAATGGCTACAGTTTACTAAAATGCAGTTATATCTGGACGGCAAGCAACAAAGATCAATAGCATCAACGACCTTCAGATTAATGTAAATTTTAGTGAAAGCTTTCATTTTCTTTTTCAATAATATTATCCTGTTGAAGAAGAGAGACATCAAAATTTGTTACAGAGAAATAAATGATTGCTATATATAATTATCATTAATCAAGAATTAAAAACCAAAATCTGAATTGATTAGAATCTATGTTGATAATAAAAAAGAACATTTAACTTTGTCTCCAGAGTTTTGGGTCACTCTATTACAGTTCTGTTTACATGTGACTTTCCTAATCAGAAGATTTCAATAGCACTGGCAAAGATTCAAGATAAGCCAGAAGGATGAAAATAATATCATCAGCAATTAATTATGTGGGGATTATTTGAAACTGTTTGCCAAATACTAAAAAAGTTTTACAAGAAAATTAAGTGCCAGAGTTAAAAGAATAATTCAGGGCATTAAAAAAATGATTCTGATATTGGGTCTCACAATCTGTTAAGATATAACAATATATATTATTAACTATATAAATCAAATCTGGTAACCATATCAGGATATGCAAACCAAACATTTTCAAATCCTGTACTCTAAGAAAGCACAATTTCTTAACCATACTATCATAAGAAAGACCATTTAATTTGGCTTGGAATTGGATTGCTATGCAGATGTTGCACAAAAATAATTAAAAATTCTAATTGATTTTTAGTTGACAGAGGGTATACCAGATGTTACACAGTGAGCTGAGGTCATTATTCCATTGTCAAAAATTACTGTGAAGAATATCAATTTACTTATAATTATAATAAATTAATGACTATAAAATTGAAGGCTTTCTCCTTTCAATAGCTGTCTGAATTTTTAAAGTATTAAACATCACTTTTCCTCAAAAACAGTTTTTTCTTAAGGATTAAATAATAAGATAATTGAATGAGGAGAGAAAAATTAACAGCAGAAGGATAATTTTTCCTTCCAAATGATTCCCCTCTTAAAGTAAAAACCTCTTTAAACACTAATTATATGACTTTTCTATTACTTCCAAATCAGATAGGCCTTAACCTCTCAATTCTAATTCCTACCAGCATTCTTTCAAATTTCACCTTTAAATTCTTGAAATTCCTGCAACTACCTCCCCATACAGTTTCTTGGTTTCTTCTTGTTCAATTATTTTTTCACCATTATCTCAGTGAACCAATGGCTTTTTTAATTAGATTTTTCAATTATTTTCCCCTTCACTACAGCAAACCATTTACTTTGCCATATTCTAGTTTGCCATTATTCATTTTTTGCACTCATTAATGGAAAAAACTGTCTTTTCACTCACATTTTCCTTCATCCAGTCACCATGACCCCTAGTTTTAAAGCCATTCCTGTTCTCCAAGGATATGTATCATCCTTTCTGGCTTCCACTCCCTCCCAATCCAGTATGGTCCCCATAATCATTTAATTCAACATAATCTCAGCAGAACCAACATTTTCCTCTCTAGCTCTCTATTTCTACCAAATGTCCCCAACAATCCCTATTCTTGCGTCAAATCATTAAAATGGTCTCTTTTCCTTCTGGTATTCATTTAATGGGCTAGGGACAAATTATTTTAATTTCTCTTGCCTGATTCAAAACTTGAATTACAGTCCCTTTTGAGACCTGGATTATCTGGTTGATTCTTACTCCTAAATTATATCCCTACAGGATCTCAAGTCAAAACCCAGTGAGTTTTTCTCTTTGTAGGCCTTTTTTCCCCTAATTTTTGAGTGCTGAAAACCCTAGTCTCTTTCTTTAGCTCAGCTTCCTGCTCAACTACCCAGCCTTTCAATAGCAGCTTTGAAATTGAGAACAAGAGTACTGGAAGTTTCAACTGGTAGATTCACCTATTTAGTTTTCCGTTATCTACACATTTTGACTCCTGAAAATACCACTACTTGAGTAACAGATATTTTATATTTTCCTAGGTTTCTAGATCTCAATGAAAGAATTGCTTTAGAAACAATTGCTTTAGAAAGAATTGCTGGACACAGAAATCTATATGATATATATATACATATATATATCATACATACATATATCATATATATTCTTTTTGTTGTTCTTTTTAGATATACATGACAGTAGAATGTATTTTGACATATTTATATAAACATGGAGTATATCTTATTCTAATTGGGATCCCAGTCTTTTTTATTTATACAAGGACTATGTCTCCTCCTTGAATATATGTTTCTTAAAGAAAATATCTTTGTCTTCTGGCCATTGCTGTCTCCCACACTCTTAGAATTGAGTGGGGAATATAGTATAGATATACACAGTAACATATTCAGTAGACATAATGAATGAAATGAATTAGTACCGAAAAGAAAACTGAAGAGCAGAAAAGGTAAATAAATCGGTAGCCCTGGAATTAGTATGTGGTGTTACTGAGGTAATCTAGTTCTAGTATTTTTGCCATGTAAAGTAATACCAATACATCTCATTTAACCAACTCATCCAAAAATTATTACTAAATTTTTCATAATAAATATGTCAATATAAGTGGCCATAAAATAGCCAACAAGTTTTTGAATTTTACATATTCTTATATTTTTGATATTATAATGCATTCATCACAGTAGTGATTAAATTAAACATGCAGGCTCAGGGCGAGACAACAAGATTGAATCTTGACTCCATCATTTAGTAATTGTTTCACCTGGGGCAAGTCTCTTAATTGTCCGAGGTTCAGTTTCAAAATCTGTAACAGGTAGTTAATAGAGTTAATTGTGATATAAAACTTACAGGATTCTTGTGCATATTAATGACATTAATAAATGTTTAAGTGCTAAAAACAGTGCCTAACACATGAGATGTGCTCAATAAATGTTAGCAGGTGGTATTTGTTGTTACATCAAGAACGACTTCTTAAATTGTTCATGTGCTGCAGGGCATGTACTACAACTTGTCACAGCAATTTACAAGCAATTTCATTTAAAATATTACACCCATATATTAAGTTACTTCACAGATTTTTATGACTTAAAAAGTTGGTGAGAGTTTCAAGTTTTTCTTTCCTTCATTCCTGGTTCAAGATGATAGACCAGATACATATATTGCTTTGGCTCCCTCCTCTTGTCTGAGTAGATCACTGAAATGACAGCAAGAACATTCATAACAGTACAGAGAAGGTAAATAGAACAAGAAAGGCAGATTATCCAAAGCTAAGGAAGTCCTACCTCATTTAGCACAGAGAACGCCTAATGTAAGTGGATGTTATTATTATTATTTTTTTTATTGATAAAACTTCCTTTCCTTCTATTCTCCCTAATTGGTAAATAGGGAGATTAGGAGAATGTGCTGGTTTGTCAATCTACGTGTCCTCCCACATGTCTGTCACCTGCAGTGAGCACAGTCATTCAGAGGGTAGTAATGTAATGGCAGAGAAACCAAAACAAATCACGTATATGAATCCATTTAGTACCTCATTAAGAAATATTTGCAAAGAGTAAACACTAAGAAGAATGAATAGAACAAAAGTAAGAGTAAACCAAAACACAAGATTACATACTTCTATGAACTGAATTATGTGCTCTATATTCACTGTGTTGACACCTGGAAACAGGGCTTTTAGGAGGTAACTAAGGTTTAAAAAGGTCATAAGGATGGAGTCCTGTTCCAATAGAATTGGCTCCCTTAGGAGAAGAGGAAAGAAGAAAGAGTTATTTTTCTCTGTCATGTGAGGGAACAACAGGAAGGAAGCTCTATCTGCAAGTGAGGAAAAGAACTCTCAGCAGACCCTGGCCATGCTGAGACTCTGATCTAGGACTCTCAACCTCCAGAACTGTGAGAAAATAAATTTCTTTGGCTTATGCCACCAAGTCTGTAGAATTTTGTTATGGCAGCCCAAGCTAAAAGAAAAAAAACCATATTGATAACAAGAAAAACAAAAATAACTCAACGTTCAGAAACAAATTATAATTGGCATTTTTTTAGAAAGATTTAAAATTGTATAGTACATATATGAAAAAATTCTACCCCTTCAAAGGAGCAGAGAATCAGAAAGAGTTCATAGAAATTAAAAATATCACTGTGCAAAATAAGAATGAAATTTGTGTAGGTATTGAAAAGGGGAAAAAAAAAGATTTCTCCCCCAAAAGAGAAGACTAAAACAACGGAATATAAAAGGAAAAAAGAGAACAATACAAGATTAATTTAAGAACATTGCTGGTATGGTTATGCAGCATGTTTGCATAACCCAAAAATTCCTATGTTGAAGTCCTAATCACTATGGTGATGGCATTAGGAAGCGGGGAATCTAGAAAGTGACTGGGATTAGTATTGTATAAAAGAGATGTCAGGGAGCTAGCTAGCCCCCTCCACCAGGTGAAAACACAAAGAGAAGTCTCCATCTATGAATAGTAAATAGGTCCTCGCCAGGCACCAAATCTCCCAGTGTCTTCAACTTCCCAGCCTCCAAAACTGGGAGAAATAAATTTCTGTTATTTACAAGGTCCCCAAATTGATTGCTTGGTTTACAACCTAAATTGGTTAAATCAATATCCATATGCGTACCCCGCACCAAACCAAAAGGAAAGAGAAATGAGAGGAAAGGAAAAATTAAAGACAGAACAAACTGTTTCATGGTTAAAGATAGGAAGTTTTTGAATGAAAGTTGTCACAATTGCTGGAGGACATTTTTACTTAAGCAAAGTGAATGAGAGCTTCAAGAAAGATGAATTTATGGGCCTAAATTGGAATTAAAGAAGTATCATATATAAGACAGGAACACAACACAACAGAAATGGAATCCTGGAATGACAACTAGTCAAGAGACCCAGTAAGAAATCATTACATATTAGCACATTCAAGATAAAAGGTGACAGAGAGTGTATCAGTAATGTGACAGGAAGCACATACTTTTTTCTGAAAATAATGAAAAAGAAGACACTCAAAAATTCTTGGAAAAGTTAAATATTGTTTAAAGAGCCTGTTCAAATAAAGTAAATGAAAATGAAGCAAAATTCTAAACATTTAAGATAAGAGAATAATATTCTTCATTCATGTACAATATTCCTTCAGCTATCAAAATTTTGGTACAAGAACTGTTTTTTTTTATGCACAAATCCAATCACAATACCTAGTCCACAGTAGTAGGTAAGTAATCATAACATTACAAATTCTAGTAATTGAAATAAATTTTCAGAATGAATTTACAGTGGAAATTTAAGAACAACTATAGCTAAAATATATATCTTTAATGCATGCAATCATTAGAGGCCTAGCATAACTGCCAGAATGTGGGATGTGGCAGTAGATTGGAGAAAACTTAATGGATGTCATCATTCATAAGTGAAATTGAAAGAAAATTAAAATGGATACTAACATAAAGTTTAACCTTTATGATTTAAATTTATAAAAATATTTAATTGAAAAAGCAAAAATTAAAAATAAATTCTTAAGAAGTAGGAAGTGAAAAAAGAGAACTAGTTCTTACCTTCCATTGGGGAAAAACTGTATTTTTTCTTAGAGATAACATATCAAGAAATATGGAAAACACAACTTCCACCACCAAAAGAACTAAAAACATATGGGTAAAAAAAAAAAAGTAGTTATGTCTAAGAAACATATGTCTATATGGTTTAAGACAAGAGGGGTTTTTTTTAATACTTTTCTTCTTCCATGCTGTTTGAATTTTTATTCCCACATTCACATGTAAAATTCTAAAACTGTAGTTTTGAGACTTGCTTAAACTTGTCATTGATATTAATTTATATCTGAGTGGATTCTCATCATAACACTAGAGATGCTAGAAATGTATGTGCATTATTTTTCTAGGAAGGAAAAATGACATACTGAAGGTTCTTAAATCAAGGAGTTGTATCAGAACTTTCTAAACATCATTTCTAACACTATTATCCCCAGATAAGAAATATCCCCCTCTTTTTATGACCCTCCATATTCAAAATCTTTCATCACATTATAGACATTTTTATGGAATCCACATTCCAGAATTTCTTAAAGGAAAAATTGCAAATAAGAGGGTAATTAGTATAGATATGATATGATCTCATATTTTGAATATCCTGAGTGAACACAATTCCACATTAATATTGTATAAGCAATATAATAAGCAATATGTGTCCACATACAGGCTGAATGTGGTAGGGAGAAAGCTGCATTCTCACCTTTGAACCTTATTTGACTTTTGTAATTACTTTTATGTTTGTAAAATTTATGACCTAATAGCATAAAAGGAAGGATAACACGTATATGACTCATATGCATGCTAGCCGAATACTGTGTTCAAAATACTGATTTCATTCACAAAACTAAAGTAAGACTAATCCTATTAAGTGTTCCCTTGTTGAAAAGGAGCCCATTTTTGGTCTTTGAAGCATGAGCTGTATGTTTATATATTTATAATTAAAAAATATCATCTGTATAAATCCTTAATCAAACACCCTACTGGAAAATTACATCTTTAGATTTAAAAAAGTCAGTAAAATTTTTACAAACTATCCCCACTACCACAAAACATTTTTACAAGATTTTGGGTAGCTTTAGCCATGTTGTACATCACTCATTGCGTCGGTAATTAAAATAAAAATATATGCACTATAATTCTACAAATATACTTAGGAAATATTTTAAAATAAAACCAGCATTCGAAGTCTAATACATAATTTGTGGCTTAGATTAAATCTGTAAAAATCAGACAAGCAAACTTAAGTTTATGTAATTTATGCAAACTGGCATATACCTGTCAACTTCTCAGCGAGATTTCTTTCCTCTTGTTTCTCCTTAAAACATGACTACAATTACCAGCAGTGATTTGATGCAACTGACACTAATTACATTCTCTCTCTAAAAACTTGCATGGCATCCCATAGCCATCACAAGGTTTGAAGTTTATAAATTTACTGGCCTACTAAGCTGAAATGAGAATAAACATTTGCCTTTCCATATGAAAACTGTAGACACTTTACAGGTGATTCAAGAAGATGGTTGTCATTTTGTTTTAAAAAAGGCAAACATAAAAACTATGATTTAGGATCACAGTTGGTTTTTTTGTATTAAAAGGGACAGGCTAGAAAACTAGTACTCAAATTTGTCTTCTTATTTTATTGAAGAGATAAAATTAATAGTTTTATTTGTTGAATATTTCATTTATTGTTTGTATGCCTAAAATGAATTCTATACAACTGAAAGAAACTGAAATCATATTAAGGAATCGCTGTCAGTCTCATTCATGTCATAATGCCATGATGGTTATGCACTTTAAAATTTTTTATCTATTAGAGTTTGTTATGATTTGGATATGAGGTGACCCCCAAAAGCTCACATGTAAGAAACAATGCAAGAATATTCAGAGGTGAGATAATTGGGTTATGCAAGCCTTAACCCAATCAGTGCATTAATCCCCAGATGGGATTAACTGAGTGGTGGGTAACTAAAGGTGGGTAGTGTGTGGCTGAACCAAGTGGGTCACTGGGGCTTGCCTTTGTGGTGTATATTTTGTACCTGGCAAGTGGAGTCTCTCTCTGCTTTCTGATCATCATGTCCTGAGCCACTTCCCTCTGCCACACTCCTGCACGGTGAGGTTCTGCCTCCTCTCAAGCCCCAAGAAATGAAGCCAGCTGTCTATGAACTGAGACCTCTGAAACTATGAGCCCCCAAATCAACTTTTTCTCCTTTAACTTTGTTCTTTTCAGGTCTTATAGTCACAGCAATGAAAAAGTTGTATTTATGAGTGAGATGACATGAAATCAGGATTTCCTATAAAATATCTCAGGAAAGAAAAAGAGACAGGGAAAACATGAAATAATATAAAGCTGACCATTTCCAAAGCTGTGTAATGGTCACACAGGTTAATTTTACCATGATTCTTTTGTGGGTCTTTGACATTTTGTATAAGAAAACAAAATAAAAAAGAAATTCCAAACATAGCCAAATTAGAACCAAAAGTATTATATTTTATGATCTTGTTTGCATGACAGAATCATATTGTGTTGCTAAATACTCAATTTGATTACAATTAGATTACTAACATTATATTAGTTGACTTCTTGAAGATAAGAACTTTTTCAAATAGACTTTGCTTCTCAGAACAGTACTGGGTTCACAACAAAATTGCAAAGAAGAATCAGAAGATTTCCCGCTTTACTTCATCTTTAGTCCCTAGTATGTTACTAGTATGAAGAAGAGGTTGAATGAAATACTGATAGAATGAGTAAGGCTAAATTAAGAAATAAAGACTTAGAATATCATACTAGTAATTTTATTAACATTTTATAAAATCTATCATAAAAATCTCCCAGTGTTCTTGCCATCATAAAACCATGTTTTCTTATCAATATTTAGTAATTTTTAAAGGACATCCCAGGCTTAAATATGAGTTCATCTCTTTTACCATTTTAATTTCTAGAACTTCTTAGAGGGATTTGGGAGGCAAAAGAAGAATGTGTCTGTAAAACTGATTTTCGCACAGTTACCTTATCAGTCACTAATATGTTTGTATTCATTCAAGTACTAATGGTATAAACATTAAACGAATAAAATAATATTATGCAAAGAAAGGATTGATAAATTATTAAGCTACAAGATCATTATTTAATCTTGTTACACTTTTAATCTGTTACTCTAGAATGCTGTTTGCAAAAGAAAATTCCTTAATTTCAACTGTAAATAATATATGTCCTTTAGAAATGAAAACATACAAACTTCTTGAACATTTTATTCTATTCTCTATGGAGAGAACAAGATTATACTTATATGATTATAGGAATGTACCTTAAATGTAGTTAAGTTAGAAAAGAAAATTAAGTCAGTGATGTTAAATGAAGTCAGTACACAGCTTTTAACTTGAAAAAATATAGTCTTTTCAAAATGCAAACTCTTAAAGAACTATAACCTATTCCTTTTTATTTTCATTTTACCATGCACAACTTTTCATCTCTTTATTTCTCTTTCTGATTTTTCCATACACCACATCCTAGGAAGAATCAGCAATTGAATAGTTTTCAAAATATTTCACTCTTACTGATAAATATTACACCATGGATACACCATCACATTCATAAAAATGTAAAGTAAAAGACAAAGCACTTGAAGGGTTTACAGTTTTTCTGTTTTCTGAAACTATTCCCAAGTATTATATCTACATAATATTAGAGGGAATGGATGGTGCATCTGTGGTGCATGCATGCCATTAAAAGACAACAGCAGCAAAACTGATAAAAGGAAAGGAATAGAAAGGGATGAAAAATGAGTGTGATTACACTCCATTTATGTATGATTTATCAAAACGTATAAATGCATTCTATTGTCATGTACAACTAATTAGAACCAATAAAAATGTATTAAAGGAAAAAAAATGAGTGTTATGGAGGTAGCCATGGGTTGACAGATTTAAGAGATCTTCCTGGGCACTGTTCCGACCCTGTTCATTACACACTCACCTGACTAGCAAATAATCCATTAACTGAGGAAAAAACACAAATAACATGAGTGATGTTTCAGGTTAAGTTATACTAATTTGAGTATTGTTATTATGCTCACTCTTAAATCTTATTTCAGTGGAATACTTTCTGACTTCTGATAAGATGCCATCACAAATGATATTATTTTAGAAATCAGGCAGATAAATGGATAAAGGAAGAATGAAAATGAGTACAATCAGAAATGTAAGTTGCAAATGGACTGTGTCTATACTGCTTAAACTATGAAGCAAGTGAATATGAATGCATTTCTGATGAAAAACAAGATCTCACTAAAGAAAGGATTTTACTACAATAGTAAAAATCTAGCAAGAAAGAAATGTTAAGGCAATGAACATTCAACAAATGTAAAAAGCAAGTTGTACAGTCACTCAGTTGAATGGAGGATCTGACTAAGTAATGAGAAATATCCGACGATGACCAATTTTACATAGTAAATAATCAAAACACTCAAAAGAAACATCCCTATTCCTCCCTTAAATGTGATATATCGGCATTACTTATGAAGAAGAGATATTGGAAAATACAAAAAATTAGAGAGTTGACTTATAAAAGAAAGTCATTTACATAATAACCTTGAGACACAGTTAAGAAAAAGGATTTGATTCAGTTAATAACTACATTAAAATATTATGTCAAGATATACATAAAACTATAACTTCAAAATTTCAGTATACTTTTGAAAAAAGCATATAAAATCAAAATATTTTAAAAATTAAAAGGTTATGAATTAAAATATCAATTTGAATATATCATTTTTTTAAATGACATATCTTGCTTACGTTTAAAATTCACTTCTGGAGGTCCGATCTTCCAAGCCACTGTGCGGCGGCTCCTGGAGAGGTCTGGCCTGGAGAAGCTGGAGTCCCTGGCTCTGGCGGGAAGTTTGGACCCTTTGGTGCCATTTTACAGCATCCCCGAGAGAGAGCAACCACCTGACACCGCCTGAGCCCCACGCGAGGAGTTCAGGCCTGCCTGGGCTCTCAAGCCCAGTGACTCCATCACTGAGCACAGTTCTGTGCCCCCACCCCAACTTGGTCTAGTGCCCAGGTCCACACCCTGGCCCAGGGTCTAGCACCTTGCTGTATCTGATTGTCTATCAACAACAGGGTGCCTCTGCCCAGAAGCATTGATCATTCCCAACCTGGAGGTAGTGGGACAGCACCTTTCTTGGGTCACCACTTGATCAAGCACTTCTCAAACATCAGGTGAGTTACTGGAAATCTGCAGGGACACTTTAAATCTTTACAGGGGACTTGCAATCCCTCTGATTTGCACTACTAGAGGGGAAGACACAAGAGAAACATGAGAAAACACGGGAAGAAAGTTTCCCAAAGAAACCTAGATGATATATCAAGAGAACCAAAAGACAGCATGGTAGAAGGAATGAAAGAAAGGGGTTCAGAATGTTCATAATTAAAATGATCCTAGAAGAGAATGATGTGACGAGAGAGCAAATTCAGGCTATGAATAATCAGCTAATAGAGCAATTGCAGGAAGCAAAAACTCATTTCAGTAAAGAGATAGAAGTTCTTAAAAAAAAACCAAACAAACAGAAATCCTTAAAGGAAACAAGGAAATGAAGGAAACAATAAACCAAGTTAAAAACTCAATAGAAACAAAAACAGCATGGTATTGGTACCAAAATAGACAGGTAGATCAATGGTACAGAATAGAGGACACAGAGACAAACCCATATAAACACAGGTATCTCATACTTGACAAAGGAGCCAAAAACATGCAATGGAGAAAAGACAGCCTCTTCAACAAATGGTGCTGAGAAAACTGGAAATCCATATGCAGCAAAATGAAACTAAAACCATCCCTCTCACCCTGTACAAAACTCAACTCAAAGTGGATCAAGGACCTAAAATCAGACCAGAGACTCTGCACCTAATAAAAGAGAAAATAGGTCCAAATCTTCATCATGTTGGCCTAGGACCAGATTTCCTTAACATGACTCCCAAAGTACAAGAAATAAAAGCACGAATCAATGATTGAGATAGAGTCAAAGTAAAAAGCTTATTCTCAGCAAAGGAAACAATCAGCAATGTGAAGAGAGAGCCTTCAGAGTGGGAGAAAATCTTTGCCACACACACTTCAGATAGAGCACTAATCTCCAGAATCTACCAAGTACTCAAAAATCTTTACACCAAGAAAATTAATAACCCAATCAACAAATGGGCCAAGGAAATGAACAGACACTTTACAGAGGAAGATCTACAAGCAATCAACAGATTTATGAAAAAATGTTCAACATCACTCGTTATAAGAGAAATGCAAATCAAAACCACCTTAAGATTTCATCTTACCCCAATTAGAATGTCTTTTATCAAGAACACAGGCAACAACAGGTGTTGGCGAGG
>JAJEJO010005215.1:124955-159870 GCA_020662805.1 Glaucomys volans
GGGGGTAAAAATAATAACAGAATGTGTGACAGATACCATTGCCCTGCGTACATGCATGAACGCACAGATGGTGTGACTCTACTTTGTGTACAACCAGTGTAACAATAGCTGTACTCCATTTGTGTTCAATGAATCAATAAGTAAATTTAAAAAAATAAATAAAAATAAAATAAAATTCACTTCTTCAAAATTCCAACCAAAATACATTTTTGTTGTTATGAAAACTGAAATTAAAATTTAATATTTTTGTAATTGATAAGTGAAAATCATATATATATTTATGGTTTACACATTGTATAATGGCTAAATTGAGTTCTTTTACATATATAGAGAGTTGCATATAGAGAGTATGCATTTGCTTGCCTAGTTATCTTTTTTGTGATGAAAACATGAATACATTCAGTATTTTTCAAATATATGATATATTGTTATTAACTGTGTTCACCATGGTGTACAAGAATCTCTTGAACTTATTCCTTTTAACAGAAATTTTATGTCTTGGACTAGCATCTCCCCAGTCTCCCCAACCCCCAGCCTTCTATGAATCAGATGTTTTTTATACTCCACGTAACAGTGAGATCATCCAGTATTTGTGTTTTGTGCTCAGCTAATTTTACTTAGGATAATATCTTGCAGGTCCATCCATGTTCTCTCAAATGACAGAACTTGCATATTTTTATGGCTGAACAGAATTCCACTGTGTGCCTATTTACCACATTTTATTTTTCCATTTATCTATTGATGAACTCTTGAGTTGACTCCATATCTTGGCTATTGCAAATAACACTGTGATGAACAGAGGAATTCACATAACTTTTAAAAGTACTGACTTCATTTCTTTTAGATATATACCCATATCTTTTAGACATGGTAGTCCAATTTTAAATATTTTTAGGAACTTCAATACAGTTTTTCATGATGAGAATGCTAATTTACACTTCTATCAACAAAATCCAAGGGTTTCCTTTTCTTTACATTCTTGCCAACACTTGTTATTTTTCATCATTTTTCATAATAAGCATTCTAACAGGTGTGAGATGATATCTCATTGTGGTTTAAATCTGTCTTTCCCTGACATTAGAGATGCTCATCACTTTTCCATATAACTGTTTTCCACTCGTAGGTCTTCTTTTAACAAACCTCTATTCAGATACTTTCTACAATTTTTAATCAGGTTATTTATTTTCTCACATTATTGAATTGTGTGAACTCCTGTATTTTGAATATTAACCCTTTATCAGATGTGTGGTTTGCAAATAAATTCTCCCATTCTGCAAGTTGTCTTTTCACTGTGTTGGTTGTTTCCTCTGCTGCACAGAAGCTGTTAGTTTGATATAATCCCATTGTCTACTTTTGTGTTTGATTCCTACAGTTATATCCAAAAATATCTTTGCCCACACCCACGTCATAGAGCTTTTCCCCTTCACTTTTGTCTAGTAGTTTTTCATATTCAGGTCTTATGTTTGAGTTTTTAATCCATTCTGTACATGGTATGTAAGAAGGCAGAGTCTTGTTCTTTTGCATGTTGTTATCAAGTTTTCCCAGGACCTTTTATTGAAAAGACTCTCCTTCCCCTATTGTGTTTTCTTGGCAACTCTGCTGAAAATCAATTGATCACACATGTGTGAGTTTATTTCTGGGTTCTCTATTCTGTTCCATTGGTCTACTTGCAAACATCATGCTATTTTGGTTATGGTAGCTTTGTAATACATTTTCAAGTAGTCCATCCCCAACGTGATGTAGTACATTTTCAAGTAGTCTCTTCTTTGTTTTTTGCTGAAGACTGTTTGACAACTTGGGATCTTTTGTGATTTTGCACAGATATTATGATTTTTTTCTATTTATGTGAAATATGTTTATGTAACTATAGATACTGAATTGAATCTGTACATTAAGTACTATGGGTCTGTAATAATATTAATTTTTTTCAATCTAAATCATGGGATACCTTTCCATTTATTTTTGTGTTGATCACTGCCTTTCTTCAGTGCTTTTTAATTTTAATTTTCATTGTAGCAATTTTTCACCTCCTTAGGTAAATGTATTCCTAAGTATTTTACGTTTGAAGCTATTGTAAATAGAATTATTCTCTCGATTTTTTTGATAGTTACCTAATAGTGTGTAGAAATGCACACTGTATGCACAATGTATTTTTGTATGCTGATTTTGTATCCTGCAACATCAATGAATTTATTAGATCGAACAATTTTTCAGTGAAGTCTTTTGAATTTTCTATATATAAGATAAAATCATCAGCAAACAGGCATTATTTTGCTCCTTTCATTTTGACAGGGATGTCTTTACTTCTTTTTGTTTGTTTGTTTGTTCTTGCCACTACTTTCAGTACTACGTTGAATAAATGTGAAGAGTGGGAATCTTTGTCCTGTGCTTAATGATAGAACGTTTTTAACTTTTCACTAATGAGCATGCTTTAGCTGTGAACATGTTGAATATAGCTGTCTTGAGGTATATTCCTTCCATACCTAATTGGTTGAGAGTTTTCAACATGAAATAATTTTGAATTTTGCAAAAATCTATTTATGCATCTATTGAGATGATTGCATTATCGTTCTGTTAATGTGTTGTTCATACATATGACTTACATATATTGAACCATCCTTTCACCCCAGAGATACACTCCAAAGAAAAATGGTAAATGATCTTTTTTATATTTTTTATTTGTTGTTTTTAGATATATGTGACAGTAGTGTATTTTGACATATTATACATACGTGGAGTAGAATCCCAATAGGATCCCATTCTTGTGGTTGTACATGATGTGGAGTTACACTGGTCATGTATTCATATATGAAAGTTATGTCTGATAAATTCTACTGTCTTTCCTATCCCTTCCTCCCACCCTTCTCTTCCTACCCTTTGTCTAATATGATGAACTTTTATTCTTCTCCTCACTATCCTCCCTTGTAGTGCGTTAGCATATACATATCAGAGAAAACTTTTGACCTTTGGTTTGGGGGGATTGGCTTATTACACTTATCATAATAGTCTCTAGTTCCATCCATTTACTGACAAATGGCAAAATTTCATTCTTCTTTATGGTTGAATAATATTCCATTGTGTATATATATCACATTTTCTTTATCTATTCATCTGTTGAAGGGCATCCAGGTTGGTTTCACAGCTTTGCTATTGTGAATTGAGGGGCTATAAACATTGATGTGGCTGTGTCACTGTAGTATAATGATTTTAAGTCCTTTAGGAATAAGACAAAGACTGGGATAACTGGGTCAAAAGGTGGTTACATTCCAGGTGTTCCAAGGAATCTCCACACTGTTTTCCAGAGTGATTGCACCAATTTACAGTCCCACCAGCAATGAATGAGTGAACCTTTTTCTCTACATCTTCACCAACATTTATTGTTACTTGTATTCCTAATAATTACCATTCTGACTGGAGTGAGATGCAATCTCAATGTATTATTAATTTCTTTTCTCTAATTGTTAAGAGATGCTGAACACTTTTCATATGTTTGTTGACCATATGTATTTCTTCTATTGTGAAGTGTCAGTTCAATACTTTGCCCATTTATTGATTGAGTTTTTATTGTTTTTATTTTTATTTTTATTTTTTGGTGTTTTTTGAATTCTTTGTATGTCCTGGAGATAATACTCTAATGAGGTGCAGGTGGCAAAGATTTTCTCCCATTTTGTAGGCTCTCTCTTCATGTGCTTGATTGTTTCCTTTGCTGTGAAGATTTTTAGTTGGATACCATCCCATTTACAGATTCTTGATTTTATTTCTTGCACTTTAGGAATTTTATATTTAGGAAGTTGGTTCCTGAGACAACATGATGGAGAGTTGGGCCTACTTTTCCTTCTAGTATAAGTGGATCTCTGGTCTAATACCTAGGGCCTTGATCCACTTTGAGTTGAGTTTTGTGCAGAGTGAGAGATTGCGGTTCAATTTCAGTCTATTACATATGGATTTCCAGTTTCCCAGTACCATTTTTTGAAGAGGTTATCTTTTCTCCAATGTATGTTTATGATGCCTTTGTCTAGTATGAGAGAACTTTATTTATATGGGTTTGACTCTGTGTCTTGTATTCTGTACCATTGGTCCTCTTGTCTGATTTGATGCCAATATCATGTCACTTGTGTTATTATAGCTCTGTAGTATAATTTAAGGTCTGGTATTGTGATGCCTCCTGCTTCACTTTTCTTGCTAAGGAATGCTTTGGCTACTCTGGGCCTCTTATTTTTCCAAACGAATTTCATGACTGCAATTTCTATTTCTATGAAGAATGTCATCAGAATCTTAATAGGAATTGAATTAAAACTTGGTAGAATGGCCATTTTGACAATATTAATTCTGCCATTCCAAGAACATGGGAGATCTTTCCATCTTCTAAGGTCTTCTTCAATTTCTTTCTCTAGTGTTCTGCAGTTTTCACTGGGGAAGACTTTCACCTCTTCTGTTAGATTGATCCCAGGTACTTCATTTTTTGTGGTTATTTCAATGGGATAGTTTTCTTGATTTCTCTTTCAGCTAATTCATTACTAATGTATAGGAATGCAAAATATTTGCGGGTGTTAATTTTATATCCTGCTACCTTTCTGAATTAATTTAAGAGTTCAAGAAGCTTTTGGATGGAGTTTTTTGGGTCTTCTAAAAGTAAATCATGTCATTGGCAAAGAGGGAGAGTTTGAGTTCTTCTTTTCCTATTCATATCCTTTTAATTTATTTCTTTTGTCTAATGGCTCTGGCTAGGGTTTTAAGGACTATGTTGAATAGTGAAAGAGGGCATCCCCGTCTTGTTCCAGTTTTTACCAAGAATACTTTTAATTTCTCTCCATTTAGAATGATATTGGCCTTGGGTTTAATATACATAGCTTTTACAATGTTGAAGTATGTTCCTACGGATTTTATCCCTAATACTTCTAATGTTTTAAGCATGAGTGGATACTGAATTTTGACAAATGCCTTTTCTGCATCTATTGAGATAATCACGTGATTCTCGTCTTGAAGTCTATTTCTTTTTTGTGGGGGGGGGGCGGGCAGCAGGGGGATACCAGGAATTGAACTCAGAGGCATTCAGCCATTTGATGTGATGGATTACATTTATGGATTTCCATATGTTGAACCAATCCTGCATTCCAGGAATTAAACCCATCTGATCATGGTGCACTATCCTTTTAATATGTTTTTGTATCAATTTGTCATTATTTTATCAAGACTTTCTGCATCTATGTTCATCAGTGATATTGGTTTTCTTTCTCTGATGCATCTTTGTCTGGTTTTGGTATCAGGGTGATATGGGTTTCACAGAATAAGTTTGGAAGGATCCCCTCCTTTTCTATTTCATAGTATTGGTATTAATTCTTTCAAGGTCTTGTAACTTGGCTGAGAATCCATCTAGTCCTAAGCTTTTCTTTGTGGCCCATAGGCTTTCGATGGCTTTTTTAGTTTCATTGTTTGAAATGGATCTGTTTAAATTTTCTGTATTCTCTGGATTAAAATTAGGTAGGTCATATGTCTTTAGAAATTTGTCTATGTCTTCATGATTTTCTATTTTATTGGAGTATAGATTTTCAAAGTAATTTCTGATTAACGTCTGTATTTCAATTGTATTTGTGGTGATATTTTCTTTTCCATCACAAATTTTAGTGGTTTGCACTTTTTATCTTTTTTCTTCATTAGTTTGGCTAACAGTTTGTTTTAGTCAGCTTTTTCACTGCTGTGACAAAAGATCTGACCAGAACAATTTTAGGGGAGGAAGAGTTTATTTGGGGGATCACAGTTTCAGAGGTGTCAGTCCATGGAGGCTCCATTCCTCGTGGCTCTACTTGAGGCTGAACATCATGGCAGAAGAGTGACAGAGGGATGATCAGGAGGAGAGAGAGAGGTTTCTAATTGCCAGATACAAATATCTACCCCAAAGTCAAGCTCCCAATTCCCACCTCCTTCAGATACACCCCACCACTTCAGTTACCAGTTAATCCCTATCAGGGGATTAATTCAATGATTGGTTAAGACTCTCACAACCCAATCATGTTTCCTCTAAACCTTCTTTCACTGTTTCACACATTAGCTTTTGGGGGACACCTCATCTTCAAACCATAACAGGGTTTATCAATTTTATTTATTTTTTCAAAGAACCAACTTTTTGTATCATCAATTTTTTGAATTTTTTTCTTTTAATTTCATTGATTTGGGCTCTGATTTTAATTATTTCCTGTCTTCTGCTTTTTGTGTCCATTTGTTATTTTTCTAGGGCTTTGAGGTGTAATGTCAGATTATTTATTTTGAGATTTTCTATTCTTTTAAAGAATGCACTCAGTGCAATGAACTTTTCTCTTAGAACTGCTTTCATAGTGTTCCAGAGATTTGGTAAGTTGTGTCACTATTCTCATTTACCTCTAAGTAATTTTTTATATCATCCATACTATCTCTTGGCCATTCAATAGCATATTATTTAGTCTCCAGGTGGTAGAGTAGCTTTTTTAAATTTTATCATTGATTTCTAAATTCATTCCAATGTGATCTGAAAGAATATAAGTAATATCTCTACTTTTTTTTTTTTTGTATTTGCTGAGAGTTGCTTTGTGTCCTAAGATACGGTCAATTTGAAAGGAGGATCCATGTGCCTGCTGAGAAGAAAATGTATTCAGTCTTTGATGGATGAAATATTATATATATATATATATATGTATATATATATATATATCTGTTAAGTCTACATTATTAATTGCATTTTTTATATCCATGGCTTCTTTATTAAGTTTTTGTTTGGAGAATCTATCTATCCAGTAATGAGAGAGGTGTGTTAAAGTCACCCATTATTTTTGTGTTTTGGTCTATTTGAAATTGAGGAGGGTTTGTTTGATGTATATAGGTGCTCCACTGTATGGGGCATAAGTGTTTATGTTTAAGCTCTTGTAATTTGAGTATCTGCTCTTTTGATGATGACCTATAAATCCTAGAATATTTCTTCTTTCCTTTTCATTATTTTTTCCTCTGCTGAATTTTTCCAAATAATCCATCTTCAAAGTCATATATTTTTTTACTGCTTGATAATTCTGTTGTTATTATTATATTTTTATTTTACTATAAATTTGTCAGGCAGTTCACATATCGGTGAGATTATTGTAGAGTTTTTGTTTGTTTTGTGTTGTTTATTTGTGTTTATTTGTGTTTGTGTGTGTGTGTGTGTGTGTGTGAGAGAGAGAGAGAGAGAGAGAGAGAGAGAGAGAGAAAGGTGGTGGGTATCTTGGTTCTCATGTTTCTTCTTGCCTTATGTTGAAGCCTAGATGTTTGGTGGACTTCTTTGAGATTTTATGGGCTAGCACACTATAAAAAGACATTCCTCTGTGAGAAGTGTGAGGGTGATTGCTAGGTGGACCTGAGAAGTTCTGGTACCAGTGAGGTTTCCAACTCTCTAGTCTCTATTCTATGTTGGCTGAGGACAGTGTTGATAGTCCTCCAATCTGAATCACCAGCACTGGATCACCACAGTGGCAGTAGTGGGGTTTGGGGCAGTAATGAATGCTATAGTTCTACCAAACTTTTTTTCTCTTACTAAAGAACTTGTGACTGAAGGGGATTCCTCTTCTCAGTCTGGCTTTCGCACTTGCAGGGTTGATGAAACAGGTGTCCTATAATAGTATGCAAGGTGAGGACATATGTGAAGCAGTGAAAAAGTCAAGTATGGGATTACATAGATGCTAGGTCTAGAGTTGCTCCAAAGTTGAGGGAAGCCTGTCTCTCCACGGCAGCTGAGCTAGTCTCTGGAGCATGAGTACACAGCAAGGGCTTGGTTCTGGGACCTAGGGAACAAACTACTTGGTTATGTCCTTGGCTATAATCAGAATATTTTTTTCAAAGACTGTCACTGATTAATTTTATGGGGGTTTTTTTGACAAAATTTTTATGGTTTTTTAAATTTGTTCATATCGGTGTCTTCACTTTGCATTTCTGCATACATGTATGAATATACAGAGGTAATATTCCCCTATTTTATTTTTATACCATGTTTATGTAACTCACTTACTCTTCAAATTCCATCAAGAATTTGTTTTTATATAAGATTTGAATTAGAAATATGGCATGACTTTTCAAAAATCAATCACCACATTAGTCATTGAAAAATGCTACTTTTCCACAAATTAATACATTCTACAATTATGATATTCTAAAGTATAGTTTTCTTTTTGTTGTAATCTAACATTCTGAAACTATTTTAACACTATTAAAATTATGTGACAACTTTTAATTTATATTTAAATATTTATTTCTCTTTATCTTAGGATTTCATCTTCCAGAAAATGTTCAGCATTTCACCCCTTTCTTTAGCAAAACATGCTTCTGAGAATTTACTTGGAGTACAGTTTATTCAGAGTTTTCAAATATAATTTATATCTTTTCAATACTGGGCAATCCCATTGAAGAATATGTCATGTCACCCAGTTATTCTTTTCCATTTCATCATATGAGATCGATAAGATTCCTGTTAACTGATATTTGGTTATTCAATATTATATTTATTATTTGGATATTATGCTCCCATGTTTATGCTTCTTATTTCACTTACCTGTCTAAATATACTGGTTATAATTTTCATAAAAAATAATGGAGCTAAAAGTAAGCACTTGTAATTTACATTATTTCTGACTTCAATGGAAATGTCTCCATAGTTACAATAGTAAGTGTGACACTGGCTGTGGATGTGGAGTAAAGATTTTAAATTATGTTTATGAATTATGCTTTCATATCTACTTTATTATGATTATATTTAAAAATCAAGATTGGTTACTTTTAAAACACTGGATATTTCAAATTGACTCTTTTTCATCTATCAACTTAATTGATTAAATTAACTCATATTCTAATATTGTGTCATCCTTATATTCTCAGAAGAATCCAATTTAGCTTTCATACTTCATTATTTCTGAGTCTAGGTCAGAAGTATCAGTAACAAAATTAAAATAAGTATAAAAGCAAAAGGAGACGGGATAATTAATTTGGTAGAAGAAGGAATAGGTCGTGAAATCAAGACATTTTAGAAAAATTCAGAATGTTTTAACCCCACTAGCCAGGAATTTTAAGACATCTAGACTTTGCTTCTAACTCATAATTTTGCTTTTCTTTGATAATCTTGTTCCTTATTTTTTCCTACTGTTTACAATTTTCTTTATGTTGTCAAAAATAAAGTTGCTCTAAGTATTGGTCCTTTGAAGGGAGACTCCTTAATTTTTCTTGTTCTAAGTCCATAAATCTTCAGAAGGCTTTTTTCCCATGCATTGGACCAATAGTCATAACCAGGATAAAGCTGTTTCATGCATAATATTGTTGATCTTAAAGCAAACATGAAATTTGTTAGTTTTGAGGAGCATTTTCCAAGAAAAATGTTGCCATGGCAGAACATTTCATAGGTTATCATTCCAAGAATGTGTTTTTTACTTGCTAAGTTTTCTTTAAATTTTTGCAAATTATAATGTAAATGAGAATAGCAAATGGATGTGTAAGGTTTATTATTATTATTATTATTATTAGGTATTAGTATCAGGAAGTTCTTGGCCAAAGTAAATAATCTTGGAATATTTCTGTCAACTCATAGTTCTGTCAAAGCATATAGAAGCAGATTTTTAAGTACTTAATAATGGGGGCGGGAGGACTATATTGCCTATAGTCTTCTATGAAGCAGGAATTTTGGGTGGTCATAGAAATGCAGTTTCTCATAAGTCATTTTATGGCAGGGACACTCAGTTTACACTGCTTTACTGTGTAAGAGCAGTCTGAATTTTGAAGAGAAATTGTAATTGTAACTTATTTTAAAAATCTTAAAAGAATCTATCAATTAGATTTCCCTAAAAATGCATCAAATAAACTATGTAATTTAATATCTAAGGGAAAGTTACATAAGAAAAAAATTTAAATAGGTTATAGGAAAATTGATCGAAATCTATAATATATTAACTCCTATCTGAATGTTATACTTCAGGGCTCTTCTCAGAATTAATGGGTTAAGATTTCTAAATGGAAAGGAAAAGCATAGAGGGAAGGGAGGGGTGGGGGCGGGGTTGGGGGTAAAAATAATAACAGAATGTGTGACAGATCCCATTGCCCTGTGTACATGTATGAACGCACAGATGGTGTGACTCTACTTTGTGTACAACCAGTGAAACAATAGCTGTACTCCATTTGTGTTCAATGAATCAATAAGTAAATAAATAAATAAAAAAATAAATAAATAAATAAAAAGAAAAAGAGAAAGATGGATGGATGGATACAAATAAAACTAGTCACATTAAAATTTAGTTCTATTTTGAGTTCAATAGACCCCAGATAAAAACCCAAAATGTTCAAGAATACAGCATGTGATAAAGTTAACATCACAAATATATCAAGAAAAATATTGCATAAATAGTGCTGCAACAACTCAGGGGTATCTGTGGAGAAAGTGTCATTCACACTTTATATGACAAACCAAGATAAATTCTAAGGATATGCTATATTAAAATATCAAGTATATAACCATAAAAATATCAGAAGACTTTGCAGTAACCCCCAAAACTTTGAGTGAAAAAACCTTTTATAAAGTTTAATTCAAAACTTAAAAAGTAAAGACCACAAGCAAACTCAAAACGTTATCGAGCAGTGACTATTTGCAGCTTATAGCACAGAAAAAAATAAATTCTCTCATACATACAGAACTCCTGGAAACTGATAACTCAGACCAAAAGAAAAATGGAGAAAATATGTTTAGAGAATCCATAGAAAAGGAATTACAAATAGTAACTTTTAAAATGATTATCAATCTTACTTATAATATGAAAAATACAAATTAAAACTATCCTAAATATTCTATTGGCATTATCAAATTGGTACAAATCCAAACTCTCAAACAAATATTGTAGAAAAATGAATTCTCTCAACTTATGGGGACAACATAAGGTAACACAAGCTGATACACTGAGGGAAGTTTGGCAATATTAATATTCTTCAAAATCAAAAAGTCCTGTACCTTCATACTTAACAATTCTATTTATGGGTTTTTCCCTACAAATTTACATGTATAAAACAACATAGGTATATATGATTGACTATAGCAGCATATTACTGGGGAAAAGCTTGATATGCATAAATCAGAGACAGATTAAATGAATCATGGTATTATAGTTTAGATGTGAGGTACCCCCCAGAAGCTCATGTGTGAGACAATGGAAGAATTTTAAAAGGTGAAATGTCTTGATTAAGACAGGTGTCATTTAAATGAGCAGATTAACCCACTGATATGGATTAACTGGTAGCAACTAGGCAGACAGGGTGTAGCTGGAGAGGAGGTAGGGTACTGGGGGAATGCCATTGAGATTTATATTTTGTCCCTGGTGAAATGAAGTCTCTCTCTGCCTGCCATTTCTTGAGCTGCTTTCTTCTGCCATGCCCTTCCACTATGTTCTGCTTCAGTTAAGGTCCACAGGTCTGCAGCTGGCCAACTATGGACTGAACCTCTGAAATGATAGCCAGAATTAACTTCTCCTCCTCTAAGTTGTTCTTGTCAATGTCAGGTATTTTGGTCACAGCAGCATAAAAGCTGACTAAACCACATGGCACATCATAAATATATAGATAACTAAATGAGGAAGCATTATATACCAATATAGAAAGGTTTCTGTGACATAAGTAATAAAAAGCAATGTACGGAACAAATTTAAAATAGTATAAGTTTTGATACATAAGGGCATGCATTTATATCTTGTTTATATATGAATAAAACTTTTGAAGGCTCCATAAGATACATTAAATGGTTACTTGAAGGTGGAGTACAGAAATTGAGGAGTCAGGATGATTGTGGGCAAGAAAATTTTTCCACACACTCAATTTTATATATACCATTTTGGACCACATAATATCCAATTTATTCCCCCAAATAAAAAATAGTCCTTACTTTTGAATTATACTCCTATATGTCAAACACCATGATTTAAAGGTCTTCTGAAACAGATTTTAACTGAGGTTAATATAATTTTAATATTTATGTTTAGTGATTTTGGCAGAAAAGAGCTCTTTTAAATGAAACCACAATCATATTAATATCTGCAAGATACTTGAAAGAAAATAAATTAAGAATTTGAGTAGAACAAATGTTCACATTCTAAGAAATGCACAGGAAAGTATTTGATATTGTTTCTCTTTCAATAAAAATAAAGCAAGAAAATAGAGACTATATTTGGGGCTATTTTTACTGAGAAAATTGCATTTTGGGAGACCTCTATTTTATCATTTCAAAACTATAAAAAGGTGATATTGCTAACATGATATTTTGTCAATGATACTGTCATAGGAAGAAACTATATCAATGATATATTAGGTTATCTTCTGATAATGATTTTTTAAAGAGCCCTGAGGTTATTACTTAAATAGAAAAAGTAAATGAAATTTAGTTTGAATTCTGAAGGGAGATCCACAATAAAATACATTATTTTAATATATGTTCCATAAGTGAGATGTAATCTATTTCCATTAGCCTCAGGTCCCTTTCCTTCTCTCCTCCTGTTCCATAAACAAAGGAATATAATTTCACTATATATCTCTTTTGATAGCAATTTAAATTTCCAACGAGTATTTAAAGCATACATTCATTAACCAACTTTATTTTTCCAATTCTCTACAGGCAGGGAAACATGAAGGAGAGAGATAATTCTGGTAAGGTAATTATAACCCTCACTAACCATTACAAGTCTCATTCGTATTTTAAAGTAAATTTTTCAGTAATTCATTGCTCCTTGTTCAGAGAATACTAAAAAAAGAAAAGTTAAGCAATAACGAGGAGGCACACTTGAACAACCTATTTAAAAGACCTTCTGGGCTGGGGATATAGCACAGTTGGTAGAGTACTTGCCTCACAAGCACAAGGCCCTGGGTTCAATCCCCAGTACTGCAAAAAAAAAAAAAAAAAAAAAAGAAGAAACATCTTCCCACCCTGTTTCTCTTTTTTCTGCCTTATTTTTCTTCATAGCACTTAACCACCAACTTCAATTATTATAGTTTTCGGTTATTCTCTCTTACCTACAAGAATGGAGTTCACATTGCCTACAACAAAGATTATATTTAGTAAATTACTATTATTATATGTTCATAGATGTTGTCATGTATACATAATCTGAAACTTTCACAGAATTCTTCCTAGGCAAAGAGACTAACCTGAGCATGATGAATAAATACATAGTGGAAAAATGTTTCTGACTTCCGGCTTTAACACAGTCTAGTATAGATTTATCAAAAAAACAGGGAGAGCAATAACACACACTTTATATTTGTTGAAAGCAAGAGACACCTCTCATTTTAATCTGCAGTATAAGAAACTGGAACCAAATGGAGAGATGATAATGACTTAGCAGAGGAGAAGAGGGGGGCAAACCTAAGTGTTTATATAAGAGAGACAGATTCAAGCACAAAATCGAGTAAAAGTAGAGGACTTGACTAGGTCTGCCTAAGAAGCAGTATGACTGAAAATTCTTGACCCATCTCATTCACAAAACAGCAGAAAGATTATTGGCTAGCAAAATTCAACCACAGAAGTTCTACATTCAGGAACCTTATTTCAGCATAAGACAAAGATGAGGGGCCAGACCAGAGACAAAAAGAGAAATTGACATTCCATAAAATGAATGGTAGCCCCTCCTATGATACCTACCCCCTCTCTTAATCAGTTCTGAGATGCCAGAAATCAGCCTCATATCACTGGAAGTTCACATAAGGAATCCCACCCTCTACACAGAGAAAAATCCTATGAATGTTAACAGGTGGGATGCCCCAATTACAATGATAGATTTTTTCGACTACTAAATCACCCACACTCTTCCAACCCATGAAGTGCCTTATTCATAAACATGAATTGAAGCATGAACATTGAGCCAATGGTCTCTAAACATTAAAGGCAAGCCTCCAACATGAAAAACAGGGACCAAAAGAAGTGAACATATTAAAAACATGCATTCAGAATAAATACAAGAAATATAAGGAGAAAACATTTCCAAAATTTCACAGTCACAAATCCAAATGTCAAATGCAAAATTATAAGACTCTTAGAAGAGAAGATAGAGGAAAATCTATCAGGTTTGGCAATAAATGTTTAGAAATCACATCAAGGGCACAATCCATGAAAGAAATGTTTAAGCTGCATTTCATGTAAATTAAAATATTCTATTCTGCAAATGACACTGTCAAGAAAACAAAAACATCACAGACTGGGAGAAAATATTTGCAAACAGCATGTCTGATAAATGGCCATTATCCAGCATATACAGAAAGTTATTAAAATTCAGTAAGAAAACAAAACCCTGATTAAAAATGGGCCAAAAACCTCAAGAGATACTTCATGATAAAAGATACATAGATAGCAAACAAGAACATATATCATAAGAGAAATGCAACTTGAAAGGAGATATCATTACTTACTAGTTAGAATAGCTAAAAACCATTCTACAGCCCTTATACAAGGGTCCAAATCCATAACTTTAAGAAACACAAAATGATGTTTACAATTCATTCCTGGCAAGAACTCAAATGGCACTGTCACTTTGGAAGATATTTTGGAGTTTGTTATTATAAAATGCAGCATAATCTTACCATACAATGTAGCAATTGTGCTCCTTTGATGTTTACCCAAAGGTGTTGAAAACAAGTACACACACACACACACACACACACACACACACACATTCACACAAAAACAAAATGAACATGGATAGATATAGCAGTTTTAGAAGTTTTATTCGTAATTGCCAACATTTGGAAGCAGCCAAGTTGTCCTTCAGTAGGTGAACTGTGGTACATTAAGACAATGGAATATTATTCAGCATTAGAAGAAAATAAGCTTTGAAGTCATGAAAACACTTGGAGAAAACTTACATAAAGATTACTAAAAGAAGCCTGTCTGAGAAGGGTAAAATGCTAAATGATTCCAAATGTATGACATTCCCAAAAGGTGAAAGTATAGAGATGTGAAAACATCCATGTTTGCCTAGGGTTCTGGGGAGAGAGATGGTGAAAAGGTGTTTGGTCAAGAAAAACTGACCTCAAGAAGAGGACTGCAATCTCAAATAATTAATATGAAAAGGAATTGCTATATTAAATCTCAAACAAATTAAGATGCACAGGAATTAATACATGTACCTAAGCAGTGAAAAAAAAAGATAATAAAAGAAAACATTTATTTTTATCTAGGGATAAGGAAAAAATTATATAAACCTGAAAACTTCAAAGCCAAAAAGGGAAATTTTTAATACATGAAAATCAATTATTTCGACTTAATAAAGGACACCACAAATTAAGTTAGTAAATACAAACAGGGAAAAGTTACTTGCAATGTCTAAAATTGACAAGGTTCTAGAAATAAAACAAGTGAAGATAAATACTGAGATATCAATAAAAAATATATGAAAATAACATTCTTAAAAGATAAATAAAATTAGATACACCACCTCATCAATTTCCTAAGGATATTGAGTTCATGTTTTCTTTTTCAGTGAGCTTTGGCAGTTTGTGTCTTAAGGAATGTATCCATTTATTTAAATCATTGAGTTTACTAACCTTAAGACTGTTCTTAATATTCCCTGATTATCCTTTATATGTATGGTAATTTGTAGAAAGGAACCTCACTTACTCCAATTGTTGGTAATTATTTATTAATTCTATTTATTTATTTAGCAGTACTAGGGATTGAAACAAGGGTTTTTTCCCACTGAGCTGCATCCCCAGATCTTTTGATCTTTTGAGACAGATGTCACAAAATTGACAAGGTTGGCTTTGAATTTCAGGGTCTTTCTGCCTCAGCCTCCACAGTAGCTGAGATTATAGGCATGTACCATTGTACTGGGCTCTGATAGTGACAAATTTGAATCTTACCTTCCTTCTTTTCTGGTCAGTCAGGATACATGTTTATCGACTTTATGATATTCATAAGAAACAGCTTTTTTATTTCAGTGATGTTTCTGTTTGTTTTCTATTTCATTGACTCATTTTGTTTCTATTATTTACAGTCTTCTACCAAATTTGGGTTTAATTAGTTTTTGTTTTCTTACACAAGTATTTCCACAGTTAAAGTAAAACAAGAAAACATATCACTGAGGAAATGGAGAAAGCACAATTTAAAAACTATAATCTGTGACATTGAGTCAACCATCAGAGACTTACAGACTAGATCACCTCATTTTTTTCCTTTCAAAATTGCATAATTTAAGAAAATATGTCTTATCTCCTAATTAGGAATACCTATACTAAGCATGATTTTTTGTAAATTTTCTGTCCCTTTTATTAATATTCTCATGATTAATCATCATATTTAGTGACATCCATGACAAAGTAACTGAGGAAGTAAGTTGTGCTAATGCAACAGCTTATTGGCAACATTTTACTTTCAGTGAAAAAAAGGAAACAAAAATTTAGTAGCAACAGTAACAATATTGTTTTTAATTTTTATTTTAAACTTGGGTTGGGCAGATTTTTATCCCATAAGTAAATTGTAATGTGAAGATAATGTTTTCTTAATGAATAAAAAAATCTTAAAGAAAGTGAAGTTTTATGAAAAGATTTGTATTCATATAAAAACAAAATAAGGAAAACAGGATAAGCTGTCATCATTAAAATAATTTAATATGTGTAAATTTAAATTACACAAGTGCAAAGATTAACATTTTAAAATTTATTCATATATACGTATATATATGCATATAATATACATATGCATATTAATATATATATATATCAATTCCCTATGTAAAATATTTGCTGTTTCTATGTTTATTTTAAATCACAGAATGGAAACTCCCATCAAATTAGTTCAAAAATTTACCTATAACTCAGGTTGAATATTGAGATTTTACCATAAATACAGGCAGGTAATGCCCTGAGACCTATAAGGTATCACAAAGGTGGTGACTAACCATTGCTAATCATATAACACCTCTGCCACCTGTCACAGAGGATTCTGTGAGTATAATGTAAGCTATGGACACAGCAGTTCTTAACTGTTAAAAGACATCTCCTTCTCTAGGCAAATGAATACATTAATTATCCATTTTTATACAAAAAGAACAAAGCATTGTTTTGGGTTTTTTTTTAGCTGTCTATTGATAGAGGTCTGATATTTTTCTTTGTTTTTATTACACATCTTAGAAGGTTATTTCCCATTGTCCTATAGCAAAACCTCAAGGCATGTTGAGAGCTACGCTAGAGCTATTTCTACTTCCTCTAAAGGAAGAAACAGTATTATCACTGATACCACAAATATTGCTATGCATGTTACAATTATCCAAGATAATTTCTGCATTTTTATATGTTCACATGCATGACCACCCTCTCAGTAATCTTTTTGGGGGGTTTCCTTTGGAGATTAAGACCGTCTTCCATTTTTTGTATTTGCTAACAGTTGCCTTGTGGCATAAGATGTGGTCGTTTTAGGGAAGTATTTGTGTGCTGCTGAGAAGAAAGTATATTCAATCATTGATGGATGAAATGCTCTACACATATCTGTTAAGTCTAAATTATTGATTGTAATCTTTAGTTCTACACTTTCTTTGTTAATTTTTGTTTGGAGGATCTATCTAATGGTAAGAGAGGTTGTTAAAGTCACCAGTATAATTGTGTTGTAGTCTATTTAATTCTTGAAATCGAGAAGGGGTTGTTTGATGTATGTAGATGCTCCATTGTTTGGGACATAAATATTTACTATTATTACGTTTGCTGGTGCATAATTCCTTCAAGCAGTATGAAATGTCCTTCTTTGTCCTGTCTGATTAACTTTGGCTTGAAGTTCATTTTATCTGATATGATAAAATCATATGCTTGTTTACAAGATCCATTCTATCAGATCTTATTGGAATAAAATTAAAAATCAATGATATAATTAAAAATAGAAGCTACTCTAACACCCAGGGACTAAATAATATGCCATTGACCAATGGATAGCAGAAGAAATCAGTGATGAAATAAAAAAATACTTAGAAATAAATAATAATACTGATACAAAACATCAAAATTTCTGGGACACTGAATGCAGTGCTAAGAGGAAAGTTAATAATTTCTTTCATTAAGATAATAGAAAATCAATGAAAAAATGATCTAACATTACATCTCAAAGCCCTATAAAAAGAACAAAACAACACCCAAAGCAGTAGAAGACAGGAAGTAATTAAAAGCATAGCTGAATCAACAAAATTGAAACAAAAGAAAAAATCTAAAAAATTGACAAAACAAAGTTGGTTCTTTGAAAAAACAAATACAATTGACAAATCCTCAGCCACACTAATGAAGAGAAAGTGAGAGAAGACTCAAATTACTAAAATTTGTGATGAAAAAGGAAATATCATGATAGACACTACTGAAATACAGAATAAGAAACTATTTTGAAAAGTTATGCTCCAATGAAATAGAAAATACTGAATACATCAACAAATTTCTAGAGACAAATAACCTACCCAAACTGAATAAGGAGGACATACACAATTTAAACAGACCCATTTCAAGCAACAAAAGAGAAGACACCATCAAATGCCTATCAACCAAAAAAGCCTAGGACCAGACAGATTCTCAGCCAAGTTATACAAGATCTTCAAAGAATTAACACCAATAGTCAAATTATTCCATGAAACAGAAAAGAAAGGAACCCATCTAAACTCGTTCTATGAAGCAAGTATCACCCTGATACCAAAACCAGACAAAGACACATCAAGGAAAGAAAACTTCAGACCAATATCCCTGATGTACATAGATGCAAAAATTCTCAATAAAATTCTAGCAAGTCACAAACAAAAACATATTAAAAAGATAATGCACCACAATCAAGTGGGGTTTATTCCAGGTACACAGCTTGGTTCAACATACTGAAATAGGTAAATATAATTCATTTCATCAATAAACTTAAAGAATCATATGATCATCTCAATAGATGCAGAAAAAGCATTTGACAAAATACACCACCCCTTTCATGTTACTACCCCTTTAGGACAGTAGGAACATTTACCTTAACACTGTAAAAGCTATATACAACAAACTCAAGCTAAGATCATTCTAAGTGGAAAAAAATTGAAAGCATTCTCCGTAAAAACTGGAACAAGACAGGGATACCCTCTTTGACCACTCCTATTCAACACAGTCCTTGAAACCCTCACCAGAGCAATTAGACAAAGAAAGAAATTGAGTCTTGGGATCCAAGATGGTGAATGAGGGGGAGGCTGCAATCCTTGTAACTCTGTGACTAGGGACTCAAGCAGAGGAAATACTGTTTCTCTGCAAGACAGCCTTCACTGCCCACTGATCCCCTATTCTTTGCCCCCCATTTGTCTACCGCAATTATCAGCCCTTTTCCAGTATATTGCCTGCCTTTTGTGTGCAGATCACTCACTGACCACCATGGCACCCAATGGGTGCCCATTTACCTGCCCATAGCCTGTCTCTAACCTACACATGGCCTGCCAACCAAAGTCCAACCTCTGACACCCACCAAGTAGGTTTGCCCATGGTTTGCCTGCACACAGACCACAGACTGCCCATGAAGTGCTCACTTCCCATTGCTACCTGAAAGTCCATTGTCAGAGGACTGCAGGGTTGGTTGCACACAGTCAGGGCCTGGGAATCCATGGCCAAGGGGCCTGCAGGTTTACCACATCCACTCCTGCCAACTTGGAGCATAGCTGCCTCAGTCTGGGGACACTGGCCAGGGCCTGTAAATATACTGTTGGGGTACCTACAGGTCTGGATGCACCAGCAGTTTTCCTGCTGGGTGTTCTAGAGGCCAACATCCAGTGATCTCTTTGCAGGATGGCTCCTTTGTGTGACTACAGCATAGATTGCAGGACTGCAGCAAGACAGAGCCTGGGGAATCTGAAACCCAGGTCCATCAGATTACAGCTGGGTTTACATGGGCCAGTCAGGGTCTGCCAAGCCTGTAGAAAGCCAGAGACTATGAACAGTTCCCCAGGGGGAGCACAAATTGGAGAAACTGAAGAAAAACAGGTTCTCTCCAGCTCAGTGATTCCTGAAGGATGCTAGAACTAAAGGGGCTAGCTACAATGGGTGGGAAAACTGGAAGAGCACCCATCAGACCGAAGCTACTATCAAACTTCAGACAACCCCACCTACCAGCAGACAAGGGAAACTGAGAAATTTTTTGAAAACCAACAGAAATCAGTGATTTTCCAGAGAGACATTTCTTTTTTTATCCCCTCTCTCCTACATCTCTACCATCTTTGAATCCAAATACTTTTCATGCATCAATTAATTGAAGAGTGTATTATAGTTTGGTTGTGTATTCTTATATCTTTGCCTTTTAAAAAAAATCTGTATATAATTTTTCTCTCAGTTATCTGTTGCCCTGGAATACCTTTGTCACTTCTCTCAGCTTAGAGCCAACCTCTCTTAAGTCCTCCTTCACTCTTACTATAAATTTTTACCTCTATCTTCTCTCCTACTCCCTCATAAACATCACATCACATCTTACACTACTTCTGTTCCCTCATTGTCCATCACTTGAAATGGTAAACCCTTTTTAGCATATGTGCTGTTTATATTGTAGACAATAATTGAATACATCATTTCTGTTTATATAGATGCCTTAATAGGAGCTATTAAATTTAAGGTTGTATATTGTTTGCTTTCCAGGGCTGTTAATATTGTTCTCCCCCTTAAAAGCAAGGTACTGGAAGTCTTCAAGGACATGATAAGATTACAGGGTAAAAACTGTACTGCCTCAGATCCATACCACTAGATGAGAAGACACACAAACAAAATGAGGAAACAAGAGAACAAAGTGCCTCAAACAAACCAAGATGTTCCAACAATAGAATCTGTACACAACACAGAAGAAATGTCAGAGAAGGAATTTAGAATATACACAGTTTAGCTGATCTGAGTAGTAAAGGATAGTATAAGAAGCGAAATCAAAGAGAAAATACAGGAAGTGAAAGATCACTTCAATAAAGAGAGATTGTGGAAAGAAAACAAGCAGAAATCCTCAAAATGACGGAATCAATAAACCAAATTATAAATTCAATAGAAATCATCATCAACAAACTAGACCACTTGGAAGACAAAAATAGACATACTTGAAAATAAATTTGGCCACACAGAGAAGATGGTAAGAAACCATGAACAGAACTTTCAAGAAATATGGGATAACATGAAAAAAACAAATTTAAGATTTATCATAATAGATGAAGGCATGGAGAAACAAACCAAAGGAAGGCACAATGTGTTCAATGATATAATAGCAAAAATTTCCCAAATCTAAAGAATGAAATGGAAAATCAACAACAAGAGACTTACAAGACCCAAAATGTACAAAATTACAACAGACACCCACCAAGGCACATTATAATGAGAATGACTAACATACTGAATAAGGATAGAATTTTAAAGACTGTGAGAGAAAAAAATCAAACTATATATATGGGGAAGCCAATTTGGATTTCAGCTGATTTCTCAATGTATAACCTCAATGCAGAAGTCCTAGAGCAACATATATCAAGCTGTGAAAGAAAATGGCTGCCAACTGAGAATTTTATATCCAGCCAAAAGAAGCTTCAGATTTGAGGATGAAATAAAAACTTTCCACAATAAACAAAAGTTAAAAGAATTCACACCTGGAATGTCTGCACTACAGAACATTCTCAATAAAATATTCCATGAGGAGGAAATGAAAAAAAAAAATGAAAACCAGCAAAGGGAGGAACTACACTCAAGGAAAGGTTGATCAAAGGGGAAAGTAAGTTAAGTTAAAAATCAAAAATAAATCAAAATGACTGGGAATACAAATCATATCTCAATAATAACCCTGAATGTTAATGGCCTAATCTCATCAATCAAAAGACATAAACTGGCAGATTGGATTAAAAAAAAAAAAGGACCCAACAATAAGGTGTATTCAAGAGACTCACCTCCTAGAAAAAGATATTTACAGACCAAAAATGACATATCACTCACATGGACTTTGTGACAAGTGGGTGTTTACATCTTCATATCAGACAAAGTGGACTTCAAGCCAAAGTTAGTAGGGATAAAGAAGGACATTTCATACTGTTAAGGGAATCATAAATCAACAAGACATAATAATCATAATATTTATGCCCCAAACAATGGAGCATTAATATACATCAAACAAACTTTTCTCAACTTCAAGAATCACATAGACTACAACATAATAATACTGGGTGATTTTTAACACATCTCTCTCACCACTGAATAGATCTTCCAAACAAAAACTAAACAAAGAAACTATAGAACTCAATAATACAATCAATAATTTAGACTTCATGGACATTTATAGAGTATTTCACCCCTCATTGAGCAAATAACTTTCTTATCAGCAGCACATAGATCCTGCTCTAAAATAGACCATATGTCATTCTACAAAGCAACTCTATGAAAATACAAAAAAAAAAAAAAACTGAAATGCTAACCTGCATTCTATCAGCTCATAATGGAATGAAACTAGAAATCAATGATCAAATAGAAAACAGAAACTTCTCCAATACCTGAAGACTAAATAACTTGCTACTCAATGATGAATGGATACCAGTAGAAATCAGGGAGGAAATTAAAAAATACTTAGAGATAAATGAGAACACTGAAACAACATATCAAAATCTCTGGGACACTATGAAGTCAGTGCTAAGAGGAAAGTTCTTTGTGTTGAGCTCATTCACTAAAAGAAAAAAAAGCCAAAAAATAAATGACCTAACATTACATCTCAAAGCCCTAGAAGAAGAAGAAGACAGGAAATCCTTAAAATCAGAGATGAAATTGAAACAAAAGAAACGATTGAAAAAAACTGATAAAACGAAAAGTTGGTTCTTTGAAAAAATGAATAAAAATTGATAAACCCTAAGCTACACTAATGAAGAGAAAGAGAGAGGAAATTCAAATTACTAAAATTCATGAAGAAATTGGAAATATAACAACAGATAATACTGAAATGCAAAAGATAACCTCTTTTGAAAATTTATACTCCAATAAAATAGAAAATACTAAAGACATCGTCAAATTTCTAGAGACATATTACCTACCCAAACTGAATCAAGAGGACATACACAATTTAAACACATCAATTTTAAGCAATGAAATAGAATATACAATCAAAAGTCTACCAATAAAGAAAGCCCAGGACCACACACATCATCAGCCAAGTTCCACAAGACCTTCACCAATTAATAACACTAATACTCCTCAAAGTAGTCCATGAAATAGAAAAGGAGGGAAAATTTCCAAACTCATTTTATGAAGCTAGTATCACCCTGATACCAAAACCTGACAAAGACACATCAAGGAAAGAAAACTTCAGACCAATATCCCTGATGACCATAGATGCAAAAATTCTCAATATGATTCTGGCAAATCGCATACAAAAACATATTAAAAAGACAGTGTACCACAATCAAGTGGGGTTCATCCACTTGGGATGCAAGGTTGGGTCAACATACAAAAATCAATAAACAAAATTCATCACATCAACAGACTTAAAGACAAGAATCATATGATCATCTCAATGGATGCAGAAAAAGCATTTGACAAAATGCAGCACCTCTTCATGTTCAAAACACTAGAAAAAACTAGGGATAGTAGGAACATACTCAAAATTGTAAGAGCTATCTATGCTAAGCCCAAGGCCAACAATCATTCCAAATGGATAAAAACTGAAAACATCCCACCTAAAACCTGGAACAAGACAGGATGCCCTCTTTTACCACTTCTATTCAACATAGTCCTTGAAACTCTACCAGAGCAATAGAAAAAAGAAATTAAATAGGAAAAGAAGAACTCAAACTATCATTATTTGCTGGTGACATGATTCTATATTTAGAAAATCCAAAAAACTCCACCACAAAACTTCTAGAACTAATAAATGAATTCAGTAAAGTAGCAGGATATAAAATAAATACCCACAAATCAAATGCACTTCTATACATTCATGATGAATCAACTGAAAGAGAAACTAGGAAAACTACCCCATGCACAATAGCCTCCAAAAAAAAAAGTACTTGGAATTCAACCTAACAGAAGAGGTGAAAGGCCTCTACAATGAAAACTATAGAACACTAAAGAAAAAAATTGTAGAAGGGTAGAAGATGGAAAGATTTCCAATGCTCTTGAATAGGCAGAATTAATATTGTCAAAATGATCATATTGCCAAAAGCATATATAAATTTAATGCAATTCCTATCAAAATACCAATGACATTCTTCATAGTACTAGAAAAAGCAATCATGAAATTCATTTGGAAAAACAAGAGACCAAAATAACCAAAGTAATCCTTAGCAAGAATAGTGAAGCAGGAGACATCATAATACCAGACCTTAATTATACCATAGAGCAATAGTAACAAAAAAGGCATGGTATTGACACCAAAATAGACATGTTGATCAATGGTGCAGAAGAGAAGACACAGAGACAAACCCACATAAATATGGTTATCTTATACTAGACAAAGGTGCCAAAAACATATTGGAGAAGAAAAGAGAGCCTGTTCAACAGATGGTGCTGGGAAAACTGGAAACCCATGTGTAGCAAAATGAAATTAAACCTCTATTTCTCATCCTGCACAAAAAATCAACTCAACATGGATTAAAGAGTTAGGCACTAGGACAGAGATCCTGCTCTTAATAGAAGAAAAAGTGGGTCCAAATCTCTACCATATCAGCTTAGGAACTGACTTCTTTAACAAGACTTCTAAAACACAAAAAGTAAAATCAAGAATCAATAAATAGGATGGAATCAAACTAAAAAACTCTTCACTGAAAAGGAAACAATCAAGAATGTGAAGAGAAAGCCTACAGAATGGGAGAGAATCTTTGCCACTTGCACCTCAGAGAGAGCATTATTCTCCAGGATATATAAAAACTCAAAAACTTAACACCAAAAAACAAATAACCCAATCCATATATGGGCAAAGGGACTGAACAGACACTTCACAGAAGATATGTGATCGGTCAACAAATATATGAAAAAATGTTCAACACCTCTAGCAGTTAGAGAAATGCAAATTAAAACTACACTGAGATTTCATCTCACTCCAGTTAGAATGGCAATTTTCAAGAATACAAATAACAATAACTGTTGGTGAGGATGTGGGGAAAGGGTACATTCATACATTACTGGTGGGAATGCAAAATGGTTCAACCATTATGGAAAGCAGTATGGAGATGCCTCAGAAAACTTGGAATGCAACTACCATTTGACCCAGTTATCCTACTCCTTGGTCTATACCAAAAGGACTTAAAATCAGCATACTACAGTGACACTGCCATATCAATGTTTATAGCAGCTCAATTCACAATACCTAAACTAGAGAACCAAACTAAGTGCCCTTCAACAGATGAATGGATGAAGAAAATGTGGGACATATACACTATGGAATATTATTCAGCTTTAAAAAGAATGAAATTATGTCATTTGCTGGTAAATGGATGGATCTGAAGAATATCATGCTAAATGAAATAAGCCCACCCCCAAATCCAAAGGCTGAACTTTTTCTCTGATATGTGGATGCTATCTCACAATAAAGCAGGGGTCGGGTAGGGGAGTGGGAAGTATCAGAAGTATAGTACTTTTGATTACACAAAGGGAATAGGAAAGAGAGTAAAATAAATCAGACACTACTATATGCATATATGATTACATGACCAATGTAATTCTACATCATGAACAACCAGAAAAATGAGAAGTTATACTCCATGTATGTATAATATGTTCAAATATACTCTACTATCATGTATAATTAATAAGAATAAATTTAAAAATTTTTTAAAGAAAAAAGGAATACACAGATAATAGTTGAGAGGCAATAAGAATTAATTATATAATGCTTTTAACGAAACCTTTAAAATATTAGCAGCTAAGGTTATATTTAAAAAAGCATATATTACTGACTCTCCCATCCAAGGATTCAACAAAACATGGGCCAAAATTTTTTAAAATACTGTCTGTACTGAACACTTAGAGACACATTAGATTATTATTCTCTAAACAATACCATATAAGGACTATATTCAATATTTACATTGTATTAGGTATTATAATTAGAGATGATTTAAAGTATTCAGGACAATGTATGTAAGTCATACACAAATTCTATGCCATTTTATAGATGACACTTGAGCATCTGCGGATTTTGGTACCTGTGAGACCCTGGATACAATCCCCACAAAATACCAAGGTATGTCTGTATATCATACTAAATTTATCTTTTGACTGAACCATAAGAACCTTAATAAGCAGGATACAGCACCCTTTCATGTTCACTATTCTGTATATGTTTATTTCTCTAAAAGTATTTTACCTAATTTAATTTACCACTTATGTTAATTAATTTTAATAATCAACTTAAAAAAAAAAAAGACTGTCTTCCAAAAACCACCTTCTAGCACTCTCTTACTACTTAAACCTCTCTTTTTTTTTTCTTGGCCACCTTCTTATTTGCATTGAGTTTCAACTGTAATAAAATAATCACAAAAGTGCCAGATATGAAAACAGGAAAATTACGGCACCTACAGCATTGACAAAGTCAATATCAATAGGAGCAAACAGGTAACTGTATTAACTATGCAGAGGTAAATCACCTGTAGTCTCCACTTGTAATTAGGAACACAAAAGAGACTTCCAAATTTCTCCCTAATTTTTATATTCCTTCTTTTGCTCATAGAATACCAGAGGTGCCATAATCTTCCTGTTCTTAAATCTGGCATTTTGGTGGCTGTTAAAATGAAAGGCTAAGACATAATATTCCATTTTTAAATCACAGCATTGGCTACTCTAATTAAAATGTATAATTATATGCCAGTTCATTGAACATTCTCCAACTTTAAAAATAATGAAGAACTCTAAATTAAACATTTTAAAAAGATAGAGTATTATTTTTCACAATATAGAAATATTCCTTTTACTGTAAAAGTCTTGTAATTTCTCTGTTTGACGGAAAAATCATTAACAAAGCAATTACCTCAAGGCTGAGACACTTGTTAATTAGAGATGAAAGAAAATAATAATAGAAAATGAAATGTAATAAAATATAAACTCTTTATTGATTTATATCAAGGTAACTTACATCAACCATTTTAGGGCAGTGGTTACATTTACAAAAATAGATGACAATAATGTATATCTATTATTTATATAAATACATAATATATAATAAGTATATTATATATATATATATATATCCAAGATAAGGAAGAAAAATATTTAGATCTCCTCTGACTTTGTGCTATATAATGATAAAGTTAGTAATACTGTGATTTTTCTAATGTAGCTTTTTTTTAAAAAAAAAAGAAAAACTAAAAAAATTAAGCAAGTCTTAAGTTGCTTATGTGCTTATAAATTTAACTCCATTAATGACATTTCAGTCTTCAACATTAAAATATCATTATGCAAATAAAAACTGTTTTAATTCATTTATCTGAATTGTGCTAAGGTGATTAAGACATAAAAGTATTTTAGGACATTAAAATATGATATAAAAAGATGAAATTAGAAAACTTATAATGCCAAACATATATTTTAACTTCTGTCCTCAGGCAAATTATTTAAAATTACCACACTGTTGATTTTTGAACATCAGTAGCAATCTGAAAATAACTTTCATTAATACTATACCTTATTTGTTAAATTAAGCTTTCAGCAAAATTAGCATACTTAATAGCATGATTTATTAACAAGGACAATTTTAGCACTCACTTTCTGTTAGGTTACAACTCAGTGAAGCACTAAATTATTCTTGTAACAAGAAGTCGCTAAATGATGCTTTTTTTTTTTTTTTGTCCAACATTTACAATTGCCTGCTGAGTTTGCCACTAATCAAAATAGCTGTGCTAAGTACAAAGAAACAAATGTTTTGTAGTAAAACCTTGTCTGGACTTTTTCATGAATATCTAGTGATAGCTGTACAAGTTGAAAGTTACAAGAATCAAGCATATTCAATTGTTTTATGACAACTAAGCTTTACATTGAACATAGCTTACATTCAATGTAAGTAATAAGCATATAAATATTGTATTCTCATGCTATAATTTCAGATAAAATGCATTTTGGAGATTTGGCAGGTGGCCTGATGGGACAGAATCCCAGTGCCACAAGATCAACTACTTCAGATTCAATATTAACCTACAATATTAAAACCAGCAATTTTACAGAGAGGATTGTACCACCACTGAAGAAGAGCTTGATCTACATATATCTATGGAATTTACAGTTTTTAAGAGCAAGTTAAATGACTGTTCAAATACTGTCTGGAATCAGCAGAAGATGGATCCTAATCTAAGGAAGCACTATTATCTGTCTGAGATGAAAACCAGTATATATTCATACTTTCAAGTTTGAATGAAATAAAATGTGTTTTTGGAGATTGCTATTACATTTTCAGAGTATATTTTAGCTGACGAAATGTTCAGAGGATAGATGATATAATCCAGCAAGATTACAAAAAGGAAGTGATATGTCCTATTAATGATAATTCCATTTGTCTGTATGTCTGTGGAGGAGAAATGATTGATAGTCTGGTATAGAAACTACTGGGTTTCTATAATTTAACTTAAAAATGTGAAAATGCCTTACATTAAATAAATCAGTGATAAATATATCAACCAATGAGGGAAATGTAAAGTAAGGAGGAGAAACTTACAGTGATTGAAGAATCCTTTGATCCACCTGTTTTCTTCATTTAAAAAATATGATTATTAATATATTCCCTGTGTAACCGTGTACAATAACTAACTTCCTTTATGTTAACTATGCATTTTTGAGTTTTATTTTATTAGGAAAAGGATTGTCATAAGTAAATATTTTAGTTTTCTTTTAAAATATGAAAGAAGTTCCCCATAAAAAGTTACAAAATATATTCATTCTACATGCACAGGAAGATTTCAATTAAGATGCACCCTAATTTTCTTAGGAACACATAAAGTAAATTTGATATAAGATCCAACCTAAATTCAAGTCTGTAACATCACATTTTACCTAATCTTAATTGAAGTGACCAAAGGAATTTGAAGAGAAGACTCTGCGTCATACTGGTACCTAGAAAATGTATCATCCTCATATTTCAAGAAATTTTATTTAATTCTGAGAAAGACAGTGTAAGAAGATGTTCACTTACCATAAATTGGACTTATGTGTTACTTTTATTTATTTTGTGATTATTAACTATTTTGTTAGACAAAACCTCCTTAAAACTGGAGAGTATTTTTCTGATAGCACCAGAACCTACTTCAGTATTGAAAAATGAATAAATCAAAGCATAAAAAGTGCATGATCCAGCCTGTTTTAGGCAGCTGTTTTGCTTCTGTGACCAAAAGACCTGAGAAGAACAATTTTAGAGGAGGTAATGTTTATTTGGGGGGGCTCACAGTTTCAGAGGCCTCAGTCCATAGAAGGCCAGCTCCATTCCTCAGAGTGGGAGGTGAGGCAGAACAACATGGTGGAAGGGTGTGGTAGAGGAAAGTAGCTAGGAACATAATACCAGGCAGAGGGAAAGAGAAGGAGATTCCCCCACTAGACAAAATTTATGCCCCAAAGGCACACACCCCAATGACCCACCTCCTCCAGCCAGGGGCCTACAGTTAACACTCTATCAGGAGAGTTAATCCCTCTTAGGATTAATGTATCAATTAGAACAGGCTCTCTTAACCCAATCATTTTACCTCTATACTTTCTTGCAGTGTCTCACACACAAGCTTTTGGGGGAACACCTAATATTTAAACCATAATGCTGCAACACCTGACGTTTCCTAAACTAAAGAGTAGTTGGCGTAAACAAGGGTGACCTAAGGAAGATTTACTACCAAGTAACTAAAAATAACCAGCCCCAAACTAAGGGCAGTAGACAACTGGACATTATGATATTGACAGCTTCTGTTTCTTGATAGAATAGACTATAAAACCAAGAGCAGAACAAGCAAAAGCATAATAAATATCTAGATTGTAAACTAAGCCAAACTGAAGGCAAAATGCAGAAATATTTTGATATAAAGGTAACTTTGTTATATACTTTCTGAGTGCAATATCACTGAAGGTATAGCCAGAAGAATTCCACCGTAATATCTGGGACATTTTTCATGTGTCCACCTTCAGTGATTTTTAAGTAATTTTAAAACTGATCCACATGAAATTGCCATTACATGGCACTTTTTACAAGGACATAAATGACAATTTCATATAGTTTAACCCAGTGCTTGATCTGAATTGTGATTTCTTCTACAAATTTGAGTAAAGACAAGAAGAAAAACAACAAAATCTCCTTGAAAAGAATGTGATCTATAAAAGAAATAACAAAAGTGCAGAGGAAAAATATTTTGAGTACAATCTAATACACAAATTTTAAACACACACACATACAACTGGAGAATGCTTTGGAGACTCTTTAAAATTTCCTTATTATAATTTATGGCAAGACTCTACTTGTTTTAACTTACTAAATCTTCACAGCAACCCTGCAAGGTATGCTCAATTATTCATACTATATTACTTGTAAGTGATTTCTGTCAACACCCAAAGTAAAAATGCAATCAAAGTTTCAATGAGAATATGATAGTTTGTTGTTAGCCTGTACTCCTAACTGCTATCAAACATTTCTTCTCTTGATACAGGATAATAAATGTACACATTCACATATACTTGTATTCATAAATGTTGAAAACCAACACTTAAATTCAAAGAGAAGATAATTGGTTACAAAATAATTAGTGATGTAAATATTCTTAAATAACATAGGCCAAATTTACATCATGTTTAACACTATGCATTTAAGGTTCTATTTCAATATGAAATTAAAATTTCTAAGAAACTACAAGAAAGATTGCGTGACTATTTTATCTCAAAATGGTACATGAACTTAGTATAAATGCAGAGGAAAGTATAGATAGACATAACTGACATTTTTCATATAAGACATTATAATTTTCATCTCTAGAATTATATACTTCTATGTGTGTTATATTTTTCATGGTTACTTAACATGCTTATGCTTTCTTTTAAGTTATTAAACATATGAAAGGTTTTATTATGTGTGTATTCTATGCTCTATATGTCATTTCCAGGTCACTTTCAGTTGATTGATGGTTCTATAACAATTTGGAATCATGCTTTTTTTGTTTTTTTTCCTGGTTGGCGTGCCTCGTAATTTTTGTTTGGATGCCTAATATTGTGATTTTATTTTGTTGGATTCTAAATTGTAAAATTTCTTTAAATATTCTTGATCTTTATTTTAACAAATACCATACACTAAATGGTTTAAATCACAAAAGTTTATGTTCTTGTAATTCCAGAGGTCCAAGATAAATGTTAGCAGGGTTCCTTTATTCTGAGGTGTCTTTCCTTGGTTCATAAATAGCTCTCTTCTTACTCTGTCTTCACATGGTTTTCCTGTGTGCGTGATTCTAATCTTACCGTAAGAACTTCAGTCACCTATACAAACTTATGTTACCTTTCTCTTCAAATTCCTATTTGTAAATATGTTCACTTTCTAAGGTACTGGGAACAAGGACTTCAACATATGAATTTGGAGTCAACCCAACTTAACTCATAACAATTCAATATGTTGAGTGTGACAAATACAAATCAATGATACTTATGCCCCAAATGAGCAGACATTACAAAACCACTGGAATTTCCTGTCCATTTCTATTCTTCCTCCTGTCTCTTTCATGAAAGCAATCACTTTCCCGATTTCTAATCCTATAGATCATTTACACCTATTGTTAAACGTCATAGAAACAGTCACACGGTAAATATTGTATTTTTCGTCTTTCAAAAGCATTTTTTTCACTTTGTTTGTTTTTTCCGAAGGCAAAAAATCTATTTTTATTTTATCCTGGAATACCTTTTTATTTGTTTGAAAAACTTCTGCTGCAAATAATCTCTGGTGTGTCATGTTTTTCTTTGTTAATGATTAATATTTACAGTGCTAGCTGCCATGCTAAACGCTCTACATTCCTTAAACCATTTATTTTCTTATTAGTTCTTTATAATTATACAACATTAAAGTTCATTTTGACATGATTATAAAAGCATGGAATATAATTGGCTCTAACTCAATCCCCAGTATTTCCTTTCCATACTCCCCATTTCCTTCCCTCTATTACTAATCTTTCTGCTATTTATTTATAGTTTCTGTCAAATAGTACCTTACATTATTAGGGTATGTACATAATGGAGAGATTCACTGTGGTATATTCATATATGTACTTAGGAATGTTAGGTCAAGTTCATTCCACTGTTCTTCCCTTATCCCTTTCCTAGTCTTCCCTCCCCCCTCAGTTCCCTTCCTATATTCCACTGATCTTTCCAAAAGCATGTTTTTGAGATTCATCTTCATTGTTGTGTAAACCCCATAGTTTATTATTTTTAATGCTGAGTAATACTTCACTGTATGAATATTCCACATATTTTATCCATTTTTTTATATAAATATATGTCACTTCAGTAGTATGTTATTGTGAAAAATGTGACAATGAACATTTTTGTACAAGTCTTTTGTGGGCATACATTTTCAATTATTTGGGGTAAATACATATAAACAAAGTTCTTGCATATTAAAGTAGATGTGTGTTTAACTTTTTGAGAAACTGCCAACCTGTCCATAAAGAATATGCTGAAATAAGTATTTTAAATTAAAGCTGAAAATATAAAATTTTCATGATTCCAACATTAAAAATATTTAATAAATATTTATGCACAAATATTACCCTCAAAGTTAAAGGGCAATATTGAAATACCAGTAGCAATTAGCTTTAAATAGTAGGATAATAAATATTTTTATTTCTTATTTTCAATTTCTCATATATTCATAGTTTTTGAATAGAAACACATTTTGTTTCTATTTGAAGGTAAACAATAAGGCTCTTTACTAAAAAATACATGCAAAATAACCCCATTTCTTTTTAATTTCAAAGAATTTTTCATGAACTTTTAAAAGGTATATCACCATGAACTTCTTGTGCCATCTGGTTCATTATGTGCAAATTCAGAGAGGATGGCACCTATTGCACGAGCTTCATAATAGAATAGAGAATAGAATGAGGATTCTGTTAGAGCTAGTGTCTTGCAACCCAAGGAGAGTACTCACAAATTGTCAGTGAAGATAAATGTTTCTGCCTTTCAGTCTGAAAAGTGTCAGCTTACACCTAACCACTCAATAAAAGTGATGTGTGATGCAGAATGCTAAATCAAAGGAGGAAGAAGTAAGACTTTCAGCATTCTGCTTAATCTAGTGTTGAAATACATATACATATATTAAAAAGTAGTGTGTATACATCATGTACACCCATATGTGAAGTTTTTACATATATATGAAATATGTGATAGCATGTGACTTATACACATGTACATGTCAATTTTCACAGCTAATATTAAGATATATATGTTAAAACTTTGTAAATAAATATATATGTATTCTACAATGCAAAGAAAATAAATTCTAAGAATAATCACTGTAGTTGCAAAATAGATAGATATTAATTAGGAAAAGTGTTTTGTACGGTTGTATTACTGGAAAAAAATGAACACTTGTTCTTACATAAATTAGTATTTTTAAAATACAGAGTTAATCTTTAAAAGACAAATAACTTAAAGATAGCAAAGTAAAAAGTTGTACCATATGGTTTAAAATAGGAAACAAAAAGAGAAAACATTATTCTAATATCAATAAAATACTTAGAAAAATATAAAAACAAAAGTTCCTGATAGTGATACTTCCTAAAAGCAAGCAGACAAACAAAATACTCTGATGGTACTGCTCAGTATTTAGCTAAAGTGCTCATATCAAAGTACAGAAACAAAACTATCTAGAGAAGGGAAGATGGAGGATTAAAGGAAGGGTATACTCTCCAATTGCTCCTCAACTCCAGATTCAAACAGGAGGAGGACTGTGCCTCAGCAAGGCGGTGGCTAAGGGAATTCACTAAAATTCAATATTAGACAGTAAAATACTCAGAGACAGGAAGTCAGAGGCTTTGAACATAAAATAAGAAATAATATGTTAGAGATGGGCCAGCTTGGGTGGTGACAGCAGAGGCAGCACTGACAGTCCCCTCAGAGGGGAGGAGGAGCACAGGCAGAAAGAGAGGAAAGTGAGGTGAATAGAATTGGCTTGGGGGAACCCGAGTAATAGAGAAGGAGACTAACAACTGACACAGAGATGGTGGTGGAAGTTGATTAGTGAAAAGTGATGAGCACCACTGGACCAATGGGCAGAGAGTACTGGTGGGAATCCACTGCAAGTTGCCTTGTAACAGGGAGCAAAGGTGGGAGATGAGGAGCTCATAAAAGGACCTTGTCAGCCTGACCCAGCAGTTGCCTGCTAGAAGGTCCAGAGGGTGCCTGGACCAGCATGACTGAAAAAGGTGCAGAGGATTATGCAGGTGATCCAGTGGGAGATACTGAGGGGTGAGAGCCCCTTTTGTTGCTGGTGGCCCAGAGGAGCAACTATGAAGACATGAGAAACCAACCAACCAGACAGGTATGTCTGCATTGCAGGTCTGATCCTGGGTAATTCGCACACACAGCAGGGAAGTAGGTGAGATTAGTGGAGGGTTCCATCCCCTATCTTAAGAGTGAAATTTTTATGAAGTCCCTGAAGCCAAGCATCCAAGAGAATCATCAAGGGGGGGTGGGGGGTGTCGATCTGATTTCAAATACCCTCTGACAGAATTCCAAAGGACAGCCAAAATGAAACCCCAGATGCTGGAACTTCTCATTTAGAACCGTGCATTAGTTCTGTTCTGGGAGTACATAATTTGTCAGTACCCCCCAGTCTATTCTACCCTATACTATATGACAGGAAGCTAAGAGCTACTACAAACAACTTTTGGTTCCAGGCCACAAGGTCTGGCAGTTTGGTAAGAAACACAAGAGATGGGATTTATAGCCCTCAGTCCTTGGCCCAAGGGTTACAGAGCCAAACACACACACACAC
>JAJEJO010005215.1:160270-182230 GCA_020662805.1 Glaucomys volans
AAAAAAAAAAAAAAAAAAAAAAGCAAAGAATGGTAAAGAGCATAAGCAATGAATATCTATACTTGCCAATAATTTTGACCACCTAAGTGGAAACGATACCTGTATTTTCCTTTATGAATTGTTTTTCCTATTTCTCCCCCTTTCAAAAGTTGGTTTTTTTTTTTAAAGGGGAAAATGTTTTATTCATTTGCTAAGCAAAGGAGAAGCACTGGGAATTCCTGTCCCAAAGGCTGTGATTATCCTATCAGGGGGAAAAGAGGATTTTTAAAGAGATGGTTCAAAGGCTACATATCAGATGCCCTGACTGGGGTAATAATTCACTTGTAAATCTGGGAGATTTCTTAGATATTCTGGCACCTTCCCCAGTGTCTGAATACTTCATTCCTATGATAGGGTGTGTGCTCAAGGATAGATAACTAAGCCTAGGATGGGGTACATGGTAATTTTGTTTACCCCCAAGATTAGGTAGGGGAGATATTAGGCAGGGAAAGTTATCAAAAATATAAGAAACACTCCTTAAGCAAAGAAATACAAAAGGCCCACAAATATATGGGAAAAAAAATGTTCAACATTCCCGACAATCAGGGAAATGCAAAGCAAAATGACACTGAGATTTCATCTCCAGTTAGAATGGCAGTCATCAAGAATACAAATAAGTGTAAATGTTGGCAAGGATGTGGGGAAAATGTTACATTCATACATTGTTGGTGGGACTGCAAATTAGTATGACTTGGAAAGCAGAATGGAGATGCTGAAAGGACTAGGTAGGTATAGTACTACCATCTAACCCTGTTATCCCACTCCTGGGTATTTATACAAAAGAACTATAATTAGCAAACTGCAGTCATAAAGGTACATCAATGTTTATAGCAGTACGATTTACAATAGTCATGTTATGGAAACAGCCTAGGAATCTGTCAACAGATGAATGAATTAAGAAACTTTGGTATATACACAAATAAGTTTTACTAGTTATAAAGAACAATGAAATTCTGACATTACTGGCAAACAAACAGAAGTGCTAAGTGAATGAGACAGATTCAGAGAGTAAAGAGTAGAATGTTTTTACTCATGTGGAAGCTAGAGCACAGTAAGGGGAAAAGGGTGGTGGTGGGTTTGGGGAGTCAGATCTCACAAAAATAAGAGGGAAGATCTGTGGCCTGGAGGCAGAAGATTGAGGGTGAGGTAGGAGGGATAGGGAAAAGAAGAAAATGTAGCATTGAAAAAATCAAACTATTTCCATGTTAAATATGCCACAGTGAATTCTACTTATATACATGTACAGAACGCAGCAATTTAAAAAAATCAATAAATAGCTGGGTGCAGTGGTGCAGACCTGTAATCCCAGTGTCTCAAGAGGCTGAGGCAGGAGGATCATGAGCTCAAAGCCCACCTCAGCAACTCAGTGAGACCCTGTCTCTAAATAAAATATAAAAAAGGGCTGAGGATATGGTTCAGTGGTTAAGTATCCCTGGGTTCAATCCTTGGTATGTATATATGTACATATGTATATATGAATGAATGAATGAATGAATGAATGAATGAATGAATACATAAATAAATAAATGACCTGAAGAGTGAAGGAAGAGGGATGGAAGGAAAAGTAGAGGGGAAGAGGAAGCAGTGGGGACTGGAATGGAGCACATTAAATTCCATGCATGTATGATTATGTTAAATACCACTACTATAAATAACTATAATGCACTAACAAAGTGACTTTTAAAAACTGTATACAAATAACTGATAGCCCCCAACAAGGGTAATTGAGTTGGTTCACTGATTGTGGAATTTCAAATAGATTTACTACCATAGGTTCAATAATGATGATGTTTCCAATATAAATTCCAATTATTCATATTATTTGCAAGAAAAAGTGAAATAAAACTATAGAAAAATTAGGTCAATAGAAGAATCCATGATGAATGAGAGATTTCAAAAACTTCTGGAGATATAAAAGCAGATTGTAATCTTCATTATATGAAACTGAAAAAGGAAGCTATAATTTAGAATGCATGGAAATGATCTGCACTGGAGAAAGATGCATATATCCCTTTTAAAACTGTATGGGGTCATTGGGCTTGAATTCAGGAACTGCACACCAGTTTGGAAGGCTTGGGGTAGGAATGGGAGTAAGGAATTGTCACAGTTTCTGTCCAGAAAATATATGCACCAGTCTCTTCTATCACGTGTCACTTTCCCAAGCATTCTTCTCTCTCCTCTATTCCTAAATTTCAAAGTTCAGGCAATGTGGCACATTCTTCCAAAAACAATCACCACACCACACACACACACACACACACACACACACACACACACACCTAATCCATTCTGACATTTGGGAGTTCCCCAGCATGATCCCAAATTGAAGCCTAAACACTCTGCCCACCTAAAAAGGTGCTAGGAGTCCCAGCCTGAAAACTTCCTATGCACATAGAGAGAACAAAATCCAGTAGACAAATCAGTTCAATCTTCAAATGGTGAATACGAATAGTCAATCTAAAGTCAACAGGTAAATGAAAAACAACAATATAAAGATAAGGTTCAGAAGAAGGTAAAAAATAAAACTGGTAATTCAGAAAATAGGAAAGTTTATAAATAACATTAATAATGATTCATAAGATCCAAGTAATGCTTAACCCATTAGACAAGAAGAAAATGGTAAAAGAGAAAAAGAGAGAGAACAAAAATATAGTTATAGGACTGATTTAAAAAAAATCTAAGAAGAATTGAAATAGCAGAAAAGATGAATAAAACTTACCAAAGAAAAAGCAGGGTATCATTTATAATGACCCTATATTCAATTAAAAAGAATTGCAGAGAACAGAGAAAACAAGATGAACAAAGCTACAATCAAACAAAGCCTACATTGAGAGACTTGCATGTGTTGCTATTATTGTCAAATTTAAAAATAGTCACATGAGAAAATTATTTACGTTCAAAGGGAAATAATAATCACAGAATGAAAAACAGAAACCATTCAAAGGAGTAATTTCTGAGAACCAGGCTGGTAGAATGAGGTTTGGCTTGTTCTACATTATAAACCCTTCTATTCTTCTTGACTTTTAAAAGCATATTAATTTTAAGGAAAAATATTATATTAATCTAGTGGTATGTGGGAGCTGATTCACATAGCAAAAGAGAACCAGTTGTTCTCAGTTCTTCCAACTTCACCTTAAGTGACATCAGATGAGTAGCTGAAAGAGGATTTAAAACACAAAGCAGCAAATAATACAAATCAGGTATTGGGGGGGGGGCGTTAGAAGTTAAAGGAGAGGAAGGCTTGTTTACCAGTCGGCCAATATTTATTTCAAAATGGTCACAAATTCAAGAACAATATCCATGGTAAGTGCATTTATCATGTAAAAACCATTTTAATAATTCGAAGGTTTAGAATAACAAATCCATTTCATGCCTACTTCTCTAAAGTGAGGAGTAGTTTAATTAACATGTCAGTAAAAAATTAAATCCTACATAAAAATATTATCAGCCTGAACATTTGAAGTTCAATTTAAATCTTCTCTAAAACATATCTTATTAGAATTTTATATGAAATAACATGTTACATAAAGTTCTTGCCTACTAAGAAAGGAATTTTTCCAAGTATCTCTATTATTTCAGAATAGTTATTAAAATATTTCTTTCATTTGGTTGTAGGAAGGGATTATATGAAAGGTGCCCAGCTTGTCCAAGCTGTAAAACCAGAGAGTGAGGCCAAGTTTACTTAGAGTCTTCAGCAGGAAGCAACAAGTGACCGCTGCATTTATACATATTATTTCAGTGGAATTCTTCTATATTTTGAAAGCAATTCAATGAATAAATTGAGAAACCAGGCTTAAAATAATGAAAGACAGAACACATGTTAATTCGTGCTACTTTTGTAAAACCAAAACAGGTTTATCATTCTACAAATTGAATGATCATTATAAATACTTTAGTTTTATTTGAAACATCAAACTTGACTCAAGTCTTACCCTCCCCCTAAGAGAGTAGCTTTTCTAGGTATTAATATCAAGAAATAAATCTTAATGTTCTCTAAATTACCAAAAATATTACACCTTTACTCCCAATGAAACTGACCACTATGCTGAGTAGCCTTTAAAGATGGAGAAATCATGATGGTCAGCCCACTGAAACTTGGGTTTATGAACTGGCCGTATAGTGCAGTGGTAGAGCACTTGCTTAGGGTCTGCACAAAAGCAAAACAACAACAAAAACTTGGGTTTGTTAAAATTTTGATTTCTAAATAGATTGTAGTTCTGTTATCTTTTCAAAATCTATAGTCTAACTTGTTTGATATTTCTATTATGACTCTTTTCTCATTATCTAATCAGTTTTATTTTTAAAACTTTCTGTTCATTTTTAAAGGCTCTCATCCAAATCCCTGAATGCATTTCAGCAGACCTGAAAATATAATATTGCTGCTAGTTCGATTTTCATTCCTATAGTGAGTATATTTTTGAAAATTTTACATGCTGGTTGAAATGGTTAAATGTGTATGCTCTCAGCAAATTTTCTTCCACAATTTGTTATATTTTTTTCTATATATTTCATGTATCTCGAGAGCTATTTTTAAAGTGCTCTTTTGTGAGTTAAGGCTGATTTCCAGTTTCATTAAAATTGTCTTAATTTCTCTGTACTTAGGGGTTTGGGGGGAAGGTATCATTTTTGTATTTTACAATTGCTTTTAGAAAAAAATGCAATGAAAAACTCTCATGATGCTATGCTTTATTTCAGCTTTTATATTATTATCAATATTTTTCATTTTGGGAACAAAAATATTTTAACTAAGAGGCAGAAATCGCTGATCAGAAATTGTAACTTCTGAAATTATAAATCAAAATTTTAATTGAAAAATCATATTGATTGCACATGCTTGATTCCGCTCCTTACATATCAACTAAATGATAATGATAAATTAATTTAAAAAACCCACAAGGCCAAAGAAAATATAAAAGAGCAACGGCAGTAGAGAGAAGACAATAAAATTTTGGAAACTACAAAGCATATGAATACTTGATTTTGCTACCCAACAAAGGTTAAAACATTCTGCAGAGGTAACAGGCATAAGAAGCAATACTAGTCCTTTCTCACAGAACCCCTAAAAATATGCAAATTATGAGGTACTGAGTAAAGCTGAAAACAAGCAAAGTGGTTGAAACACTACACCAATCACACTTAAGATTCCCTGATGTCCTGCCCCACCTTGCACAAACTTCACAGCAGAAGGCAAATAGACTTATCTTCCTAAGATGTTGAGTCATGGTACATACAGCCACAAAGATACTATACAGAGCTGAGAGGAAGGGTGAGAATACAACTCCAGAGTTAGGGTTAACTGAAACTAAATTCTGAATTATGAGATTTTTCACTCATCTTCTCTCCTTCAGCCAAAGAAAGGAACTGAATTCTTCTTCTCTGGAAAACACAAGAGTCTAGAGAAAACCCCTATCGACACTAAACTTTTGAGGATCCCCACCCTTATAATGTGTTCTTTATAAGCCTAATATACATGTTTGCAATAGAAGGCACTTTACTAATACTTTGACATTCTGAAGAAAAAATGGTTTTGATCTAGGAACTTTTTCAACCAAATATAAAGAATAGAGACATTTACAGAAATGCAAATTCTTAAATCTTGCCTTCTTTCTCATTTGCCTTCTTTCTCAGAAAACCAATGGAGAACATATTCTGTAAAAATGAGAGGAAAAGCCAAAAGAGAACAAAATATAGTGTCCCAAAAGTGAGATTCTAGAGAGAGGCCAAGCAATTTCCTAGGATGCCATAAATGAGGCTATCAGATAATAATTTTGCAGTCAACCTATAGAGCACAAGGTCCAGAAAAGAGGAGATGGACAATGGGTTGCAAGACAGAGATGTGTCTCCAAAAGGAAAGAAAATGAAGCCACTCTGACCAAAAAAAGTTTAACATGAAATCAAAACATTTCAGAATGTATTGCAATAGGTGCATAGAAGTGAATAAGGGGGAAAATAAATCCGTTATTTACCTGCATTTAAAAGCTTGTAAAAACTTGATTCTACTGAAAATAGAATCTTCATACTAATATTATATAATATGGAATGAAAAATAAATTATATTTAAAAATTGGAAAGTGTATTATATCGGTGGGTAGAGGAAAAAGAAGTGTGTGATTATTTGAGTAAGATTTTTTGCATTAAGAAATGCACAGTGAGAAATTAAATTATAAGATGAAAACAAAAAAGTCCATTTAATAATGTAATTTAGATAAATATCAAGAAAATGACTAAAAGTGTTTAATTTCAGAGACCCAAGATATGAAGACAAGAGTGAATAGTGATACTTAACTTATTTTGTACTAGTAGTTTTATTTATAAAAACAAAACATATATTTGTGACCTGACTAATTATAAAATGGAGAGAAAGTAAAAAAATTGAAAATATGTACAGATATATAAAGACATAATACATTTAGGTATATTTATAAATATTTTAGAGCCTACTCACAGAACAATGATGTGAAAAAATCAGACATTTGAACATAATAACATTATCAAATTAACAAATGCTGAATAGAAGAGGTAGGTATCTTATCAGCATATGGACATAAATACAAATGATATGAAACATAAAGGAGACAAACCATACCAAATAGATCATATGACAACAACTGACCCCACAGACACCACAGTGAGGAAATGCAAAATAAGCAACTTTGAAAGCTAATAGTTAAAATGTCTAATGAAGAAAAAGAAGATCAAAGGAATGAACTACAAGAGAAAATACAGAAAGTGAAAGAACATTTTAATAAAGAGATAAAGATTCTGAAAAAGAACAAAACAGAAATCCTGGAAATGAAAACTGTATAAATCAAATTAAAAATTCAGTTGAAAACATCACCAAAAAAATTAAAGCATATATAACACTGATTTTCAGGGACTCTTTAAGATAGAGCATATGATCTTGAAAACAAAGTCAGCAATAAAAATGACAAGGGACCATGACTAGAATATTTAGGAAATCTGAGATATTATAAAGAATCCGGATCTAAGAATCATTGGTACAGAAGAAGGCACCAATATAGGAACCAAAGGAATGCACAACTTTTTCAGTGAAATATCAGAAAAAGTTCTAAATTTTAGGAATGAGATGAAAATAAAAATTCAAGAGGCATTTAGAAGCCCAAATAGATAAGATCAAATAAGATCTCTCCAAAATGTATTATTATTAAAATATCTAATATATAGAAGAAGGATAGAAGTTTTAAAGCCACAGGTGAAAAAGAGCTAGTCACATTTAGAGGTAAGCCAATTAGATTGTGTTATCTCTCAGCCTAGATTCTAATATCCAGAAGGGGCTGGAATAAGGTATACCAAGCCCTGAAAGAAAATGGGTGGCAACAAAGATGCTATTCCCAACAAAGTTATCCTTCAGAATTGAGGATGAAATAAAATGGAACCATCACATGACCAAGCTATCTCACTTCTTTTTATTTATCCAAAAGAACTAGAATCAGCATATAATGATACATACCAATGTTTATAGCAATGCAACTCACAAGTTATGGAGCCAACCCAGGGACAATCAACTGATGAATGGATAAATAAAACATGCCATATATACACTGTATTAGGGTTCTCTGGAGGAACAGTATCAACCAGAAGTATGATTATAAAAGGGGATTTATTAGATTGTCTTACACAACCAGAAGCTGGATAGTCCACAATGGCCGTCTGTAGCTGGAGAGCTGGAAGAACCAGCAATTGTGCAGTCCAAGACACAGAATCCCCAGAACAAGAAAGGTCAACAGTACTACCCTATTCCAAGACCAAGGCTTCTTGTAATTACCTGAAGAATAACTGGCAAAGTACACTTTGGAAGAGTGAAGAAGCGAGAGTTTGATATCCTCAGATGATGGAAGGAACAATCAAGAACACATTCAAGAAGAGCCAAGCTTGCATCTTCATCTGCTTTTTGTTCTTCCAGCTTTTATTCCATCTATTGGGCAGTGCTGCCCATGCTTAGGGAGGGCCCCACTTCAGTTCACTATCCCACATTGCAATCATTCCTAGACACATCCTAATTGACACACTCAGAAGCATCTTTTAATTCAATCAGGTTGGCAATTCAAATTAACAGTTACATACACAATGCAGTTTTACTCAGCCATAAAGAAGAAGGAAATTATGTAATTTGCTGTAATGGATAGAACATTATGCTAAGTGAAATAAGTCAGATTCAGAAAGTTCAAGTTCAAATGTTTTCTCTCATATCAGAAGTTAGGGAGATATAAGTAATTAAAAAGGGAGAATCCTATGAAAACAGAAAGGAAAACAGTGAAACAAAGGAGTGGGATCAAGTGGGAGGAAGGAGAAATGAAGAAGAGGAGGAACAGTGGAATGAAATTCAAATTATGCTATACACATGTATGAATTATTAGAATGAATTCCACTTTATGTGCATATATAATGCACCAACTAAAAGAAAACAATAACTGAATTGGAAGATCAATGGAATGAAAGAAGGACAGCATGCAGAGGCAGGAAGGGAAGGAAAATGAAAGTCCTGGGGATTAAAATGGAACAAATTATGTTTCATGCATGTATGAATAAGTCAAAATAAACTTTACTCTTATTATAACTATAATATTCAGATAAATTTTTTAATCCCCCAAAAGAGAAAAACATTTTAGAGCCCAATCATGGGAAAAGTGATATAGAAAATTAGACATTTGAATATAACAGCATTATCCAAGTAACTGATATTGAATATAATAATTTTATCAAATTAACTGACAATTTGGAAACCAAGTTTTTTAGAAAATATTACATTTTCATTGCTACATTAACAGCAATTATTTGAAAAAACACATTTTCAAACATAACTGTTATTGAATTCTGTAAGCCATAATTAGGACATTTGTAGAATATAATCCCTTTCAATGTTAACCTTGGCCTTCTGCTCACCAACAAAAGCTAGGAGGATAGTTGAGAGATCCATAAACAATGATATTCATGCAAGGAATGTCTGTCATCAGGCATGGCTTGAGATTAACCTGAAAGTTCTTAAGTCATGGACTGGACATAAGAAAGGCCATCAACTGGAAACAATTTTTGTCATTTCCAGAAAAAATTCTCCAAAGTATATAAGATCTGCAATCCTGGAAAAGTTCCTGAAATATGCTACCAAGCCTGAGGAGAAGGTAGGATGACTATACTGGGGTACTATAGACTGGAATTAGCTCTGCAGATGAGAATGTGAACCAGTAAAAGTTACAAATAGATGGGCAAGAGCCCACATTCAGATTCCTGAATTACCCAATGTTCAATGTGAATGAGAAGTCACAAAAATTAGCAAATCAGAACTGTTCCACCGGCCCAATTCTGCAATATCCTGTGGAAGAATTATCATACCAATAAGTAGGAGCAATCCACTGATCAGGCTACCTTCCTGGAACTAGAGCCCAGACACTGGAGTTCTGAGAAGAGTCCACAGGCACAAATCTAGGAGCTCCTCAGGGCATTGCACACACTAGACAGAGAGGATCATAGGAGGAATAAATGGGACCACCCAAAAGATGACACTGACATCCTCAGACATTCCCAAATGCAAAAGGAAAAATAAAAACCACTCAGTCTGTAGGACCTCTGAGGAACAGGGCAAGAGCAGACCAAGTTTAAGGCTATTGATCGTTAATAAACTCAACTGAAACTCCATCTGAGACTTGTTTCCAGACAACTCTGCATGACAATAAGTCACTTGTGAATAATAAAAAGAAAATTGTGGAATGTTTTTTATTTTTTGGAAAGATTTAGTTTCCAAGAAGCCTCTAAACCAAGTAATAAGAATTAACACAATATTAATTTCCTATGGCTGCTGCAACAAAGTACCACAAACTGGGTGACTTAGAATATCAAAGATTTGTGTCTCACAGTTCTGGAGGCCAGAAATCTGAACTTAAGGGGTGAAGGATCAGTTTCTTATTAAGGTTGTGGAGAAACATCCCATGACTTTCTCAAACCTTCTGGTGGTTGCTGACAGTACTAGTTATTCTTTGGCTTGTGATAAAATATCACCAAATCTCTACCTCCATCATCATTTCATTGGAGGCCACAATAATACAGTATAACCTTAACTTGATTATCTCTAGAAAGACTTTGCTTCCTAATACAATCACATTCATGGATACTGTGGGTTGAGTTCAACATATCTTGCTGGGGGACATAATTCAACTCTAAACAAACACCATACTATGAAAACACATTTTCTTTCATCATATTTTCTTGTATGAATGCTAGAAGAGAATTAAACACAAAGACATTCTACATTGGTGAAGCAAAAGTGTTAAAATTCTTAGGCACAGTTTTAATTATAGCTCAAGGAGAAAAAGTTAAATCAATAAGAAAATGTAAGGGGCTGAGTTGGCAGAAAATTACAAACTTTATATTCAATTTTTCAGGAGCTTTTCTGATGGAAAAGTGATGATAGATCAAGGGATACCAAATAAATTCATTAGCATAAAAATCAATTATATTGAAACATACAAAATTTTCCCCTTCATGGGAATACCAAATGATTTTTGATAAAAAAAATTCCTTCTTAACTAATAGATAAATTTTGCACCAATATACTCAAAGGCTACCAACAGCAGAGAGCCTTTGAGATATTCCACTTCACCTCAGTGGTGGTTGTTATGTTTTTATGACAACCAACTAGATTTTGACTTCTTTGCAGGCAGGGACTATCTTTGTCTGTAATTCCACAAGCTATAATGATGCCTGACACATTTACAGCTAAATCAATATTTTGGACTGAATGGAAAAATGAATATATAGTCCATGATTGAAAGAACTATGACTGATTGTAATTCAATCTTTAACCCAGAGTTATTTCTTACAAAGAAAGAAGTATAGATCATTCTTTCAAAAGTCTCTAAAATTAGTCCATTATTGAAGAAAAAAAAGTAAAATGCTACAAAAAAGCTTCAGCTTCATTTCGTTATCACATTAGCAAATATATGGGTACATGTGCTATCACATTAACTAATGTAAGAAAAAAATGATTGGTCTTCAGTGGTGAATTGATTACTTTTATTAAATTATTACTTATGTAAACAAAAAGAACTAGGTAAAAATTTTTCATAGCTGATGTAAATTTCTGAGTAAAATTTCACAGATGGGGGCTGGGTTGTGGCTCAGTGGAAGAGCACTTGCCTGGCATGTATGAGGCACTGGGTCCAAGTCTCACCACCACATATAAATAAATAAAAAATAAAGGTCCATTGGCAACTAAAAATATATTTTAAAAAAGACTGAGAAAGTTAAAAAAAATTCATAGATGCAAGAAATGTAACTTCTTTATCTTTCTCTGTATTAACTAAATTTCTCCCTAGAGCATAATTTCTTAGGGTTATCCATTTTACTTCAAATCTGGAGATAGGACCATCACAGCCCAATAACTTGTGGCTTTATAGAAATAATTCATTAATTATTCATAAAGTCTCATTGGAGATCTCTAATTCTTGTCCTTCGGTCCTGTTTTTGCTCAGTAGGTTCTGCAAGTTTTGTTCCATTTTTGGTAACAAAATCACTTGTCAATTCCTACCCCATACCAGATTGCTGAAATTCTGTGATGCTATCTTCCTAGACACATAGTGCAATCGTTTCATTTGGCAGCGAGGGGTGGGAAGTCTTGCCATACTTAAATGATTATACTTAGGGAGTAGGGGACAAGTCTCTTGTGTTCTTGGATACTTCACAATTTTATGAAGGTAAAGGGGTAAAGTTCTTAACTTGTTTTATTTGCTCTGATATGTTGTACATATGCCAGGAACATATCTGCTTCCTTAAGGACTTTTAAAACACAAAACAAAAATGATCCCTGCCTCTACTCTCTATTTACATTTACTAGATATGAGGTATCCCCAAAATGCTCATGTGTGAGACAATGCAAGAATGTTCAGAGGTGAAATGATTAGATTATTAGAACTTTAATCTGATGGATTAATCCACTTGAATGGATTAACTGAGTGGTAACTACAGGAAAGTAGGGTGTGGTTGGAGAAGGTGGGTCACTAAGGGTATGCCCTTGGGGTTTATAGTCTGCCCCAATGAGCAGATGTATCTCTTGTATCTCTCCCCCATCCCCCCCCGTCCGTGTCTCTCTCTCTCTCTCTCTCTCTCTCTCTCTTTCTCTCCTTCCTGGGTTCTCATGAACTGAGCTAATTTCATCTATCATGCCCTTCCACCATGATGTTCTGCCTCACCTCAGGCCCAAAGCTATGGAGTCTATTAACTGTGGATTGAATTTCCAAAACTATAAGCTAAAATAAACTTTTCCTCCTCTAAGTTGCTCTTGCCAGTTATTTTGCTAACAGCAATGCAAAGCTAACTAAAACAACTGACATATCTTTCTTTTGTGTCAGGAGACATAGAAAATACATCTGTATAGCTCAACACACATATTGAGAGCAGAAGGACAAAACACTAGCAAGGAAGGTAGGGTCCAAATTACAGAGGAATTTGGTTTTCATTCTTACATAACAGAAATTCATCAATGTGAGGTTTAAATATGGATGTTAGCTATAGGGTTTAAATTATTTAATAGAAAAACTGTGTCACTTTAGGGGATAAACTGTAGTTAAGAGATATCAATAAGTGTTATTGAAGCCAAGTGAGATATAGGGAGGACCTAAACTAAGTAACTTTAACATTAAATCTTATGGCATTTCTTTTTACAAATATAATTGAATATTTTCTATAAATACAAATTAAATATAAATTAATGGTTTAAATATTTATGTAGTTCATTTCATAATTGATATCTATTGCAAAAAACATAAGTCACATGTCACTTGATATGTTATTTTGAATTAAAAAATCAATTTACTCTAAGCAGTAAAATTTGAATGATTATTAAGAGTTAAAGATCCTTGATGCTGACAATTGAATCATTATAATTCATCATTTAAAACAGCAACTTCAATTAATATAGAAAAATGTGTAGATTGCTTATATTATCAAAATGATTATATCCATCATAGTAAAATAACTTAATAGATTCCATGTTAGGAATGCATAATAATTAATTATCTAGGTTATTAAAGTAATTAGCATAGATTTGTATTCTTCAGTATCATAAATAATTTCAATGTTATAAATTATATTTTACTTCAGGTCTGGGAGAATTGAAAAAGTTAAAATTATAATAAACTAACATTATGCTACATTTCCAATAGTAAAGAAGTAAAGTATATTTTTATTGAAACAAACTATAATTAAGATATTTAGCATTATCTTTACAGTTCAGTGCTCACTGTATTTAGTCTAAATTTTCATTGAGAATGAAACGTTTACCTTGGAAATAAAGTTAACTGCATAGAGCACAGCATATTGAAGGAATAACTTCATTTCCTTAGCTCCCACATATTCCTTAATAAGCTAAAATGTGAGAAAGCATCTCATGATTTATGTTAGATGGTATATACAGAACTTATTAAGGACCATCTTATTTCCAAAATCTGTATCTCTGTAATCCTCACAGGTTGGTCTATCTTTTGGAAACTTCTTGCTTGGGTTTTGTGATGCCATTCTCCCTAGACTGTCATACCGGTAGTACATTAACTGACTAGCACCTATTCACTGTTTCTTCCATCCTTGCAGAATCCCTAATTTTGCCAGGTGTTCTTTCCAGCATTTTTATTTGTGACTAAATATGTAAGAAAACACTCATATTCTGTGATTGAGAGAATGGTTTTCTTCCTCTCTCCCAGTGTACACAACATTTGCTGCTGCAGCAATTTCATACACATGAAAGGACTAAGCATAAACCAGGAAGACAATGTGAGTGATGCCATTATGTGCTTTCTGACCGCAGCACAAAATGCCTGTGTTCTGTGCAGCTATTGCTTGATGACATGTGTTTATGTTGAAATATTGCATAATACTTCTAGGGCTAGCCATACAACTCACAGAGAGGCAACTCACTCGCCATTTGCCTTTCTCAGAACCTTGAAAGTTGTGTGAAAGATACCAGTGTTACAAAAATAGAAGTATTATAACTTCCTGAGATTCCTTGAATTACTATTTGGGCAAGAGATCTCAGAAAAGCTATCCAAATAGGAAAATCTCCACTGCCTAGGTTTGAATGAGAAATAAACTTTTATTGTATGAATTCCTGAATCTCGCATTGCCCAAGAACATGTTTATGAATGAAATACTGGATGCAGAACTATAAGAGACTGGAGGACCTTTCTCTACCTATCCTCGAAGTGGTACATCCATTGAAAGTAGAGAATAAATCAGTCACAGTGCATGACCTTGTCAGCTTTGGAATGAGCCGATGAAAATACAGAGCATAGACAAGTTTAGAGGATGTATATACTAAGGTCTTTACAAAACAACAGTTCTTTACAAATTGTTTGTCAAGGACAAAATGACAAACAATTAGGTAATAAAACTTACCAAGAACAGACAAAACCAAATATACATATGTGATATTGGAGAAGAGTGTCATAGAATAGATAGCATTAAACAAGCATAGCTTTAAAAAGAGTTAGCTGACATCAGTACATCTTGACTTCATTAATTACCTCAGCAGGTTACAGGAGCACTCTGACATCACTAGAGAACTAACCCTGCTGATAAAATTAATATCGGTGGAGGAAAAGAAAGCTGAGGATATGGGAAATTATCAGCAGCAGATTGGGGGTTTTTAAATTCAGTGGTGCAGAGGTAGCTATTAAAACTAGGTTTTAGTGTTAGAAGATTTTAAAGGAAATGGGGATTCAAAACACTCATGTTTGAACATGAGTGTTTCCGAACACAGGAAATCCCTTGAAGGGGTGACTTATTTTCTGTCCATCAACAGAGAATGATATATGTGGGGGATAAATACCTTTGGAAAATTCTGGTGGTGTCTTCTAGAACTGCTAGGGACAAAAAGTGAGAGCCAATCTGGCCTACACAGTACCAGGCTGTAGCCCCTTGGTTTACACAGCCACACTCCACCTCTCCTGTACAATGACCTTATGAAAGCTCAAGATTCCTTCCCCCAGAATTGCCAGGACTATAGATTAAAATACCAGTTCATACAGACAAATTTTAGGCCAGGTGTGCTAGTCATTTTTACCACTATGAAAAAATAAACAACTTAGAGTAAAGATTTATTTAAGCTCAAGGTTTCAAAGGTTTCAGCCCATGGTCTCTTGGTTGCATTGCCTTTGGCCTCATGGAGCACAGTACATTGTGGTGGGAGTATGTGGTGGAAGCTGCTGTTCACCACATGGCACCTAGGAAACTGAGACAAGACAGAAACCAATATGCCCTTCAAGAGCACTGCCCCAAAGACTGAACTTCCTTCCAACAGGACCCAAAGAGCCAGGCTAGGGACCAAGCCTTTGACATATGGGCCTTTGTGGGACACTTTCAAACCATAGCACCAGGTAAAGTAAATCAATAGCTTCCAATCTTGTATCATTTTTTTCATTACTCATTTCAAAGCAGGTCACTCACATGCCCTGACAGGGTTAGCACAGAGTAGAGCTTGAACAGAGAACAATATGCTCATGCAATATGATCTGAGAAGTAATGTTTGCCTTGAGTCCTCCCTCTTTCCCCTTCTCTCAGTTACATTTATTATAGTACTTATTTTGAGTAGAATAGCGAATTTATATAATACCTCATCCAAAAAGTTCTAGCTTATTCGTTATTAAAGTTATTTTCTTTCCCCTTTGCATGCATTTCTACCTTTCACTGGCTTTTCAGTGATGCTGAAAATTTGTTTCAATATTGCAATAACAAATTTAAGTATGACTTTTATATATTGATGACCATGACTGTTACAATTTCAGTTAACCAAGCTAAAGTATAATTGGCACTTCTCTAAAACAAGAATGGATTATTTAATTATTCTCCCAAATGGGAAAAGTTACACATATATTTTATGTGGCATGATAAAGAAAATGAAGCTTAGAACCAAAGTATTCCAAATACAAATTCTATAATAAAATAACAGTTTAAAAAATCATTGCTTTTATATGTATATTACTTATAGATTTGTTTCCTCTTGTTTACATAGCCCTAATCTACTACTCCAAGGATAAGAATAAAATGAATATAAAACTCTACAGGAAATAAAATACTATAATTTTGAAGAGTAAGACATATCACTAAAATAATTAAAGATTGCCAGTAGAAAAATTGAAGTTGAAAATATAATGCTAACAGATATTGTTATTTCATAGATAAGATGCCAGACAAAAACTTAACATAATATAAAAGTACTTTCAAAGCAGCAGATCCTTTCCAACATATTTGGGAGTTAAGTTAAAGTTTTAAAAATAACAGAAATAATAAGCATGCATTTGAACAATATACTTATTTTCTTAAATCAAATTAAGGTTTGAAAACCACTTTATTTCAAATCACCACTACTGAACATGTAGAATTTTGGCTCAAAAAGATACTAAGTGATTCATTTAACTATTCATATCCAAATATGGAAACAAAGGTATTTTCCTTCAAACTAGCCTTCAAATCATGTTAGTTTTTTCTTTGATATTTCAAAAGTAGAGATACTTGCAATTCATTCCAGCTCAAAAACTCCAGTTCCCAAACTGAACTGTCTACACTTGTTTAGCTGACATAAAAAGTTAATGTCATCATATAAAAATATTCCATCTGGTCACTCTGTGAGTCAATGTGTAAGCATCTGAATACAAACAGCATAGCTTTGGGGAAAAGAGACAAATTATTAAAAATAAGTTGAGCTCTTTAGGTTTGTCCTTTCTTACACTCAAATATTCATAAATCTATAAACTATTTAGTATGGTTTATTTTTTTGTTGAAAGTAAGTGTTCCAAAGAACTTTCAAAATTAGAAGGCTATTATTTTCATGAACAAGATCTTAACACACCAAAATTATTTCTATTGAACTTTAAACAACATTAAATTAAAAGGCAATATTTCAAACTTTGGCTTCCATAAAATGAGCTATATAAAAGCTTTGAAATTGAAAATATATTTAATTATGAGGAATATAAGTAACATCACATGTTACAATTATAGGAATAGACATGCTTTAAGTATTCACCATAACATATATACTTCTCACTTAGTCATAAGTCTTACTAAATACCTGTAAATGCAAACATGGGCATACTGTATAAAGTGCTTACTATAGGACTTTTTTTTCTCACTTATTCACAGTTTTGTAAAGTATTCATTCCATGGTTAATTACATTCATCAGGTGCGAAAATCACACCTGAGGGAAGGCCAGTTATCACCACAAAGGTTGCATGGTAAATAAGTAAAAAAACCCCAGGCAGTTTAACTCCAGAACCACATTGCTGGATGCTGAGTGCTAACAAATATCTCAATTAAAATGTTTCCATCCACATGTATTCAGAGTCAAATATATTCCAAAATAATCATGTTGAAATTTAATATAAATTAAAATATATATATATATATATTTAAGTACCTTAAATATTCATAATTCATTTATAGTTTATCATATGCTTAAGAAGTGACAGTATGGTTCAGTAACATATGTGACCATCATCTGTAAATAAAATAAAATAATGTGTAAAATAGGGAAAGAATAAGCTTAGCTATCTCACCAAGTTTACAAAGTTAATTTCAATCTGACTAAACAATTCTAGTAAAAATCAAGCCCAACTTCACCTATGTCCTTTAGCTGTGGTTGAGCAAGAAAATTCACAGATCATATCAGAAAACTTTTGCTTTCATAAATTGAACAAAATCTTCAGGAAGTATTTGAAGTGATTGTGAAAACAATTAGGATTTTAAGTTTCATAAAGTGCTACCAGAGAGATGTCTAAATTGTTTAGGCCCTAGTGAAAATCATTTTCATATCCATGATATACGTTTTTATAGTTAAAAAAAATATCCTGACTTTTGCCTTTTTGTTCAAAGCACACAAAATTAAATAAAACAAAAATCTGTATTTTATTGGCCTCAATTATAAAATTTACAAATAAATGGTTCTATCATTAAGAGAACCTTTGACTTTGATATTTACCTTTTTAGTCCATCAATAGATAAAGATAAATGGGTGGATGAGTGGATGAGATGGATGAACAGAAGAATTCATTGATGAATTGATAAAATCACCTATTTCTTTTTCTTCTTTTGACCTTAACTTGTTCTAATAATGCACTAATAATTTCATGTGAAGGTTTAATAAGTCATAGTGACTCTCTCAGAAACATTTAGGAAACATTTATGATATCATAAATAATTTCAGTTTACTCTATCTGGAAATATTTATTGAAAATATCAACATCAGTCAATCAAAGGCTATGGGACTTTTAATTATAAGTCTTACTTATCATTTAAACTACCAAAGCAAAGCATATAATGTGATGGATACTGTTTCCACTTAGGATGTTTAAAGTGTAAATCATTCATGTTACCTGAAGATCCTGCTTTAGCCAAAGAAGGAATCTTCTTCTCCAAAACTATTATCTCTTGCAATGCACTGTTGATTCGTGGGTGTTTGCTCATTTAAAAAAAAAAAAAAAAAGGAAAATTAAGGGATAGAAAAGGGCCAGAGCTGAAAATATACCTATCTTCTAGAATCACACAAGTTACAGCCTAAAAGGATGGCAAGAGAGATCCAGTGGGGAGAACAAGTTATTCTGTGCAAAACTTAACACAATCTCTCATCAAACAGCACCATAAATTAAAGATGAGTTTCAAAAGATGTAGTAACACTTAGAGGTCTGTTAGTAGATTAAGAATGTCTTAAAGATACAGCCATACCAATAGAGCCTGTCTCAAGTGACTATCACTGAGGAGGACTATTCTGAATAGAAAAAATAAATATCTGCTGGGCATATATCATGCTCCAAGAACCATATCACGTACTGTAGACAATTTAATTTTATCCTTAAAACATCCCAACAAATGGTTTCCTCCATTTGGTTTGTCTAGAACACAGCACAATGTCCTGAATATGTTTGATAAGTGTTGTCAAATAAATGGTTAAATGCCTGATAGCAGAAATAATTTTCTTTCTGTCACAGAACGCTTGCTATGGCAATAACAGGTCCTTCAAAATCAGTAACTGTGGAGATTCAAGATGGCGGGCTAGAGGAAGGCTGCATTCCTACTTGCTCCGTGGATTCCTACTTGCTTGGGATTCAAACAGCAGGAATATGGCTCTCAACGAGATTTTATATTCAAAGCACATATAAGGGGTCCCCAGGTGCCGCTCCAGAACCAACTCAGCCGAGCTGGGCTCGGCCCCACCACGGGCAGCTACCATCCGGGAGCACCGGACCCTGCAGCTGCTTCAGAGCCACCGACCTGGGTCTGTGCCAGCCAACAAGTGAGTGCGGGTCCCCAGCAGCGGCTTTGAAGTCACTGGCCGTGGCTCCGGCACCAGCCAGCAACCTCCCAGGCGGAGACCGGGCATCTCAGGCTACCTGGGGCCTCCCCGCGACTTCTGGAGAGGTCTGGCCTGGAGCCTCTGGGATCGCTGACTCCGGCGGGGAGTTGGAACGCCTCCGCGCCATTTTGGCAGCTTCCCTGGCGGAGGGGGCCCATCTCAAGCTCCCTGGGGCCTCCAGTGGCGTCTGGAGGGGTCCAGCCGGAAGCCTCTGGGATTGCTGACCACGGCGGGGAGCTTAAGGCCTTTGGCGCCAGCTTACAGTGTCCCCAGGAGAGAGCAACCATGTGCCACCGCCTGAACCCCCAATGAGGAGTTCAGGTCAGCCTGGGCTCTCAAGCCCAGTGTCTCCATCACTGAGCACAGTTCTGTGACACCACCCCAACTTGATCTAGTGCCCAGGCCCACACCCAGGCCCGGAGTCTACAACCTTGCTGTATCTAATTGTCTATCAACACTAGGCTGCCTCTGCCCAGAAGCAGTGATCATTCCCAACCTGGAGGTAGTGGGACAGCACCTTTCTTGGGTCACCGCTTGAACAAGCACCCCTCAAGCAAAAGAGGGGAAGATACACAAGCACCATGAGAAAACACAGGAAGAAGGTGTCCCAATTAAACCTAGATGATATATCAAGAGAACCCAAAGACAGCACAGTAGAAGGAATGACAGAAAGGGAGTTCAGAATGTTCATAATTAAAGTGATCCGAGAAGAGAATTATGTGACGAGAGAGCAGATTCAGGCTATAAATAATCAGCTAATAGAGCAATTACAGGAAGCAAAAAATCACTTCAATAAAGAGATAGAAATTCTGAGAAAAAAACAAACAGAAATTCTTGAAGGAAACAAGGAAATGAAGGAAACAATAAACCAAGTTAAAAACTCAATAGAAAGCATAATTAACAGAATAGATCACTTGGAAGACAGAACCTCAGACAATGAAGACAAAATATTTAATCTTGAAAACAAAGTCTAACAAACAGAGAAGATGGTTAGGAATCATGAACGAACCCTCCAAGAAATATGGGACATCATGAAAAGACCAAATTTAAGAGTAATCGGGATTGAGGAAGGCGCAGAGATACAAACCAAGGGTATGAATAATCTATTCAAGGAAATATTATCAGAAAATTTCCCTAATATGATGAATGAGATGGAAAATCAATTACAGGAAGCTTACCGGACACCAAGTGCACAGAATTACAACAGATCCACACCAAGGCACATTATAATGAAAATGCCTAACATACAAAAAAAAAACAAAGATAGAATTTTAAAGGCTGCGAGACAAAAAAGAATCAGATTACCTACAGGGGGAAACCGATACGTATATCAGCAGATTTATCAGCCCAGACCCTAAAAGCAAGAAGGGCCTGGAACAACATATTTCAAGCTCTGAAAGAAAACGGATGCCAACCAAGATTCTTATACCCAGCAAAACTTACTTTAAGATTTGATGATGAAATAAAATCCTTCCATGATAAACAAAAGCTTAAAGAATTCACAAAGAGAAAGCCTGCCCTACAGGACATTCTCAACAAAGTATTCGAAGAGGAAGAAACGAAAAATAACAATCTCAGTCATCATGGGGAGGAACTACCCTAAAGAAAGAGTCAATCAAAGGAGAAACAAAGTTAAGCTAAAAACCCTAAAAAAGCTAAAATGGAAGAAATACAAGTCATATCTCAATAATAACCCTGAATGTAAAGGGCCTAAACTCATCAATCAAAAGACATAGACTTGCAGACTGGATTAAAAAGAAAGACCCAACAATATGCTGCCTTCAAGCGACTCATCTCATAGAAAAACATGCCCACAGACTAAAGGTGAAAGGTTGGGAAAAAGCATACCATGCACACGGACTGAGTAAAAAAGCTGGGGTTTCCATTCTCATTTCAGATAAAGCAGACGTCAAACCAAAGTTAGTCAGAAGGGATAAAGAAGGACATTTCATATTGCTTAAAGGAAACATAAATCAACAGGACATAGCAATCATAAATATTTATGTACCAAACAATGGTGCATCCACGTATGTCAATCAGATCCTTCTCAATTTCAGGAATCAAATAGACTAAAACACAATAATAATACTCAGAGACTTTAACACTCCTCTCTCACCGTTGGACAGATCTTCCAAACAAAAATTGAATAAAGAAACTATAGGACTCAATGACACAATCGCTAATTTGGACTTAACGGACATATATAGAATATTCCATCCATCAAAAAGCAAATACACTTTCTTCTCAGCAGCTCATGGGTCCTTCTCTGAAATAGACCATATGTTATGCCACAAAGCTACTCTTAGCAAATACAAAAACATAGAGATACTACCTTGTATACTATCAGATCATAATGGAATGAAATTAGACATCAATGAGAAAGTTAGAAACAGAAACTACTCCAAGACCTGGAGATTAAATAATATGCTATTGAATGATACATGGATAACAGAAGACATTAGGGGGGAAATTAAAAGATTCTTAGAGGTCAACGAGAATAAAGATACAACATATCGAAATCTCTGGGACACTATGAAAGCAGTGCTAAGAGGAAAGTTCATTGCAGAGA
>JAJEJO010005215.1:187230-239494 GCA_020662805.1 Glaucomys volans
AAAAAAAATCAGTAACTGTTGCAAACTCTCAGAGACACCATCTGGGACACATGGGGATGTACTCCAACTTAGGGAAGAAGAGATTGGTTAGGACTGTCTGATTATCCTGTAGGCCTGAGGAAAAGTTATAGTGCAGTTGACACTTGTGTGGCATCACTGCCTTTACTTCTGCTAACAATACCCGGGCTGTTTGTTTGTTGTAAACCTTCTCTACCAACACCACCTTCTATTATCAGTCATGCAGATGGTCTGATACCATCACCACCTTGAGGGTAGGTCTTAATAATTTTCTGTCAATACAGTGGTTATTCTTCCTCCTTACAGTTTTCAACTCAGAAATGGCATTTAATATGATCAGTCTACGAAACAGGGAGACGTTTGCTTAAACCTGCAGGAATGGAACCTCCCATTCTCTTTTTGCAAGAGCTATGGAAAAAGACCCTCTTTCTTTCCCCTGATGACATTGTGAAAGAATAAGAAGACTAGAACTGTTTCAACCATTTCTATTCCATGAAAGGAACGAGGGAGCCTGAAGACAACACTAACAGGAAAGACAAAATAAAAAACAGTGGAATAGGATACTTGGTGATATCTTTAAAACAGTAAATGACGCTTGACTTAAGTTACTCCTGATCTGCACAATTAATGAATCGAGTAATTTCATTTTATCTTTTAATCAGTTTTTGTTGTATCACTCAATGTAAAGCATTCCAATTTATACTGATGGTAAATGGAATCTCATCAGAATTCAGGCAATAAATAGGATACAAAATGGTTATCTGGAAAGATACTTAATAGGGCCCAGTGCATGAAGAGCTGAGATGAGGATGGGAGTTAAAAAAAAGCAAAGGTTTCAAATCACCCTGAGCTTGAGTGACTTTCAGGGAGAACAACACTGTATATGAAAAAGACTGAAAAGGAAATCTGGTAGGCGGCAATGTAATTTTACTTTATGATCATGAAAATATATCATCAAATAAATTAAATGGAAGAATATGCATATATACACATATATAATATTATAGAGCTATCAAATTTATATGATATACATATTTTTATAATTGAATGTTTCAATATTACTAAAACATACATTCTAGTACAAGAAAATAAATTCCCTACAAGTAAATGGTGAAAAACTAATTAAGGTGCTTCTATAGAATACATAAAAGATATTAATTATTGCATCAGGAATTAACCAGTGTTTTATCTAGTGTCTCATTTATTTAAATTAAGCATGAGTAGTAAAGGAAAATTCATAGGTTATAGTTCAATTCTATAAGCTAATTTAACTCCAGAAATATGTTGTACTCATAAATATCTAACAAATAGGAAAAATGCAAAATATCATAGTAACCACACAGAGCTATGTAAAATGTAACCACAGTTGTCTTTTTATAAAATAACAAAATTTATTAAATGTATTTTATACTGATGTATTAATATCATCAGATATCAAACAAGGATGGGATAGTTAACACAGAAGGATGTTTACGATGCCTTCACTGCATGAAGCAAGTTTCAGAACAGGCTTTATAATAGCTGGTTAGGGGAAAGTGGGACTAGGGAAAGGGTCTGTAAAAGACTTTTGAAAGGATAATAGTAATCAAATACGCTAAAAGTGTTTATCTGGTTTTGATATTTGAAGGGTGGAACAAGAGGAAGTATGTATTATTTTAATAAGAAAACAAAAGAGTAATATTATTTTCAGTTTTGATAAAAAATAATGCACTTACTTAAAAATCATTTTCTATAAACTTAGAAAGTTGCCAAAATTTGTAAGTAATTAATACTTATAAATTTCTCTTGCAATTAAAACTATCATTATCAACTCCTTACTCTAACCAAATAAACAATACTTTCTTTTTTTAATACTGTTGATAAATATTATAAATACTAAAAATGTAACAGTACAATCTTCTAATACAAGATAGGACAATATGATACATACATAATCAGAGTATGTTTTGCAAAGTAATAATACTAGAATACAGTATAGTTGTCCCTTGGTATCAACAGGAATTGGTTTCAGGAATCCCCCCTTGAATACAAAATATATGGATGCTCAAATCCCTTATATAAAATAATAAAGCATTTGCATATAATCTATGTACAACCTTCTCTTTACGTAATCTCTAGGCTAGTTACAATATCTAATACAATGTAAATGTGATGTGAACAGTTGTTACAATATCATCATTTTAGGAATAATAAAAAATAGTCTACAAATGTTCAGTAGAGGTGGGAGCATCATAGATGTAACTGCATATTTATGGTTAAATCTTGGATTCAGAACCCACAGATAGAGAGCCAACTGTATTGTAGAGTCTTACTCAAAATCTCAAATAATTTAAAATATATAAATAAATAAATCTAAAACAATCATATAATAATGTAAAGAAAATAGTTGTTCATTTATAAATCTCATTTCAACTGCAGGACTTAGTTTTGACATTGTACATTTGAAATTGCTACCCCCTATCCAGGTCTATAACAACAATTTTAAATCACCATAATATGTAATCTGTACAATGCAGGAAAAATTAAAGGTCACTGTTGTCAAGTAGAAAGATATAACTATGGTTAAATAAAACATTTGCTGCTTTAAATGACAATGAATACCGAAATGTCAATAATACAAATTATAGGAATGAGACAAACACCATTACCCTAGGTAAATGTATTACACGAAGGTATGACTCTACATCATGTACAACCAGAGAGATGAGAAGTTGTACTCCATTTGTGTAAAATGAATCAAAATGCATTTTGCTGTCATGTATAACTAAATACAACAAACAATAAAAAATAATAAATATATTTTTAGTACATTCCAGTGCTCAAATATTCTTTGTACAGAAATAAGTGGTCATCTAGATTCTGAAGCAAGTCTGAGGGGAAAAGATCATGAGCAGAGAACACATTGCCAACAGGAACGGTTATAAAGGTTATGAATTTTCTTTAGGCATCGAGGAGCCCATGTTACACTGACAGGTGGAGCACAGTCAGGGTGAAAGTCAATGGACGATTTGTTCAGAGGCTGCTACACACACGTGCATCTTGAATGTTCATTTCCAAAGGGTCAGTTAGCCAGAATTCAACCTCACTGGCCTACAGCTTGATGCTTTTACATACTCCCCAGGTTTTCCTATCTTTCTACCTTCTGATTGTTTCTTAGATCTTATAAAATGCACAATTTCATAGCCCAGCAGCTTGCCATTATTTTGGCATTTCTAGATACTTTCATTTTGCTGGTTGTTTAACTTGATTTCTTTTTCTAACTTCAATTGTCTAACGATATCCATTATCTTTAGTCTATTTTTACCTGATCTTCTTTAACTTTTCCTAACATATGAGATGTTTATTAATCATATAAAGAAAACACTCCTAACTGTCCTCATATTGACACTGAAAACCATTTTTTCTTAATCTTTTTGTTTAACTGTTTTATTTGCTGGCTTCTATCTTCAGGTTTTTAAGGAGTTGATTTTTATTATTTTAATACATTCCACATTTATTTACTAAATATTTTCCTTGACTAAAATTCATGTGTTTTTAATTCTAAAATTTAATTCTAATTTTAATACTAAATTATTTATTTAATTTTAAATTCTTCAGTTCTTCTGCTTCACTATTTCACTGTCATTTACCAATTTACCTCTATTCTTATTATGAACAAAAGCAAAAACCAGATTAGAAAGGGTCTTATGAGCCTTGTTCAAGAGTGTAGGATCCCCCTGTGGATAACAGGCATTTTTTAAGGTCCTTGAGAATAATGTAGTTAGGTTCAAATTAGAACAGGTGGTATCCAGGAGCCAAGTTCATCAGCTCTTAGGCTTCTAAGGTAAGTATATGCATACCAAGGGCTAAGCTATCATTTAAGGAGAAAAGCTGAATTTCCCACCCAGATGTCTTCTTCCTCAAAATTCTAAAGATGAGAATGTTAAGGTGGCAGACTTTTTCTAAATAGGTGAGAATTTTTTTAATTGGGGACTGATCAAAGCATCAAAATCATCATCTTTCTCCAGCAAATGGAAACTATCCACTATCAACTGATGTATTTTATGAAGAATAAATTGTCATTCCAAGTGTTGATCCATTTTTTTTCTCAGCTAATTATTTTGAATCATTTTATTCTACCTTACTTTAGTAAATGTATATGTTACTCCCTTAAATATATTTTGGCAATGTAGAATATAAATGAACACTTTTATTCCTCTTGGTTAGCATAAGATCATTACATTTATTTCTTAAACTATACTTAAATATTGGGGTAGTGGGAATCGCCCTCAGGGATATTCTACCACATTCTACCTCATCCCTTTTAACTTTTTATTTTGAGACAGTGGTCTCACTAAGTGGCCTTAGTGGACCTAGAACTTGCGATTCTCCTGCCTCAGCTTCCCAAATAGCTGGGAATACAGGGATACACCACTGCACCCATCAGTTTAAACTTACTGAGGTAAATAATCTAAAACAGTTCTGTTTAACCTTTAAGCTTTATTTGACTAAAGTCCTGTACAATCCCTAAAAACTAAATATAAGATTCTATCAACCTTAAATGCAAAATAATCCTTGTCGAAAATTGGAATTTCTGTTTTTATCTGTAGTAATTTTCCATCAAAGTGATATAATTTAACTATACTACTTGGAACTTCAAGTTATTTACTATCAAACATTTTATGTAGAACTTACAATGTGTTAAGTTAGATATTAATGTAGTTAGCCATCAAAACAGTCCTTTGGAGTGGATTTTATAGATGAAGAAACAGAAATTAAATATGTCGCCCAAGGCCACAAGGCTAACATAAAAGAAAGAGATAAATAGGTTAACTAGCCCAAAGATAGTTTTAGTATGGAGTATGTCTAAGACTTGAACATAGTCCAGTTCTTACCAGCAAATTTTAATCTTAAATGTTTACCTCTCTTGTTTCTCTAAAGTCATGCCACATATGCTTTTAAAAATCACATTGGAAAGACAGATGAAGCAATAAAATCAGTAAAGAACAAGGCACCAAACATTCCAAAATCTCAAGCTCCTCATAGTAAAATGCGTAAATATAATAGTACCATATTCAAATATTATTTATGCGTTTTTCATGAAACTATATAGGAGAAGACTTTAACATTGGGATTTGTCCAAGTTCTCAGTAAATGTTCACTGTGATCATCATAGTAGCATCATCCAAGGTTTAAGAACAAATAGCTTGCTTATCTCTAAAGTACAAAGAAACTGATAGGTTAGTTTATAAACCATGTTTTCATTCTACTCATTATTCATATTTGCTACTTTCAATTAAATGATTGCGTTAGTTTTTAAACACTGTGACAAAATACCTAAGATAATCAACTTAAAGGAGAAAAGATTTATATTAAGAAGTTTCAGTCTATGATTGGTTGACGCTATTGTTTCTGGACCTTTGGTAAGGCAGGACATCACAGCAGAAGGGCATCGTGGAACAAAGTTGGTTCACCTCATGGCAGCCAGGAAACAGAGAGAGACAGAGAAAGAAAGAGAGAGAGAGGAAGGAAGGAAAGGTCATATCCTTCCAGAGCATGACCCACTGACCTACTTTTTCTAACTAGCCCCACCTCCTAGTTTCTACCACCTATCAATACTCCATTCAATTATGAACCCATAATAGATTAAATCATTGACAAGGTCAGAGTCCTAATAAACCAATCACTTCCCAAAAGTTCCACTTTGAACATTGCTGCAGTAGGGATCAAGCTTTTATACATGAGCCTTTGTAGAACATTCCAGATTTAAACTCTTAACAATGATTTTGTGATAGGGTAAATGAATTAAAAATAAAATTTTAAGGGTGTATCCTGGTATAAAAGGAACAACTTCTAAAATTAGAAATAATATTTACTACCTATTATTCCAGGGTAAATGCCACTATTTAAATGAAGAATCACTTTGGAAACAGCTAAGCAAAAATTACATATATATATTTCTTAAATCACTTTAGTGAACAGCCTAAGGCCTCATTTGATTTAGTACTTAAATTTTTCCATTAAATTTTAGGATTTCTCTCTTGTTGATTTCTTTTTTAAAAGGAAATATGGGTAGTAAGAGAAGAATGGAGGGACTTTGGATTACATAGAGCGAAATGAAAGGGGTGAGGTAGTGGGGATATAAAAGATGGTGGAATGAGACAGACATCATTACCCTATGTACATGTATGATTACATGAATGGTGTGAATCTACATTGTGTACAACCATAGAAACAAAAAGTTGTACCCCATTTGTGTACAATGAATCAAAATGAAGTCTGTAAAAATAAGTTTAAAAAAAAGAAATGTGGGCAAATAAGATAAGGAACAATGAAGATTTAAATCAACAAAATTCTATGAATAACTAAGATTCAGGATATAGTCAAATATCTCAGTATCTAGAAAAACATTACAAATAAATATACATTCTCTACCTTGCACAAAAATGAAAAGTGTACTCAATGAGATTTACTAAATAACAATATACATCAGTTCACTTTGACAGAAGGAAAAAAAGTCTCAAAATTATCACAAAAAATTATGATAGTCATTCCTAAATTAATCTGTTTAAACAGAGTAGGCCTTAAGATCTACTAAATCCAGTTTCCTCTGAGAATTACTGACTCTAATTATTATGTTAGTTTCCTGACAGTTTTACATAAAAAAATGTTGCAAAGAAAACCTGGAAAATTTTAGAATTAAATGTACTTTTTCACCAAGTGTTATGTTAGTTGTTTTCTTTTCCTGAAGCATAAATGTAAAACAGATTCCAGTAAATTCTTTCTACTACTTGATAATAATTTCTCAGAAATGTTCCAAATGCAAATCAAAACTATTCTAAGATTTCATCTCACTTCAGTCATAATGGTAATTATCAAGAATATGAGCAACAATAAGTGTTGGCAAGGATGTGGGGGAAACGGTACATGTGGAGAGCAGTGACAGAGAATGGGAGAGCAGTGACTGAGTTTGGGGGTCTCTGATGACCTCACGGCTGTGGGTCTTGTGCAAGGGCATAGGATGCCTAGCTGCTTGGGTGAAGCCCTGCTTGAGGAGCCTCTATGCAAGAGTCACTAGCTTCAACCTTGTTCTCAGGCACACAGCTCCCAGGGATAGAGGAATTCTCATGCTAGGCAACCACAATGTTTCACCAGCTCTGCTACTCTTGAGCCTGCCCACTTAATCTTAACTTTAAACAATGGACCTTCTTGAGCACTACATAAAGCTCCTAACATTACACATTGCAACTGTGGATTGCAACTGTGAAAAAGCTGCATAGATGCTTCTAGCTATGAACTTTCCTGAATACCAAGAATAATGCTTGTATGGTCTTTAACTTGATAAGGAGACATATATAAATAAAGATTATTGCATAACTCTTTAGATCTGCTTCTCCATTGGAGAGCATTACAGCAACTTTATAATCACAATCTGCATGTGTGAGTCTTTATTTTTCCAATCCCCCATTGCACCTCACCACAACCTCGAGTTTGGTCTTTCTGGTTGCAGCAGGTACAATCATACATTGCTGGTAGGACCACAAATTGGTGTAACCATTATGGAAAGCAGTATGGAGATTCCTCAGAAAACTTGGAAAGCAACCACCATTTGACCGTTATCCCACTCCTTGGTTTATACACAAAGGACTCAAAATCAGCACACTACAGTGATGCAGCCACATCAGTGTTCACAGCAGCTCAAATCACAATAGCCAAACTACGGAACCAACCTAGATGCCCTTCAATGGATGAATGGATAAAGAAAATGTCATATACATACACAATGAAATATTTCTCAGCCTTAAAGAAGAATGAAATAATGGTATTTGCTGGTAGATAGATGGAACTGGAGAATATCATGCTAAGCAAAATAAGCCAATCCCAAAACACCAAAGGCCAAATGTTTTCTCTGATATGTGGATGCTTAGTCAAATGGGGGGTGGGGCTAGGGAAAAACAGAGGCACTGTGGATTAGGCAGAGGGCAGTGAAGGAAGGGGAGCGGGTGTGCGGGTAGAAAAGATAGTAGAATGAATCATTTTTACCCTATGTACACATACAATTACAACATGTACAACCAGAAGAATAAGAAGCTATACTCCATTTATGTATGATGTGTCAAAATGCATTATACTGTCATGTCTAAGTAATTAGAACAAATTAAAAAAAATTTAGAAGAGTAAATATGACTAAAAAAGAAGAAATGTTCCATATTATTTCTAAAGTGAAATAAATAATATCTAACTTGTCACCAAGGATAAGCTTGTTAGTTTTCTTAAGAAATCATTGATAATAGACCAGTTTAACATGAAAAATTTAAAACCTGTCACTGGTATCCACAAAATTGGTGGATACAAGTTACTTTGGGAAGGTTTAGTCTACAACATCATATTGAGATCAGAAATAAACAGTTACATTTTCTCTCTCCTTCCCCCAGAGTCATCAGCTTTATACAGAGGAAAAGCCTCTATCACAAGTGCTGTGTCTCATTACCATTGACATACACCCTGTTTAAACACACTTCCCCATTCTGATGTTTTTCTGATGCCATTAGGAATTAGAGTTATTTGGAAACTAGGAGCCAAAATGCTTGCTCAGGCATCTCTTACCCTCTTTTGAGTATAACATGAAAAAGAATACTCTGGAGGAATTTAAACTATTTAATCCCCACTTCAGGATATGACAGCTAGGTTCTTTTTTCCATGTTTCCTCCAACACCAATCCTAGACCCACAATTAGTAAGTGATAATCTAGATAATCTAGATCATTTAATAAAAAAAGATAATACACAGAAGTAAATCTCTCTGCCTTCCTTCCCCCACCCTATTCCCAATGTGTAAGCCATGGTAGGATTTTAAAGGTATTAACAGACTGGCATCTATTCCCTGCTTCTTCCTTCCTTAGAGGATCCCTAATTTTGCCAAGTGTTCCTTTCATCCTTTTTTCATAGGTATAACATTTTTGTGTCAATGTTACTTGGAATGTTAATTTTTCCTGTTTACACATTATTATTATACATACATCACACATTCATCACAAACCCATGGATTCATTCTAAAATACACAATATATTTATATTTGTTCTTGAGCTTCCCCATAAAAACATTCTTCAGGCTTGACAGACATATCCTCATTTTTCCAAATGGAGAATAATGTGGAATAAAATTGCCAAGAAAATCCAGTTGGACAGGTAGAGAATAGAACTGGGAGATGATAGACCAAAAGCCTAGATTTCAATTTAGCATGTCCAGGATAAATGTTAGTTGGACATAAAATTGTGAATCAAGTCGAGGAAGTTAAATAAGAAAAAAGCAGCAAAATAGCAGAGTCAGGTATTGTTTTAGTCAGCTTTCTCACTGCTGTGACTAAATGATCTAACCAGCACAATTACAGAGGAGGAAAGGTTTATTTTACGGCTCACTAAGACTCAGAGGTCTTAGTCCATGGACAGCTGGTTCCAGTCCTTGGAGTTCGAGGTGAGGCAGAACATCATGGCAGAAGAGTGTGGCAGAGGGAAGAAGCTTGCATCAGCAGGAAGCAGAGAGAGAGAGAGAGTCTCCACTCAAGACATACAAACATATACCCAAAGCCATGCTCCAAATCCCACCTCCTCCAACCACACCCTACCACTTCAGTTACCACTCACTCACTGATTGGAGTAAGACTCTCACAACCCAATCATTTCTCCTCTGAACCTTCCTGCATTGTTTTGCATGTGAGCTTCATATCCAAACCATAATAGGTATCTATTCACATCCAAACCATAACAGGTATCCAGTAATAGTCTTAGGGGTACTTAAAAAAGAAATGTCTGGAAACTGAGAGAGGATAGTAACAAAATAAAAGAATGGGGGGGATTACTATTGATACTAACAAATAAGATTAAGAAACTTAGAAAGTCAGGCAAATAAGACAGGCTGTGTTAGTGGGGTCTCTTTTATACTCCCTGATGAATGTCAGAGAACTGAACCTTGAGTGCATGAAGGAGGTAACTCTAGTTATCGTGAGAGTAGTTCTTATAGCTACCACATTTGCAGAGAATACCAATTGTGGTTCTGACTACAGCATTTGTAGAAACTTTTGAATATTCAAGCTAAATTAATTTTAAAAGGCAGCATGACACTGCATGAAACCTGAGTTATAAGTGGATACTATATTTTTTAAAAAGGAGGATACAGAACTAATATTTACATTATTGTGCTCTCAAGAGTACTTGGGGGATTAGAAGGCACAGACTCATAAATAGACCACTGGAATTCAACCAGATATGTTCTGTGTATACTAAGTATCCTCTATATTATATACTTATTGCCAAGAGAACAAAAAGAAAATTTGGTTTAGGAATGGCAATACACTTTAGGTAGTTTGAGTATTTTCAAATGAAAGAAGGAAATAAAATGCATTCCAATCAAAGAAATATAAGCCAATACATGAAGTCCTTAAGCAAATCCTTATGAATTCAGAGCAGAATGGGTATAGAGGGCAAAAGGCACAACAGAACTACAAACATATGCTGTAGCTAAATTGGGAAAAGCCAAATGTGTCTCCAGGACTTGGAAAATAATCAAAGATTTAAAGCAAAAATAAGATACCAGATCTTCATTTTAAGAAGATTGTAATGATTGTAGGACAAAAAATAAATCCCAGTTGAAAGACTGTGCAGAGACAGAGAATCCTGGGAGATCCTAAACAACAGATGATGGACTTTAATAGAAGTGAATGGCTGAAGAACTACTGGTAGATATAGCATACACAGGCCTACACGATCAATTGTGATAAATTAGTGGTAAGAAGGACCTTAACAGGACTCACGGGTCATCTTAGGTTACTATATAAATGATATGACACTAACTTAAATGGGAGAAAAAGGAGTGGCAGCAAAGGAGAATTGGCTTTTAGAACTGCTAAATTTGAGGTATTCACAGATATGCAAGTTAAAATGTCCTATTTTATGAGGTACTATTTTTATGAGGTATTGCCTTGGGATAATGTCAGTAGTTTTAAATTAAAGTTGAATTCAGGGCATAAATATTTTTATGTACGTTGAGTATATAAGTCTAATAAAAAGTTTTATTGTTTTCTATTGGATTATAAAAGCACTACTAATATGAAAAAATTAATGATATTAAACCAAAATGATAAAATCATTCTAATTATGGCCATATAAGAAGTTTTCAAAATTGGATATTTAGACCTATCAGGATAAGCACTGATGTTTACAACTCATTCATCATATAACTGAGACTCAGAAGAAAAAACAATTATGGCATACCATTTGATATCCTTTGACTTTCAGATGGACAAAAGAAAAAGTTTTAGCAATTTCAGGGAGGCACCCCATTAAGTAATGGCAGAAATTCCTGGAACTACTAATTATTCATACTTTACCCAGTCTTGCCACCTCTATTAAACAGAATTATATGCGTGAATATAATATAGTTTGAAATACTAAATAAGTTCTTAAAAAGAACAAGAGGTATATTGGTACTTGTCCTAAACAACCTTCCCTGACACTGACCATTACAAATTAACCTTTGCTTTGAATTTCCATTTTCCTTTCTACTACATAATAGATAATAAAAAATACCAGTATGTAATGAAAGTTAGAATGAGAGTTGTTTTCTATATTTACTAGGATATTATTAATGCACTGCCATTCCATGGAAATAGACCTGCCTTATCACAGTAACAGACCTCAGAAAAAGTTTTATAGAAAGACTAAATGTCTTGATTCGGCAAAAAATAAAACTATGTCCTGTGGGAGATAAGCATAGTTTCATTTTTTAACCAAGCTTAGTTAATAGGTGGGATTTTTATGCATTGTTGGCACTACACATAATTGCTATATATAATTATAATATGTTGAACAATACCTTCTTGTAGGTCACTGTGGTTATTACTATGGATCTAGATAATTAAAAGAGAATGAAAAATGGTTATAGCCCCAGAAGGGCAACTGTCGGTCTTTCACTGAATCAATGAAACACAGGAACTGAAAATGCTTTACGCATCATCTGTGACCAGTGTAGAAGCCCTTCCATAATTTTAGCTGTAAGTTGACCAAAAACAAATCAGAACACCTTCTGGAAGATGACAGCTGCTCAACAAACCTAAAGTATCTAAACAAATTTCAAGCTGAAGAAAGATACATTCAAGGACACTAAAGATAATCTGAAATAAATGGAAAATCTAATCTACTAATTAGATGATGTATTTATTCATGGAATACACCTCCCAAAATAAATAGCTCATTAAAATGAATGTTTACATTTACTGTAAATTCACGTACATCTTCCTTCTTAAAAGTTAATGGCATAAATATTACAGCATCTTTACATGATGGAAGCTAACAGAATACCTTAGTATTTTGATAGTAAATTATGAAATGGGTAGAATATACCTTTATGTTATAGAAATGTTTTAAATTATTTTGTATGATACTTAAAAACGATTACAAGCTAATGGAATACCTTTAGTATTATGATAGTAAATTATAAAATGGGTAGAATATATCTTTGTGTTACAGAAAATGTTTCAAATTATTCTGTACGCTACTTATAAATGATTACAAGTATTTTAAACTGCATGTAATTATTATCCTTCTACAGAGAAATTTCTTGAAGCTTCAAGGAACTGTAAGTTCTTTCCCTTTGATGATTCAAAATTTAAATGCCAACTTTGCTCTATGTTGCCTGCTTGTTTTAAAGAAATGTAAATATTATAATAATAACATAAGTTTATTATAAATATGAATTTTAAAGTATAAATGCCTGTAATTATAAAAGATTTAATTTCAAAATTCACCATTTAAATATGACTTCTAATCTCATGAAAACATAATTTACAAGGAAAACAACAAATAAGCTTTATACTGACCACATTTAAAAATCATACTTCTATAAATGCCCATTTCTTTACACTAAAACTACTTAGCCACTTTATTTCTTGTGTCTGTTTCAGTGGAAATGCCTATAATCTTATGGACATGAACCTAACCACTTGCCAGTCATCACGCGGTTGTGCAGTTTGCTCACTGCACAGTCAGGTATCCCATCCACATCTTGGTGCACTTGGAGGTTTAACAGTCATCATAAGCCAGGCGTGGTGGCGCATGCCTGTAATCCCAGCACTTGGGAGGCTGAGGCAGGAGGATCGCGAGTTCAAAGCCAGCCTCAGCAACTTAGCGAGGCCCTAAGCAACTCAGTGAGATCCTGTCTCTAAATAAAAAATACAAAATAAGGCTGGGAATGTGGCTCAGTGGCTGAGTGCCCCTGGGTTCAATCCTCAGTACCAAAAAAAAAAAAAAAAAAAAAAATCGCAGTCATCATAAATTTAACAACCCAGTCTCAATCCCAAACTTGCCCCTCCATTATTCTTCCCACATAAGTTAAGGCTCACTTACTGGTAGATCTAATGATGAAAATGGAAGGTTGAGGACACTGGAAATCAAAATGAGTTCTAGGCTTTTCCCTAAGTTTACACAGGGTGGTGCTTTTGCAAAAATGGGAAGGATTCAGATTCTATTTTGAACATGACAACTTGGAAAAGCCTATTAAGTGTTCAAGCTCAGGGGAAATGTCAAGGGTAAAGATATCAACACATGGAAAGTATTTAAATGTGGAGAAAGAATGAGACTGACAGAGAAAGTGTAGCTGTGTGAGCCAGAGTCTAGGAGCTATTAACCAGAAATCTAACTCAAGAAGAGCTGTCACTGAAGATGCTGAGAGGGACAAGTGTGGGAGTCAGCAGGAGATCAGAACATGCCAGTAACTGGAGTCAGAAGAGGAAACACAGGAGTGGTCAATTGCCTCCACTGAGCTGAGGAGAGAAGAAAAGCAGAATCTGTAGTGCCTCTGATGGTGGAAACAGGAAGTGCTAAGACTCTGACAAAAGCAATCTTTCAAAAGGATAAAAGGAAGGAAGGAACACCTCTGCTGGGGAGTAAGGGAAGAGCTAGTACAATTGGCGCGTTTGGCCAGCTCTTTTGTCAACCTTTTCAGTAAAAAAGAGTGGGGCATAAAGAAGGAGATAGGCTTGCTAGGGAGTTCTCTGGACAAGAAAGGGAATTTTTTTTAACTAATGGAAGTTGTTAAAGCATATTTTCTAGGCTGAAGGGTACCATTCTGTAAGAGTAATAGACACCTACCCAAATTAGAACTTTAAAATTCTCCTAACTAATTTAATTTAAAATCCTTCTGGTTCTTTGACCTATGGAATTGCACTCTATAAAAATGCAAATTAGTAAGACATTAAGAATGTTTAAATTATCTGGATTTTAATATGCATTTATTTTATTATGACCTTGTTTGAAAAACATAGTAAAGCATATATTTTGATAAATCTGTTTTTCCAGAGGAAGAATACATAATTAGCAAATTATGTACTTAAGCACAATCTACATTTAAAGCAATTATCCTAGGGTATACTTATCGTGAGGAAGAAAAAAGATTTTGGCCTAAATTATGGGTCATATAGTTGTATGCTACTGGTAAATTATATGTCAAACTCCAAAAATAGAAATTATTTCCTCAGAATTTTTCTTTAAAATAATATGTGGCACACATGTTGCTTTATTATTGTTATATTTTTGAAATTAAGGAACTTATATACCATAGTTGAAGAACTTTCTTTTCAGTGATGGTAACCACCAATCAAAAATAAATAAATAAATAAATAAATAAGATTGTCATTTTTTTGTTTTCTTGGTTTTTGTTGTTTTTCTTTTTGCAGTGCTGGGGATCAAACCCAGGGCCTTATGCTTACAAGGCAAGCACTGTACCAACTGAGCTATGTCCCCAGCTCAGATGGTCATTTTTTAACAAAGCTTTTTTCTTCCCTCAAGAAGCACATATTTTAGTCAATGAACACTTCATTGACGATCTACTTAGTACAAAGGCTGTTTCTCTGTACATGGCAGGAGCATACTTTGATTTTAAAATTAAGAAAAGAGACTTTGAAAACTTTTGAGAAATATTAAGAATTTTAAATTGAATTTTATATTAAGACTACTAAGAATTGATAACATAGAATGAGAATGAAGAGAAAGAAGTGGTAGAACGAAGTAGGTGGGAGAAGCACAAGCACATGGCAAAGACATGGTATGTGCAGAAGCAGACACGTTGAAATGAAGTAGACAGGAGAAAAAAAAAGGCCAGGTAAATGACTTGTCCCAAAGTGACAACTTAATTTTCTTTGAAGGTATGTTACCCTAAGAGATTAGATATTATTCTTTCTACTAATGCTTCATTTTTCTGCTGCCTAACTCATAATGCCAGATCCTTCTCTTCTGATGGGCCAGTGAGTGCAGATTATGACAGAGAAATTATTCCCTGGATTGCAGTAGTAGTTTTCAGGGCACTGTATTTCCGGAGGCTGGAAATCCAGATTTTATCTTTGACTAAGAACTAAATGTTTCTTTCTTCCTCTTCTCCACATTTTTATTTGATAAAAGTTTTTCCTTTAGCCTCCACTTACTTGCTGGAGTGACCAAATTTTCCTCTTCTAGCTATGAAACACACAAACTGTGCTTGTAAACTGCACTCCAACTACTTAGAGCTCTCCAATTATATCTGAGTAGATAAGCAATTGCTCCCACCAACCAAAGTCCCTGACTGTAACAGTGAAAGCAGTTTGTTACTAAACCTGTTTATAAACCTGTGTTTTGCACTGTAATTAAATATTAATTAAAGTGATGAAATATAAGTATAGTACAATCACTGTCAATGAAAATTGAATTGTTATAAAAAGGTGGTAAGATCATCTTCCAAGTGTCTGAAGTTCTTATTTTAGATTAAAGAAATCACAAATTTAAAATATAGATGATTCATTATTGGCATAGTTTGTGTAAGAAATATAGTGCAGAATAACAATGAACAGTTTAAGGAAAAGTCATGACCTTATATCAAAACACTGGCATGTGTATACATATACACCTGTCTGAAGTTGAAACAGAACATTAACACATGGATTTATTCTTTTATGTTTTCCTTTAAGCATTAACAGAACTTTTCAATTCTTTAACCTACTGATTTTGGTCATGGTGAATAAGATTCTGTTATGGTCATTAAAAATATGAAAAATGAGGAAAAACAAGAATATCATGAATGGAGGAAAACATACTACTAAGAAAGGAGATTTAAAATTTCAAAGGCTGAAAAAGGAATATTTTGGATAGCTTACTCCATGAAGTATAACTGAGATCAAATGAATATGTACCTTGAAAAATATACTTGACCAAATTGGAGAAATTAAAGGAATACATTAAATAAGGGGGAAAAAAGAAATAAATCAAAGGCAATGTTCTTGCTACAAGGAACACGTCAAACAAACAGGTTTACACATACCAGAAGACCAAGAGTGGAGGAAACTTTATGAAATTTTTTCTGTAGCATATATTTGTATAAATTATAGATTTCTTTGAAGAACAATTATATGTACTTTGAATTATAAGACCAAATATAAGAAAATAATGGTTTTACCTAAGTCATAATCAAAATGATACACCATGATTATCAACAAAAGCTAATAATTTACTAAAATTTTAATGGACCACAGTATGTATAAAACATGCAGAATCCCCACAGAAATGTTTTTCTCAAAAAATCTGAATAATTGTACTATGACTTTTATAAGTTTTATAATTAGTTTTCCCTTAATATAAATGTGCATATTCATAAAACAATATATTTAATAAATGTCAAGTAATAAGTTTTGTCTTTAAGCCAATATAATTTTAGTTCATGAGATTATAGTTCTCAAAAAAAAATACAACTGAAAAGGTATATTAATAGGGAAGAAGTACAATGATAAAATTGGTTAAAAAAACAACCAAAAATAAAATTTATAGTTGCTGGGATCCCATCTCTAAAATAATCCTAGAAACCTCTCTAAAAATGATTTGTGCATTATTTTAAGCAAGAACTCTAACCTCTACAATAATAATACACAATAGTGTGCTTAGTCTGTACTGCCACCAAGTGCCTAAACCAATTAAAGATTATTACAGCAGCTATAAGCAGATTCTTTTAGTGCTATGACTAGCAATTTGGAAACAGGCTAAGAGTAAACCCCTTCAACCATGAGTGGATATAAGAACCTCACAACTTAGACGAAACAACAAAATCTCAAAGGCATTGTTAATAAGACTTCAAGAATCCTACCAGCTCACTGGAAGTTCATGAAGTCTAAAGATGTTAGTCAGCTTGTAGTCAAATTTTGCTGGAGGAAGATTTTCTGTACATAAATTCAAATTTGGATATTGTTGTATATTGATGGGAAATTCTGAATCCTAGAAAAAAAATGAAGCAAGATCTTTGTGTCAAATTTCCAAATCACTGTACGCATTGATAATCAGAAATATTATGTTCTCCTCTGACTCTTATCTTCAGTCTTTTGTTTTCTATTTTTGTTTTGAAAAAATAAGAAAGGCACATACCCATGCACATAAGCAAATTTAATACTAAGCTGCATGTTACAAGTTAAAATTACTTTAAAATACATCCTTTGTAAATTTCAATGAAGTACAAAATAACAGTCTTATATCATTGGTCAATTGTCACTTTTCCCAAGAGAAATGTCCAAATATACTTGCATTGGACAACAAAACAATGCTTGTTTACAGATTGATCCTGGTTTTCTTGTTTAAACCCAAGGAAACAGGATTAATTTAAAGACACAGGCTGATGGTAAAAGACTTCTGTCATCCTTTTAAATCACATACATTAAAATCCATGTTTGCCATTTGTTGGCAACTTCCCTCCTCACCAAGAAAACTCCAAGGGTAACTTAGTCTATGAGAAAGGAGTCTCTCACATGTGGAAAGAACACATGCTATGAACAGGCACTCAATACTCAATGACGGATGGATGGATGGCTCAAGTTCACAATAAAAAGGATGTAATCAATTCTCTTCTATTTAATTTAACTCTTTAAAACTGACTTTACAGATGGAGGCATATATTCAATTTTCCATCATCTATTTATTCAAAAACCATTTAGAAGTATCACTTTATCCCAAACATCCATCAATGAGCAAAGAAGATGAACAAGTCTGGCCCTCACAGAGGTTTCATTCTCATGGATTTTTAATATACCCTCAGAGCTGGAAAATAATAGTTGATTCTCTTAAATGAGATGACATTTTCTGATTAACAGGGTAATACATATTCATATAGAAATTTGTGCATTTCATGATACTACAAAGAAATAAATTAGTGAAGTCTTAGTCCCACCACTGAAATATAATTGCTATTAACATTTTGGTTTAATTAATTTGTTCTCTTTCCATTTTTACAAAGTTGGGAGAATGCTCTATTATTCATCATCTAGTTTTCATCCAACACTGTATAACTGCATTTTCACATCATTGAGTCTGTTTTGAAAGATAAGTGTCTTCTTTTATGTAATAGTCAACTATTTTTGTCTCTTTTATGGTTATGAACAGCTTTCCATCAATAAATATCTACTTCACTGATTATTTCCTTAAAGCACAGTTCTAGAAGTATAAATAAATAATTTGAATAAAATAAATATTTGACAAAAACATGATACCTCTTCACAGACTGCTTTGCAGAAATTCTGTTCAAATTGTACTTCTGCCAGTTACATAGTACTATGTGCAATTCACAACAGCTTTGTTAATATGCACACACAAAAAATAAAAAATAAATAAATAAAAACACATAAAATAGTCCATTCATTCAACAATTATTTCTTTTGGCTGAAATTTATTATTAAGTCTCCACTTCATGATAGGGGCAAGTTTCAGTTCTTATACTACAGAACAAAACAAAATAGATAAAATTAACTTCCCTTTGGAGTTTACATTCTAGGAGGAGAATACAAAAGATAATAAATAATGTAAAATTAACTCTCTCTATGAGGTGAAAAGTCTATGGAAAAAAATAATTTACATATAAACCTATATTTCATTTATATTGGCAAATTAATTGTTTAGGTTACACTTCTATATTTCTCTTTTTGTTCCTGTACTTAAATTTTTCTGAATTGCATTGTTATGTCTTCTGACCACTTGTTTTATTGTTGTGTGATGTTTCATTTTAATGATGCTGCTGGGGTTGGAAATGAAGGGAGGGTTAATGACTATGCTGAAAAACACAAATAGACCAAGTGGATCAGAGTTCAGGCATATATTATTTTTGATTACATAGAAATATCTCCAACCATAAACTTATTACCTCCATCAATTTTATAAGCATTGCTAAGCAAATTATTATATAAAATGAATAAAATCAGGCATTTAATAAAACCTAACCAACTAGGTCCTATTGCCCATTTCTATAGCTCAGAAGATAAGAAAGGGCTGTGGTAGTGGCTCAGTAGTAGTGCGTGCCTAGCATGTATGCAGCACTGGGTTTGATTCTCAGAACCACATAAAAAATAAACAAAATAAAAGTATTGTGTCCATCTATAACTAAAAATATATTTTAAAAAAAGAAGATAAGAAAATATAATAATAACTGAATAACTATTTAAAAAGAGGTTTATGATAAGAGCAGTAATTTCCTGGTAATATTAATCCTATGTAAATATAGATGCACTTGCAAAAACAAAACATAAAACCCCTATATTACCCAGGCAATATGCTGCAATACTCCAAGAGACAATAGCCAATGAAAGGCAGGATCAGTGAGGTGAATGGAGAATATGTAAATCAAGACAATGCATAGAACACAGGAGGTAAAATAAATCTTAAAACTAGTCTTCCAAGCTACGTAATCATTACCATTTCTTTGTATTGACAAGGTACAATTGGAGGGCAAACTCAGCTCTCAGTACTGTGCTTTGATAGTTAGTGGTTCTCAGCTCTGACTATGCATTTCAAATCACTGGAAGCTTTTCAAAAAATTCCATAATCACTGCTCCCACCCCAAACCTATTGAATAATAACATCTGAGAGTGAGGCTCTGACACTAGCATTATTTTAAAGCTCCCTATGAGAAATAAAAGTCAGAGTTATGAATTATGGCTTTCTTTAGCAAGTTAGTTTTAATGAATTTGGTCAAGATGTTTTAACAAATATTCAAAGCTGTACTTTCCTGTCTGTAAATTATAACCCAGAAATATGGAATCAAGGTTTTATTTTCTATTTTAACACTTAACAGCATAGAAATCCCTTTCCTTTCGAGCCATCTTCTAAAAAAAAAAAAAAAAAAAAAAGAACTGCACAGTAATTTTTTTTTTTCTTTTTGAGGTGCTAGGGATTGAACCCAGGGCCTTGTGCTTGCAAGGCAGGCACTCTACCAACTGAACTATATCCCCAGCTCAGTAATTTTTAATACTATAAAATAAGGCTAAGTCTTTATGAATATTATAAACAAAATTATACCTGTTTCATAGGTTACTATAAGAAGTACGTGAAAAAATCTCTCTAAAGCACCCATCATATGCCTGGAAACTAGTAAATCTTTAACAAGCATTAGCTATTACTGTTTTTATTTTTATTATTTTTCTAGTTAGTGCCACATGTTAATTCCAATTATTTAGTAAATTCATTATGAATTATTTCCTATTTATTGTAAAATAATTTTATATGAACCAAACTATAGATTTAATATTCTCCTCACATACTGATTGAAGCAAACTTGATTTTAGTATGATCCTACTTGTCAGAATCCCAGTCCCATATCTACTTAACTATTGGCTATCTCCATCTATCTTGGCATCAGTGATAATAGGATTTCTTGCTTCATGAGTCAGTTGGGATTAAATCTTGTCTTGCTATTTATATGCAAAGGATGGAGGATCTGATGGGTATCAATTTCTCTGTTTCAGTAATATATCAGCTAGGAACTGCATGTATCTATCCCTATGAAGAAACCCTATGTATTTTAGACTTTTTCCACATGAGTCTATTGGGTACCCAGGCCCTGTATCCATGCCACTTGACTGCTTGGAGTCTGCTTTTCTATCTTGTTAATCTTAGCCTTTCAATTAACCAACATTCACATGAATTACCCCCAAACAATTTTTGAACAAGTTCAAAATTATTCATGGAAGCCTGTACTTAACAGTTATCTACTCCGTGTCAGGCACTATCACAATTACCAGATCTCAAATATAAGTAGAATACATTTGTTCCACTACAAAGACTCAAAGCTCTGTAAGAAAACAACATAAATGTAAAACCATATCACTGATAAATGCTTAAGTAGAAATATGAAGAAGCTATGAAGGTGAAGAAAAAGTAAAAAAAACTATTGGAATAGGTGGCATCCAATTGTCATTAATTGTAGAAAGATAATATAGATAGATGGATAGACAGTATATATGAAGCCTAAAGGAGAAAGGATCTGTAAAGAGGCCATAATATAAGAGATGACTAATAATAATGATTAAACTTCACATATGCAATGAATGACATAAAGTTATAAAATAAAAATATTTCATTAACTCTAGTAACAATAAGATTTAAAATACACAATAAAACACTAATAAGAAATGTGTTTCTTTAAAGACAGAAAACTACTTTATTCAGAGATACACAAAACAAGGCCTGATTAGTTTAGGTATTTCATGGACTCACCAAGTCTGTTGACAAAGGTCTTAAGTTTGATTTGAGATTGAATTCAATTGTGATCAAACTTTCAATGTGAATCTGGGGGCTTGTCTTAGAAAAGTTAGTCTTGCTCTCACTGACCAAACATGTTAGGAAATGATGGTGTTAATCATTGGCCATTTACATTAATTTTTAAAAAGATAAGGTTAAAACGTTAATGTTTTAAGGTCAAACTTTTAAAAATAAACCTCATTAAAATAGATTTTAATCAGGGTTTTCATTATTTCATTATTTTCATTATCTTAATTCCCTATGTGGAAAAGAATTTAGAGAAATGGAAAATTTTGTTCAGACTTCTATGCCCTCATTATTTCATTCCTCACTCCAACAGTCCATTACCTGTTGAAACACTTCACACATGACTAACTATGAATGACTGACAGCTGACATTATCAGCGAGCCTTGATTGAGCTAATTGACATTCACAGTTAGTATGAAAATTATAGTGAGCCAGGGAAAGCCTTACTTACGAATTTGTTCAGCTCTTGACTATCATGACCATTTGCATTATTGTGGCCTTCCATAACAGGGAGAAGCATTACACTTGAAAAATACTGTTTTCCCAAATGTACTTAAGTATTTTTTTAAATTTAGGACTCCTACAGTATCTAATTATTATTTAATCTTTCTATCACTGAGACATTCTATACTTTCACCCATATAAAATTAAGCTGAAACAAAAGTACTAACAAAAATAAAATATATAGATATTGCACTATCACTTGAAAACTACAATGTCACCACATTTTTAAAGTGTATTTCTAAACTAAACAGTTTATTCATGCCATAAACTAATAGAAGAGAAATCCAAGATGTCCCTGATTTAAAACCATAGGGAATGGTGTTAGATTTAGACTTAGAATGTGAAATATTTTCCATGAAAGGAAGTATTAAGAAATACTTTTGGACATTAACATTATTTTTTTTTTATTTGCTTATTGATTCAATGAGCACAAATGGAGTACAGCTATTGTTTCTCTGGTTGTACACAAAGTAGAATCACACCATCTGTACATTCATACATGTACACAGGGCAATGATGTCTGTCACACATTCTGTTAATATTCTTACCCCCCCATCCCCGTCCCCACCCCTCCCTTCCCTCTATGCTATCTATCCTTCCTCCATTCTTGCCACCCCCCCTCCCCCCCGCACTATACATCATCATTCGTTTATCAGAGAGACCATTCGGCCTTTGGATTTTTGGGATTGGCTGATCTCACTTAGCATAACAGTCTCCAACATCAACCATTTACCTACAAATGCCATAATTTTATTCTTCTTTATGGCTGAGTAATATTCCACTGTGTATATATACCACAGTTCCTTTAGCCATTCATCTATTGAAGGGCATCTAGGTTGGTTCCACAATCTAGCTATTGTGAATTGAGCAGCTATGAACATTGATGTGGCTGCATCACTGTAGTAATCTGATTTTAAGTCCTTCGGGTATAGGCAAAGGAGTGGGATAGCTGGGTTAAATGGTGGATCCATTCCAAGTTTTCTAAGGAATCTCCACACTACTCTCCAGAGTGGCTGCACCATCTTGAACTCCCACCAGCAATGTACGAGTGTACCCTTTTCCCCACATCCTCCCCAACACCTGTTGTTGCCTGTGTTCTTAATAAACGACATTCTAATTGGGATAGGATGAAATCTTAAGGTGGTTTTGATTTGCATTTCTCTTATAACAAGGGATGTTGAACATTTTTTCATAAATCTGTTGATTGCTTGTAGATCTTCCTCTGTAAAGTGTCTGTTCATTTCCTTGGCCCATTTATTGATTGGGTTATTAGTGTTCTTGGTATAAAGATTTTTGAGTACTTTGTAGATTCTGGAGATTAGTGCTCTATCTGAAGTGTGTGTAGCAAAGATTTTCTCCCACTCTGAAGGCTCTCTCTTCACATTGCTGATTGTTTCCTTTGCTGAGAATAAGCTTTTTAGTATGACTCTATCCCAATCATTGATTCGTGCTTTTATTTCTTGCGCTTTGGGAGTCATGTTTCCTTCATTTCCTTGTTTCCTTCAAGGATTTCTATTTGTTTTTTTCTCAGAACTTCTATCTCTTTATTGAAATGATGTTTTGCTTCCTGCAATTGCTCTATTAGCTGATTATTCATAGCCTGAATCTGCTCTCTCGTCACATCATTCTCTTCTTGGATCATTTTAATTATGAACATTCTGAACTCCCTTTCTGTCATTCCTTCTACCATGCTGTCTTTGGGTTCTCTTGATATATCATCTAGATTTGTTTGGGACACTTTCTTCCTGTGTTTTCTCATGTTGGTCATGTATCTTCCCCTCTGATGTTTGAGAGGTGCTTGATCAAGCAGTGACCCTAGAAAACTGCTGTTCCACTTCCTCCAGTTTGGGAATGATCAATGCTTCTGTCAGAGGCAGCCACCGGAGCCAGAGACTCCAGCCCCTCCAGGCCAGACCACCCAGGAGACGCCACGCAGTGGAGGGGAAGACCAGAGTCCAGTTCTGCAGACTCAGGCAGTCCCAGATGGTCGCTCTCTGCCAGGGAAGCCGCAAAATGGCACCGAAGGGTCCAAACTTACTGCTGGAGCCAGAGACTCCAGCCCCTCAGACCAGACCACCCAGGAGACGCCGCACAGTGGTGGCAAAGACGGGAGCTCGACTCTGTGGGCTCAGGAAGTCCCTGATGGTTGCTCTCTGCCAGGGAAGCCGCAAAATGGCGCCGAAGGGTCCAAACTCACTGCTGGAGCCAGAGACTCCAGCCCCTCCCGGACATTAACATTAAAGGATAAAACAAACAAACCAGCATGCTTAGAAAATAATTATCTTTTAAATTTAAATAAGTGTATATTTTATTATGCTAAATGATAATGAATATTACTTTTAAAAATTTAACCTCCATTAGCCAACTTCAGCAGCTGGGAACTTAGGTGAAATGCAAATTCTCAAGCTCCACCTTGAACTTAAAAAAGCAGAAACTTTGGGAATGGGGCCCAACAATTTGTTTCTAACAAGCTTTCCAGGTGATTCTGATGCTTGCTAAAGTTTGAGATCCCATCTGAATAAGAACATGTCTCAAAATTTAACAAATAGCAAACTTAGCTAAAAACATTTGTAAAGCATTATCTATTAAGATTATAATAGGATTATATATAATAGGATATATATATACACTATATACATCCTACATATATGTCCTATTCATAGATGCATGTGTGTGTGTGTATCCTTATATATCTTCGTTTTTGAGATGAGACTAGATTCTCCACTTTGTCAATTTCCTTCAATTTTTTTGTCTCACAAATTTGAAGAATAAAATCCATGGACAATAATAGGAAGGAAGTGTAAATGCAAATAGGATTTATTTAAGCAGGAGAAGAAAGAGTAAACTTCCACCATGTGGAAGGAGGCCAGGGAGCAGAAAACAAAAACAAACAAAAAAAAAACCCTTTTGGCGTACTAGCTTAGGAGCTTATATAGTTCTGAATAGAGCAAAGAGCCAAATCTATGTTAAACAGGCACTGAGAATAGCACCAATATCATTGGTCAAAATCTATATAAGGAGACAGAGAGTTCCAATTTCGATCTAGTAAATATGGATTTCCACTTTTCCCAGCACCATTTGTTGAAGAGGCTATCTTTTTTCTAATGTATGTTTGTGGAGCCTTTGTCCAGTATAAGATAACTGTATTTATGTGGGTAGTTTCAATATCTTCTAGTCTGTTCCACTGATCTTCAATTCTATTTTTGTGCCAATACCATGCCATTTTTTGTTACTATAGATTGTGAAGCCTCCTGCATTACTTTTCTCACTAAGGATTGCTTTGGCTATTTTGGGCCTCTTATTTTTCCAAATGAATTTCATGACTGCTTTTTCATTTCTATGAATAACATCATCTGAATTTGAATGGGAATTGCATTAAATCTGTTTAGTGCTTTAGCCACAAACCCTACACCTACTAGAAGAAAAAGTAGTCCCAACTGTTCATCATGTTGTCTCAGGAATGGACTTCCTCAATAAGTCTCCTAAAGCACAAGATGTTAAATCAATAATCAATAAATGGAATGGCATCAAACTGAAAAACTTCTTCAGAGCAAAGGAAACAATCAAGAATATGAACAGCCTACAGAAAGGAACAAAATCTTTATCACCTACACCTCAGATAAAGCATTAATCTCCATGAGATACAAAGAACTCAAAACAGCAAAAATAAAAAATAATAACCCAATCGATAAACAGGCAAAGGAACTGAACAGGCGCTCCACAGAAGAAATATGGTCAGATATATGAAAAAATGTTCAATATCTCTAGGAGTTAGAGAAATGCAAATTAAAAGTACACAGAAATTCCATCTCTCTCCAGTCAGAATGGCAATTATCCAGAATACAAGTAAAAATAAATGTTGGTAAGGATGTGGAGAAAAAGGTTCACTCATTCACAGCTGGTGGGACTGAAAATTGGTGCAACCACTCTGGAAAGGAGTATGGAGATTGCTCAGAAAACTTGGAATGGAACCACCAGTAGACCTAGTTATCCCACTCCTTGGCATATACCCAAGACAGATAATCAGTATACTATACTGTCATACCCACATCAATATTTATAGCAGCTCAACTTATAATAACTAAGATATGGAAGCAGCCTAGGTGCCCTTCAACAGATGAATGGATTTTTAAAGTGTTGTATATATATACACACAATGGAATACTACTCGGCCATAAAGAAGAAAGAATTTATGGCATTTGCCAGTACATGGATGGAACTGGAGACTATCATGCTAAGTGAAATAAGTCAGTCCTCAAAAAATCAAAGGATGACTGTTCTCTCCAATATGTGGATGCTAACACACAATAAGGAGGGTTGGGGAAGAATAGATGTTCATTGGACTAGACAAAGGGGAATGAAGGGAAGAGAGGGGGAATGGGAATAAGAAAAATAGTAGAATGAATCAGACATAACTTTCCTATGCTCAAATATGAATACATGACCAGTGTAACTCCACATCATGTACAACCATAAGAATGGGATCAAAATTGGAATGGGTTGCACTCCATGTATGTATAATATGTCAAAATACACCCTAGTGTCATGTATATCTAAAAACAACAATGTTTTAAAAAATCTATATAAAACAGGCATTGAAAAAAGCATTGGCTGTGTCCTTTAGCCTGAGTTTTTGTAATTTCAATCTGGGCTCATTCCCACTTTCTGTTTTCCCACCTTTTGTTTTCCATCTCTGGGACAAAGGAGAGACAGAGGATGCCTCATGAAACAGGCCTTAATGGTACTCATTAATATTTCTTTTCTTTTTCTTTATTTTAGTACCAGGGATTGAACACAGAGGAGCTGAAACCTAAGCCATATCCCCAGACCTCTCACTTTTTAGTTTTGAAAGGGAACCTCCAGGTTGTGTAAAGTCTCACTGAGTTGCTAAGGCTGGCTTTCAACTTGTGATCCTCTTGCCTCAGCCTCCTGAGCCACTGGGATTATAGGTATGTGCTATGACAACTGGCCTAGTGCTCATTAATATTTCTACCTCCAAATGTAGTTTTGGCATTTGAATAAGACCTCAATTCGGGTCATTGAGCAATTTCTGATTGGAGACCATTAACTATTCTTATTCAATAATAGGATTTTATAAATGAATATATAAAACAGAAAAAATATGTTACTATGTATATTTCCTATTTATAGATACATACATATCCTCATCTAATATATTCAATAGATCAAATGTAAAAATATATCCTACAAAATAGGATATATATACATACACACACAAATAGATGTATATATAGTGCTATTATAAGAACCTGAAAAAATGAATAAAGTTTTAGCATTCATTATCCTAAATAAACTCTATGGTACTAAAATGATTTCTTATATCAATAAAATGTAATGCACATATATTTATGTGACCCATTATGCCTTTTTATTATTTATCTTGCTGAAGTAGCATCAAAAGAACATAACAAAATCCTAGCTAGTCAGGAATTACCTGCAAATTTCTTGGTATTTTTAGGCAAATAAAGACATTCATCTTTCATTTGTCATATATAATTTTTGTTCACATAACTACACTCATTTAAAATTGTCAACTTATAACTAAACTTGGGAGAAATGATAAGAACAGAAGATGATACAGTTAAAATTATTATTGAAAATAATAATGAAGCTCTTTCTAAGCATGACATTAAACAAGAAATCATAAAGTAAAAGAGAGCTATATTCAATTGCATAATATTTTAGGATTCTGAAACTAAAAAGTCAAAGAAAAATGTCATTATGTAATAGTAGTAATATTAATAAAATTATACAAAAATGAAATTTTTAAGTCATCTTTAAAAATGTTTTATAAGAAAAATGGTCTTTGGAATACACATAAATGAGATGCTCAGATAATACTCAGACAATGTGTAAAAATGTTCAGTCTCACTAATAATCGAATAAAAACAAAATAACAAATAAGGGCTGGGGATGTGGCTTGGTGGTATAGCACTTGCCTAGCATGCAGGAGGACCTTGCTTCAATATTTAGAATGAATAAATAAAATGATGTTATTCATTTGCAAAGTGATAAACTATATTTTAAATGAGAAAATTGATGAAGTATATTGCTGAGATATAAACTTTCTAGAAAGAAATCTGTCAATATGTATCAAACATAATTAAAAATGATCGAATTCTACCAGTAATTCTATTTCTAAAAATGTATTCTAGAAAATTTTCAGACCAATGTACTAAGATAAATATTATGAAGTTATTTGTGGATCACTATTTATTGTAGTGAAAGATTAGAAACATCCAAATTCTACTAAAAGGAAGCCAGTTCACTGAATTACATAAATACCATGCATCCACATGATAGGACATTATTTACCTATTATAAATTACATTCATAAAGAATATTTACAGACATACAAGTGTTCACATAATAGAGAGGACATATGTACATTTACATACATATGTACAACTAAAGAAAATACAGTTATTCACCATGTAACAACTATCTAGCCAATGATGGACTGCACATGCAATGGTGGTCCTCTGAGATCATAGTGAGTTGAAAATTAATTTCATCTAATGATGCAGTAGCTGTGTCAGTGTTGTGGGGCAATGCATTACTCACATTGACAAACCCATGTCACTACTTGTGTAAAAATACAGCAAATACAATTGTGTATGATACATAATCCTGATAACAATAAAAATGACTTTTTCCTTGTTTTGGTAATTACTATACTATATTTTTGTTAGAGTGTACTCCTTCTACTTATAAGAAAAGCTTACTATAAAACTGGCTGGCAACAGCCTCCTATAATTCATATTTGTCAAATGTTTTAACTGCACCAAGAGGCCACATCAAGTGATTAGCCTATATCCTTGGTTTGTGTAAGTAAACTCTATTATGTTTTCACAAGGAAAAAATTGCTTGAGGCTGTGTCTATCAAAATGTGTCCCTGTCCTTAACTAACACATGGCTGCATGTCAGAATGTTAACAGAAACTAATTCTGTGTGCTTTTTACATTATTTTGTATTTACTTCTGGATTTTCAAGTTTTTATACAAGGAATTAAGGTTATTTTTAACATTTTTAAAGTGTGGTATTAAGTATGTGCATGATATAGAAACGTTTTAAAGAATATAAGCAAATTATCTAATTTAATCATTTATCAATTTAACATTAGTCTCCTTTTAATATAATTGGGCTTTAACTACTTTATTAACAATCTAGCTCTTGGCCACACAACCACATAATTCTGCACCGTAATCAGAACTAGTCTTTTTCTTACTTATAAAATCTATGTGGGGGAGTAATCAAATATTTCAAATTTCAGATTCCACTGATGGTTCATAATTATCTAAGAAGAACATAATTATACATTATTTAATAAAATAAACATATGAATTAGAAGAATCATGGTCCCATTCAATTTTATAAATCTTCTTCCTACTAAATATGAATATGCCGAGAACTGCCAAAGCCCAGTAAATGACACCACGGTAGCTCCTGACATTTCCTTAAATTGAGACCAATCCAGCACTGAAAAGTTCAGTATTAGGGTTGTTTGCAAATGCCAGTGCTCTGACTTCTTGAGACCATGTCATGTGATTTATCTAACTAATGAAATCTGAGCAAATACAACAGGAGGCACTTCTGGGAGCAAACTGGAAGTTCCAGCATGTTTTATCACTCCTTTGTTCCCTTCCTTTAATAATACCAAAACATGTTCAGTGCTCCTCCATCAGCCTGTGTTCCCGAGTGACTACTAGGAGCAGAGCCCCTTTGCTGACCCACATGTCATGCAGAGCAAAAGATATGCTGCTGTCTTCAGTCACTGAGATATTTGAGTTGTATTTTTATGCAAACACTAGTATTTGAAATTGGTGTAGATAAGACCATACATACTAAGAAATTTGGTCAGGATTCATATTCTATTCTCATTACAAGTCAAGATATTCTATTACTGTGTATACTTCCTAAAGCAAAGTAAGCAGTTCAGTAATGTTCTGATTTCCTTCATTTACAAAAATCACCACAATGGTCTGGGGTCTTAGGTCAGTGGTAGAGCACTTGCCTAGCAAATGTGAGGCACTGGGTTCAATCCGTAGCACCACATAAAAATAAAGGTATTCTGTCCACCTACAACTAAAACTATTTTTCAAAAATCACCACAATGGCAGTCACACTACAATTATGTTATAAAGCAAAGAATCAAGTCTATGCCCTTCTTTTGGATAGATCTTTTCTGAGAAATGGGAATAATGATCAGATTTGTGTTCCCTTGGCTAAAACTTCCCTTCTGGGAATGCAAGAAATACCCAATGGCTTTCTGTTCACTATGCATATTTCCAGAGGGCAGTCAGCTGGCACAGTTCCTGTTCCTGGCACAAAGAGCACACAGCTGGGTTACTTATCGTTTTATTTCTTTGGAAGCCATCCGGATGGCTCCCATAATCCCCAAGAGCCTGAACAGATGCTAAGCAAAATGAAGCAGGATTCAAGGAGGTCAGGGGTCATTCAGACACCATCTAGTTATTGCTCATGGATAACTATAAAATACATAGGCATTTATTTTGTCAATAGTTTTAAATCAGGTCAGTTCACTACTGTGAAAATAATGGTTAAAGCAACTTTTTAAACTTTGAGAACAAAAATGTGAACAAGTAATTAAAAAATGACAAAAATCTGTAAAGGAGATATTTAACAGAAAAGTAAGGTAATTCTTCACTAGCAGTTTAGTTTGAAATCAATGAAAATGTTCTAAGCCTTTATTAATTCCCCTCACCTAGCAACATGTAAACAAAAATTGACAAAAGTGGAAATTTCAATGACTTCTAGATTATTTCCCTCTCACTATAATTTTCATTTAAAACAAACAGTTGTGTAATCTTTATGAAGCAGAGACCAAAGATAAACCTTATAAAGGTTAAATTGATCTGAAGATATATCTGACCAGCTAGAAATTGCTGAATTGAATGACCTGTCTAGTTGCATTGACTGCCTAATATATACTCTAGTTGGCGGGCCTCCAAAATGAAGAATAAGCATGTGTTTTTGTAATTGAAACTGCAATACAGAGTAGTTATCTTATCCAGACTTTAATGCTATTAATTTAAAAATTGCAATTTAATAAATTGTTTTTAAATCATTTCATTTTTCATTTAGATAAATGTTATACAATGGTGGAAATATCTAAGAAGTGTCAGTTACAAATGTAAATACATGTAGGTACGTGTAAAATAATCTTAAACAATAAATTATAATTTTTGTTTAATGTATCATAATGACATAAAAGTGTTACAAACATAAAAATTTTCAAAGGGAATGTTAAAAAATGGGAAGACAGGAAAAGGCACATAAAATTTCAGAGAAGAGTGTGCCATAATCACCAGGCTAGTAACCATTTCTGTCAGTATGGGGCACTTAAGCATTGCTAGACAATGCTTTATGAAAGGTCAATAAAAATATGGAAAAAATGAAAATTACAACCCTGTTTTCAGCAGACTTATGAACAAATAATAATTTATGCTTCCACCTATAAAAAGTATGGAATTTTCCTAGTAAATGTCAAATTTTTTTTATGAATAGAAAGTATGGAAAATTACTAACATCTCTCCTCAAGGGATTCATATGCTTTCATTCCTCAAAACAAATGCAAAACTTTCCTGTAACAAGGTTAAATTATTTGCATCAGTGTCTAAGGGGACCAGCCTAATACTTCTGCCCTAACAGGTTGACATCTGTTTGCTTTACATGCCCACCTATAAATGCAAGTCTATACCTAACATAATAATCCCTTGGTTGACTGACGTTTTCATGCTCTATAGATGTCCTCAAAGATAATCTACTAGGCGACTTAGTGACTTACAATGTTATGAAGCTTCATAGTAAAATAATCAACTTCTACTCAGCAATTCAAGGTATCTGATATTAATATAAATCTTCTGCAATATATGTCTTATTTTGTTAGTGCATACTTTAATGCTCCTTCTATTCTTTGGATTTTAAAAAAGGTTGTGGTTATGATTATTTAAAGCAGAGGTCATTTTGCATTATTTTTCAAAAGCCAGGCATTAATAAGATAATTCAAATAAATTAATTGGTGGGCTTATGACAATAAACATTTTATATATTTAACGCAGATTGATTTTTCCACTTCTACTTAGAAAATCTATCTCCTCCTTTTTCAGAAAACATATAACTTCCCTGCTCTTTCTTATGCCATTTTATGATGTAGGAATGAGTATAAAACAGAGTTAATTTTTCTCTTTATTGTAAACAAATGAAAAGAATAAACATGAAGGTTAATACCAATGTATAAAAGCCTCAGAACCAAAAGCCAATCGGGACAGCAGTGACTACAAGGACTGAGGAATACAGGTATGTATGGCCCAAAGCAATGGTTGCCACTGAGTTCCAACCAAGGATGAAATGTAGGAACATAAACTCAATGTCAAATGGTGGGTTTTGTTTTGTTGGGTTATCTTCCAAGAAGAGTCAGATACTTAGGATTTTCATTGAATTATTCAACAAAGGTTTATTGAGAGTCCTAATTTACCAAATGCTATGTTAACTGCCTAAAATACACTGTAAACCAACAGAAAAATAAACATTCCAGTCATCAAAAAGTTTATAATATAACATGTTATAATATGTTGGAGGGAGAGAAAATAAATAATAGCATATGCAAGTAAATCACATAAAATATAAGAAGGCAAATACTGTTGTAGAAAGATAGGAAAGCAAGAAGGATAAGCAGGACTAAGAATGCACTGGGCAGCTGAAATTTTCAGAGGGCAGTCACCATGGTCCTCATAGACAAGGTGACATTTAAGCAAAGTCTTGAAGGTAGTGGTAGAGTGGACCACAACACAATTTAGGGGAAGAGCATTTCAGGCAAAGGGAAGAGCCAGTTCAAAGACCTGAAGAAAGCAGAGAATGTGGTAGCTTTCAAGCACAAAAGAGGCAACGTGGCTGGAGAAGAGAATACATTTTCAGAGGAATTCAAAGGAATTTTAATCTTAACAGTATTTTTTTTAAATTACAAGTATTTAACCCCAAGAAATGTCAACATTGGAAGATCAAACAAAATACATGTATCGACTTTAAATTTTCTGTCTCTATTGATGACTTACAAATCATTAAATTTATTAGAGATTCTATGACTCTTGGTCTTAAATAACTGAAGCTTCTAAGAGTATTCAGATAATAAATTAATAACAACAAAGGAATCCTTTTTAATCTTAGCTTCCTCTTCCTTCCACTTATAGGGTGGGTATAAAGCAGAAACTACCAGAGCGGTCAACTGGTCTCTATTAATTCATTTAAAATATGAGATAATTGTATTTATGTGGATATTCTATTCTATACCATTGATGCACATGTCTGTTTTAGTGCCAATACCATGCTGTATTTGTTACTATCGCTCCGTAGAATAATTTAAGGTCTGGTATTGTGATGCCTTCTGCCTCACTTTTTTTGCTAAAGATTGCTTTGGTTATTGTCTCATTTTTCCACATGAATTTCATGACTGCTTTTTCTATATCTATGAATAAAATTATTCATAGGAAATAGGAATAATTTCATAGGAATTCATTGTAATAGGAAATTTCATTAAATCTTTATAGCTCTTTTAGTACTATAGCCATTTGGACAATATTAATTTTGCCTAAGAACATGGGAGATCTTTCCATCTTCTAACATTTTCCTCAATGTCTTTCTTGAGTGTTCTGTAAAGGTGCCAAAAACATACATTGGAGAAAAGAGAGCCTCTTCAACAAATGGTGATGGGAAAACTGAAAATCCATATGTAGCAAAATGAAATTAAACCACTATCTCTCATCCTGCACAAAACTCAACTCAAAGTGGACCAAGACCCTAGGCTTTAGACCAGAGACCCTGCTCCTACTAGAAGAGAAAATGAGCCCAACTCTCCATCATTTTGTCTTAGGAGTTGAATTCCTCAACAAGACTCCCAAAGTGCAAGAAGTAAAGTCTGTATCAATAAATGGATGCCATCAAATGAAAAGCTTCATAGCAAAGCAAACAAATAAAAACATGAACAGAGAGCATACACAATGGGAGAAAATCTTTATCACTGCACCTCAAATAGAGCTTTAATCTCCAGGATATATAAAGAATTAAAAGAAAACTTCACACCATAAAACAAATCACCCAATCCATAAAGGAGCAATGGAATTGAAAAGGCACTTCACAGAAGAAGAAAGTACAAATGGTGAATATATGAAAAAATGTTCAGCATCTCTAGCAGTTAGATAAATGCAAATTAAAACTACACTAAGATTTCATCTCACTCTAGTCAGAATGGCAATTACCAAGAATACAAATAACAATAAATGCTGGCAAGGATGTGGGGGAAAAGGTACACTCTTCCATTGCTGGTGGGACTGCAAATTTGTGCAACCACTCTGGAAAGCAGTCTGCAGATTCCTCAGAAAACTTGGAATGGAACCACCATTTGACCCAGTTTTTCCCACTCCTTGATCTATACTTAAAGGACTGAAATCAGCATACTACATTGACACAGCCACATGAATGCTTATAGCAGTTCAATTCACAATAACTAAGCTATGGAACCAGTTTAGGTGCTCTTCAACAGATGAATGTATAAAGAAAGTGTGGTACAGATACACAATGGAATACTACTCAGTCATAACAGAAATGAAATTATGGCATTTGCTGGAAAATGGATGGAACTGGAGAGTACCATACTAACTGAAAAAAGTCAATCCCCAAATACATTCAAAGGCTGAATGTTCTCTCTGATATGCAGAGGCAAATTCACAATAAGGGATGGAAGGGAGGAAAGAATAGAAGTACTTTGGATTAGATAAAGAGGGAATGAAGGGAAGTGAGGTGGAATTGAAATAGGAAAGATAATAGAATGAATTGGACATTACTTTTCTATGTGCATATATGACTACATAACTAATGTATTTTACATCATGTATAACGAGAAGAATGAGAAGTTATACTCCATATATGTATAATATATCAGAATACATTCTACTGTCATACATAACGCATAAGAATAATTTTAAAAATTCATTTAAAAATGTACTAATGTTCAAGTGGTATGCTAGATACCTGGAGAATCAAAGACATTGAGGGTATTTTATGATCTAAGGGTTTTCAGTCACCTACTGTTAATGTTTGAATGTGAGGTGTCCCCCAAAAGCTAACATGTGGGACAATGCAGGAAGGTTCAGAGGAGAAATGATTGGGTTGTTAGAGTCTGAACCTAATCACTGAGTTAATCCCTAATGGAATTAACTGAGTTAGTAGAGTGTGGCTTGAAGAGGTGGGTATAGGGGTGTAGCTTTGGGGTATATATTTTGTATCTGGAGAGTAAAGATTCTCTCTCTCTCTCTCTCTCTCTCTCTCTCTATCTCTCTCTGCTCCTAATGATACAAGCTCTTCCCTCTGCCATGCTCTTCTGCCAGGATGTTCTGCCTCACCTGGAGCCTCAAATAATGGAGCCAGCCTTCTGTGGACTGAGGCCCTCAAATAAACCCTTCCTCCTCTGTAATTGTGCTGGTCAGACCCTTTTAGTCACAACAGTGAAAAAGCTGACTAAAAGACCTACAGAGAAACTGTTACTGGCGAATCATCCTTAGGAGTAAAGATGAGGGAGTATTATTAATAAATACTAATACTTTCATGTTCAAAGATACCAAGAATAAGCAACATTGCTATGTTTTTCATTAGTAAAAGTAGTATTTATGTTTATGACATTATAGAATTTACCATGCCCTTTCACTATATTGCTGTGTTGATGTACCTATTGTTTAATTTTAGTTATCAGAAGTCTACATAAACATATCCCTTAAACACTGAACTTCTCCAGAACTGTCCTTCTCTTTCCTTTATCCACATCTACTCCTGCAGCATTTTTCTCCATGCCTATGTTTTACCCCAAAGTATGTTTGTTGCCTTCATCTAACTATAACTAGATATTCAATAGGTGCCTCATTGTCTAACATTAATTTTTTTTCTTGCAAAGAGTTTCATTTCCATGTAGCCTAAGTCTTGGAAGGGGAATCCAAGGAGTTACAAAGGTGACTAGTAGCTGAAGGAAGAGGCTAGGGCAGAAGCCCTGTTCTGCTTTGGATATGAGTAACCTCCTATGTTAATGTAGGATGTGAAGTGATTGGATTGTGAGAGCTGAAACCTATCAGTCCATCAATGGACCAGCTGGGTGATAACTTAGGTAGGTGGGATAAGGCTGGATGAGGTAGATCACTGGGAGCAGGCCCTCGAAGAGTTCATCTTCTCTGTGACCCATTCCCCTTCCTCGCTCTGTTTCCTAGCTGCCATGAAGTGAGCAGCTTTCTTCCCACTACCTCCTTTCTGCCACGGGATTCGCCTTGGGCCCAAAGCAATGGAGTCAACGGAACAAAGACTGAGACCTCTGAAACCAAGAGTTCACATTGAACTTTTTGTTCTATAAGTTGGTCTTCTCAGGTATTTTCGTCACAGAAAAAAAAAAAAATCAGACACAAACAGATGCAGAGTGTCCTTTCAGAATCCAGTAATCACTGAAGGCTCTAGGCTGTGCTTGGCCTAAGGCTGCCAAGCCCGCAGAAGTTAGTCAGGTGTGAGCCACTGTCTCCATGAATTTCAATTCCTTAACTACAAGGTGGATTTATAGGAAGTCACAGAGATAGTGGTTTGTGCAGGCAGAGGCCAGGTCATGAAGATACAAAAGGCTGGGTTCAGGATCTTCTTCAGAACCATGGAAACTTCTATGACATCCAGGATTTGGTCCACTCATCTTGAGATAGTTTTTTTACATCCTAGAAAAAGTTATGGCTGCTGTGCTATTTTAGCATCTTTAGTAAAGACTCAGCATATCCTTGTGCCTCTCATTTTCCAACTCATGAAAGTGGCTCATGTCCTCCAGATCCTCATGCTCACAGCTGAAACAGACGCCAGGGAGTATGTGTTAGGAAGCCTGTAGATACAAATTGACCAGCCAAATTGATGATAGCCACCACTTTAATGGAATAATTTTGATCTTCCTGGGAGCTTAAGGCTGATGAGCAATAAGGAGATAACAACAATAAAGTATTGGCTTATCTTGGTAATAGGAGATGGCTAACAAGATGATCCTGGAGATTGCCCCTGAAGAGGAGGTTGGAGTAGTCTGAGGCTGGAAGAGGGAGAGTCTCCAGGTCTGTTCTACCCAAGCAATATAAAAGCAAGAGAAAGATCCAAAGGACCACAGATAGGTTGCTTAAATTATGTTTTTCATATTTTCATCCAAATCAGTTCCATTTTTTACATTCATGAGTAGGATTAACAGCACAAAACAGCCATCATTCTAATCTATCTAAATGACATTTTAAAATCCATCCTTCTACCTCCTTTCAATTGCTCCATTCTTACACAGGCTTCCATTGCCGCTTCTAACATGTCTCCCTGCTTAATGAATCCTCAAACAAATGGCATTACTAAAAGCATATGTAATCATACATCATTACTTTATGTATTCCGATTAAATGACTCTACCAACCATGGGGTCAAGTTTAAACTTCTAAGAACAGTCTATCCATGGGGGATTATACATGCCTCTCTCTCTAGCATCACTTTCCACTGCTTCCCTAAATATCCACACTATCCTAAGCCATGCTGCATTACTTCGTTCTTTATGCTATCCCTGTTATTGATGTAGAACAATAGTTCTTAAAAAAATTGCAATTGTGCCATTACATAGTCCTTCCTCTCAAACATGAGCTTCCAAAAGCCAGGATAGCATATTATTCATTTCTGTCTCTCCAGCCTAGTATCTCACACCTAACAGTCACTCCATAAATGCCTACTTAGTGAACAAATGGCCCTCCCACAAGTCAATGTGTTGTTTATATTTCATTCATGGAACAGAGTCAACATATTCCTCTGAGGTAGAAATGGCACAAAATAGCCTTATGATTTATATTTTTGTGCATGAACATACATAGGAATTTTATTTCCTTAATTCAATCACTAGGTGGTAAATTCTGTAAGACACTGGCTTGAGACATTATTCATTTTTTTGTGATATAATGATTTAGTGACTCTAAAAATGCATTAGCTGATTTATTTTGACCAACCGTAGTATTATGTAAATATGGGTTTTTAAGTCTTTACACATTTATATTTTAGTAATATCTTTCATAGATTCTGATTCAAGTTCTATATTTTGGCATCTAGCCATGCACCTATATACTAAATTTACTATGCATTCATAACAAAATTAAAGCTTAAGAGCAATAATTCAAAAATATCTGCATTTAAATGGCTGCAAACATTTATCTTATGGTCAAAATTAGCTAATCACTCTGCCAAAACATCACTGCATTCCTGTTTGAGGCTCCCTGCAACATTAGTAGAAACCTACAACAAAGTAAAGCTCATTTATCTACAACCATGTCATTTTCAACATAGTGAGAAGGGTCCCTGATGTGGATCTATCCTGATATAATGACATTAGGTTTGTTCTACAGTTATTGAACAACTAATTGTAAGCTCAGTAGAATCACAATAATAATGGAGACAGAAAATGGTATTTGAAGAAAATAGTAACAAACAGTATAATTAGTCTAAAGAATTTGGACCCTGGGAAAATAAAAATTTTGCACCACAAGTATGTTTTTTAGAGACAGAGAGAGATGAAAATAAGAAAAGAAAATGCAAGTGACAATAAAACAGAGCAGAAGTAGGTAAGGCTAAAAACTTTGAAATGTGAGTGCAGAAGACTAGGAAGAAGGCCAGATAAACAACTGGACTTTTATAATACTGAAGGCACTGAAATTTCTGAGAAAGAATCTGATTCTAGAAAACAGATTATATTTCTCAATAAAAGTATACCATTTAAAATTGATCAATAGGCGGTAAATCATATAAATAATTTTAAAAATTTAAACTTATAAAGTATTTCTGCTTAAAGCAGAAGAAATGTTTGGAAGTGAGCCTGTTATTTGTAACTCATTTTCTCCTGAAGCTCTGAATACTATCAGACCATTCCAGTAGAGACATTGAAATAAGAAGGACTAAAATTCAAGCTGGAGGACAACCAAGTTCTGATAAACACTCCAGGCTTTGAATTGAGACTCTGAGGAATACATCCAAGGGACGAGAGTGACCTAGAAATATATGTAACATTCCAGTGACTGAAGGAAAACTTCTGGTCATCTCAACCTCTAATTGGATTAGGATGATATGGAAATGATAGTGCTTTCAGCCTGGTTTTCTACGAGATGTCCATATAAATCTTCTTCTTGTTAAAATATTTTTTACTTGTAAATGGACCTTTATTTATTTATATGTGGTGCTGAGAATCTAACCCAGTGCCTCACACATGCTAGGCAAGCGCTATACTACTGAGCCACAACCCCAGCCCCATATAAACCTTCTTTAGAAGAAGATAATACCACTCTTGGGATTCATATTAGCCTTAATTTCTGAAAGAAGTAACGTCTGATACTCTGAAATCTGAATTTTGATACTCTGAAATTTTAATCAAAATTTAAACAAGCTAAAACTGGTATATGAACTGGTATATAATACAATGTAACTAAGAGTCAAGAGAAATGATGGACATTAGAAACACACAAGTAATGCAGACAATGAAAAAAAGCAACAGACTTTGTGAATTGGAAGACTGAACTAAAGGAAACAATCTGGCTGAGTCAAAAAGAAGTTAAAAGAAAAGAAAAGAATTTAAGGCACAAAGGGAATAAAGGTAAGTGTCTATAAATATTTAAGTAGGAGTCCCAAATGGGAATGGAGAGAAAATGAAGAAGAAACAGTATGTAAGAAGACAATGGTTGAGAATTTTACATGTTTTAATGACATTAAGACAACAATTTAAAAAGCAAGAGAAACCACATGTACTATAAATAACAAGAAAAAATACCTATGCATATCATAATGTAATGGCTCAAAATCAAAGATAAAAACTTATAAGCATCTAGAGGGAAAATGGACACGTGTTCAAATGAGGAAAAGCAAAATGGTAGTCAACTTCTCAACAGAACAAGGAAGCCAGAAGATGATAGAAAAATATCTTCATAACACTGAGAGAAAATATTTACTATCCAAAGACTGTATACTCTGAAAATAGATTTCAAAACAAGATTTTTTTTAAATCAGACAAAATAAACTAGGGAATGTGTTATAAGTCAGGAACTTAAAGGATCTCTTAGAAAAACAAATTTCATAATTTGGAAAGGATATTATCACAGTTGAAAACTCAGGAATATATGAAGCTATGATAATAGGCAAACTGATTGATATATCTAAAAGAAAATTGCATGTGTTTAAAATAATAATGAAGTCTTATGGAGTTTAACATATATACAAATAAAAATACATGAGAACTATGGAATAGTAACAACAGGGGATGTAAATGAAGTTCAAACATCCTGAGATGTAAAAGTATCAACTTATATTAGTTTGAATAAGCAAAGGATGCTATTAGTAATCTCTAGCATGTCTACTAAATTAAAAAATGAAGTATTATTGAAAATAATAAATCAACAAAAAATAGAAGGGAAAAATAAAACTAATACAATTTAACCCAGAACATCATCTTATTATATTTGATAAAAATAGATAAAATGCTCCAGTCAACATAAATAGGTTGTGAAACAGAACAGAAAAGCAAAATTCAAATACATGCTGTTCAAGATACAAACCTAAAATATATGGACATAAAAAAGTATCAAAGTAAAACCATAAGAATATATAACATGAAAATACCAGAAATAAATTCAGCCTGATTGGAGTAATGCAAGATTTTGGTACAAAAGTTTTTAAAACAAGATAAAGGAAACATTTGTGATGTTAAAAATTTCAAATCATTGAGTAGATAAACCATTATAAAGCTTTTGCATGGCCTCAGAATATAAACCTCAAATACATAAAGAACAATGGTGCCCAGGGTAGCATCCCACTATAATTCCTCCAAAAATAATCAATAAAAGTGCAAAGATCAAGAAAGAACAAAGATGAAACTTTTAGCATAAGTTGCCCAAATATAAAAATAACTACAGTATATAGAGAAAAATCTCAAACTCAGGAAGCAGTTATTTCTGTCTCCACCTCACTTCAAGTCTTCCATAGAGGTAGAGCAGGCTAAGAAAAAACTGCAAGGAAAAGTGGACAGCTAGAGGGGAATAGCCACCACGCTAAAACAGGAGAACAGTAAAATTATTTCCTGGTAGAAGGAAGGGATTATAGGGAGGGACATTTGAAAAACATGAAACAGCAAAAGAGAAAAATGCAAGGAAAAAAATACACAACACAGAAGAAAGCTAAAATATTGGAGGACACCTAACACTGTCAACAACAAGAAAAAGAGAACACCTAAGAAATCAGCTTGGCTATATAGGTAGATGAAGGTATTGCTGAATTAGAAATCTTCAAACAATACAAAATGAACAAAAATGATTAGAAGAAAAAAATTAATCTGTACAGTTGTTATAAAAATAAGGAACAATATTCATTACATCTGAATTAATGAAAAATCCCACACAAAAACTAATTGTGAGGCAGAAGAAACTACTGATACAATTCAAAACTGAATTAGATACACTCAAAGAAGCTCTTCAGGAAAAAGCATCTTGAATTGGAAATTCAAACAATAAAGAAAGAAATGGGCATAAAAGAGAAAGACTAACTGAACTCAGGAAAGAAATGGAAGAAAAAGATTAAAGTATTTCGGGGTTAAAAAATATATTACATGCTATCTAAAAGAAAGTAGATTCAAATGAAAAATTATTAAGGAGTATTGAATAAAGGTAAACAAACAACCAAGGTTAATTTTTTTTATAATACTAGAAAATTCTGTTGTATTTGCTATTTGGAACATACAATGTTTCTTATTTCTACTATTTTCTCACCAAACTCGTTCCCAAACCACACAATATAGTAGGGTATCCGAGTTAAAGGGAACATAATTAGTAATTTCAGCTTCTCAGGGTATAGATTCAAAATAGAGAACAAGGTAAAACCTTGTAAGTACTTGAATATGTAAGAAGAGCACAATTTTAAGAAGGTGTATAAGTACAGAATAAAAACTTTTCTAAAAGCATGGGTAGCAATGGGAGGAATGAAAAAAACTTAATTTTATAATAACATTATGAACAACAACACAATGTAGAATATTTCGAGTATGTTATGCAAAAGAAGTTATTCTTTTTCCTCAGGTGAAATTTTGGATTACAGTCATAAATTTTATCTCATTCTTTAAGAATGTCCATTAATGATGAGAGAACTTCAGGGCTCTAGATTTTTAGTTAATGGCATATAAAAATTAGGTAAAACATCAAATTTTGAAAAAAATATTTAATTAACTAGCATTTGATAATGAGGTAGTTGCAAAATTTGTATTTCAAAATAGACAATAAAATAACTTTTTCCCACCAAATTAGAATTAAAATTAGATGATTTTAAGGTGCTCAGAGTAACTCTGGAAGTTTATAACAGAATCAGACAAAACCATAGGAGATAGAATGTAATCAGATAATTTTAAACTTCTGAAATAACTGTATATATAACAGGAAGGAAAAATACATTCGTGTTTGAGTTACAACATTCCATCCACTTTACCCAAGCCTTAAAGAAATATGATAATGAGATATATCATTTAAACCCCGAGGCATGTAGAACCTGTCTACTCCATTTTTAGATTTGGGTGTGTATTAAAAAATTATTATAAAAGAGCTCTGTCCTGTGGTTAAGTTGATGAGAAAACTACTCCATCATTTTAGGAGCAATAGATCTTAAGTCCCAGACAGAATCTCTACTTAATAACCACCGCAGGCTTCTCAGAAAGTCACTCTAAGCATCAAACCTGTCTCTCTGTCTCCCTGGTGGGCAAACATCTTTACTTCTTGGAAACTTTTGATTTAGTGTAGAAATGAAAAACTAAAATTAACCTATGATATTAATTTGGGGGTCATATTTCCAAAGATATTGTGAAGATGATATCAATTTTAATCTGATTAATTTTTAAATATATAAAAATTAGTTATAAGTAGTAAGACATTTAGATAAACTATGGTGACGAAATTTTTCTATAGACTAAAATACAAATATGGGTCCTGGGGTTGTAGCTCAGTGCTATAGTGCCTGCGTGGCAAGGCACTGGGTTCAATCTTCAGCACCATATAAAAATTAAGTACAAAATTTTGATGTTTTAAAAAAAATACAAATATGAATATTACATATAGAATGATGTCATCAGCAAATAGGGATAGTTTGAGTTCTTTTCCTATTCAAATCCCTTTAATTTCTGTTCTTTTTTCTTTTCTTTTCCTTTTTTATTTCCTTTCCTTATTGCTATAGCTAGAGTTTCAAGGACTATGGTAAAAGAGAGAGGCCTTTGCCTCAGAGGACACTGCCCTTGCCTGGAGGTCTTTTCTCCGGGTGGGGCTGTGGCCTATACTGCTGACACCCCTGCCCCCAATGCCACTGCCAACAACACAAGCATGCTGTGAAGCCACTGCTACCATTGCCCAGAGGTCTTTTCTCCAGGTGTAGCTACCATCTACTTCATTGCCCCTGAGGCTGCTGCTACAATCTCCAGGAGCCCTTCTCTTTGGGAGTGGCTGCTGCCTATACCACTACCGGACAACACTCCTGCCATCACCCAGAGACCTTCTGACTGGGTGTTGCTATGACAAATGCTGCTACGCCAAATGGTTCCCTGGATGTCAAATCTGATAACCTGCCGCCCACTGCTGCTGACCTCTGCTCCTGCAGCCCAGAGGTCCACTGCCAGAGTGCCTGCAAATTTCGTTACACAAGGCTGCCTCCATCTTGGGACACTGGCCAGCACCTGGGGAGCCAGGGTGCCAGGGGGTTTGCAACCAGTGCCATCTTGGGGCCCAGCCACCTCTGTTTGGGAACACCTGCTGGGAACTGGCGGTCTAGTGTAAGAGCCCTTCAGTGTTGTCTGCATCTGGAGTCTTCTTTTTTGGGAATGCTGGTGAATGTCATCTTGAAGCTTCTTTTCAGGGTCACTCCTCTATGTGAGTGCATCCCTGGTGATCTCTCTGCAAATTGGAGCAGTATTGAGATCCTGGAAATGGACTGGGGCCAAGGCAGGCGTATCTGAAACCCAGATTGGTAGGATAGTGACATGATGGAAATATGGAAGATAATTTAAAACTATTTTGAAAATTTATACTCCAATAAAATAGAAAACTTTGAAGACATTGTCAAATTTCTAGAGCCATATAACCTACCCAAACTGAATTAGGAGGACAAACACAATTTAAATAGATAAATTATTGGTAATGAAATAGAAAACGGCATCAAAAGTCTACCAATCATGAAAAGAACAGGACCAGATGAATTCTCAGTTGAGTTCTATAAGACCTTCAAAGAAGAATCAACACCAATACTCATCAAAGTATTCCATGAAACAGTAAAGGAGGGAACCATTCCAGACTTGTTCTATGAGGCTAATGTCACCTTGACACCAAAACTAGACAAAGACACATCAAAGAAAGAAAACATCTGACTGATATCCCTGATTAACATAGACACTAAAATTCTCAATAACATTCTGGCAAATTGCATGCAAAAACATATGAAAAAGATAGTTAACCATAATCAAGTAGGGTTCTTCCCAGGAATGCAAAGTTGGTTCAACATACAGAAATTGATAAATGCAATTCACATCAATAGGCTTAAAAACAAGAATCATATGATCATCTCAATAGATGTAGAAAAATCATTTGACAAAATACAGCACCCCTCATGTCCAAAACTAGAAAAACTAGGGATGGTAGAAACATACGTGGACATTGTAAAAGCTATAAATGCTAAATCCAAGGGCAACATTATTCTAAATGGAAAAAAATGGAAAACATTCCATCCAAAGACTAGAACAAGACAAGGATGCCCTCTTTCACCACTTCTATTCAACAGTCCTTGAAACTCTAGCCAGAGCAATCAGGAGAAAAAAATTAAAGGGATACAAATAGGAAAAAGAGAACTCAAACTATCACTATTTGCTGCTGACATGATTACATATTTAAAAGAACCAAAAATTCCACCAGAAAACTTCTAAAACTCATAAATGAATCCACCAAAGTAACAGGTTATAAAATCAGCACCCATACATCAAATGTATTCCTATACATCAGTGAAAAATCCATTGAAAGAGAAATTAGAAAAACTACCCCATTCACAATAACCTCAAAAAAAAGAAAAATACTTGGGAATCAATCTAACAGAAGAGGTAAAATACCTCTACAATAAAAATTACAGTACACTAAAGAAAGAAATTGAAAAAGACCTTAGAAGATAGAAAGACCTCCTATGCTCCTGGATAGGCAGAATTAATATTGTCAAAATGGCCATACTACCAAAAGTGTTATACAGATTTAATGCAATTCCAATTAAAATCCCTATGACATTCTTCACAGAACTAGAAAAAACAATCATAAAATTCATTTGGAAAAATAAAAAACCACAAAAAGCCAAAGCAATCCTTAGCAAGATAAGTGAAGCAGGAGGCATCACAAAATCAGACTTTAGACTACACAACAAGCCATAATAACAAAAATGACATGGTATTGGCACCAAAGCAGACATGTAGACCAATGGTACAAATTAGAAGACAGACACAAACCCACATAAATACAGTTATCTCATACTAGACAAAATACCAAAAATATTCACTGGAGAAAAGATCGCCTATTCAATAAGTAGTGCTGGGAAAATTATAAATTCACATGCAACAAAATCAAATTAAACCCCTAACTCTCATCCTGCACAAAACTCAGGTGGATCAAAGACTTAAGCACTAGGCCATAGATCCTGTGCCCAATAGAAGAAAAAGTAGGCCCAAATCTTCACCATGTCAGCTTAGGATCTGACTTCCTTAACAAGACTCCCAAAGCACAAGAAGTAAAACCAAGAATCAATAAATGGGATGGATTCAAACTAAAAAGCATCTCAGCAAAGGACACAACCAATAACATGAAGAGAGAGCATATAGAATGGGAGAAAATCCTTACACATGCACCTCAGATAGAGCACTAATGTCCAGGATATATAAAGAACTTGAAAAACTCCCCCAAAATAAATAACCCAATCAATAAATGGGCTAAGGAACTGAACAGACACTTCACAGAAAAAGCAATACAATCAACAAATATAATAACCTAAAATTTAAAAATAAATTAATTAATTTAAAAAAACATGTATAAGAAAAAATGTTCAACACCTTTAGCAATTAGAGAAATGCAAATCAAAACTACTCTAAGATTTCATCTCCCTCTAGTCAGAATGGCAATTATCAAGAATACAAACAACAATAAATGTTGGCAAGGATGTGGGGAAAAAGGCACACTCATACATTGCTGGTTGGAATGTAAATTGGTGCAACCAGTATGGAAGCAGTATGGAGATTCCTCAGAAAACTTGGAAAGGAACCACCATTTGACCCAGCTATCCCACTTCTTGGTTTATACAAAAAGGACTTAAAAATCAGCATATTACAGTGATACAGCCACACTGATGTTTATAGCAGCTCAATTCACAATACCTAAGCTATGGAATCACCCTAGGTGTCCTTCAACAGATGAATGGATAAAGAAAATGTGGTATATATATATACCAAATGAAATATTACTTAGCAATAAAAAAGAATGACTTTATAATACTTGCCAGTAAATGGATGGATCTGGATATTATCATGCTAAGTAAAATAAACAATCGCAGAAAACCAAATGTCAATGTTTTCTCTGATATATGCATGTTAACATACAACATGGGGGAAGAGTAAAATAGAAGTTCAGTTGATCAAACAAAGGAGAATGAAGACAAAGAACCCAAGGAAGTGGGGATAGGAATATTAAAGAGTGGAATGAATCTGATACAACTCTCCTATGTACACATGTGGATAGATAACAACAAATCTCCACAACTTGTACAACTACAAGACTGGGATCCCAATTAGAACAAGAACTCCATATTTGTATAAATGTGGAAATATACTCTACTGTCATGTATATAGCTATAAAGAACAAATAAATTTAAAAAAATAAATATGGACATTAAGAATCAAATGTAAAAAAATAACATTTCAAATGTATCAGTGGTAGGATTTGGGAATTAAATGTGAACTGCTTTCTTAAAATAATATGTCAAATATTTTGTTGAGATGTAAAAAATAAACACAACATCAAAATAAATATAGAAATCTCTTCTGCATTTTCTATATTTTAGATACAATTACAAACACCACCAAACCTACCTGTAATAGTCCAATGAAGTTTCCCCTAACATGCTTCTACTTGTTCCACAGAGCAAGTTCATTTCTTTGCCCTTTATACTCTGCAGGTAGGCCAAAAAAACCCACAGTCACTGCAGGGGTGCCTGATTTCCTCAAGCACAGCAATCAGGAGCTCTGATCTGCCACTGGCCCTTCAAACCCACTCCCCACAAACAGAGGTCCAATGGCCTTCTACAAGCACACCATCTTCCAAAATCTTTCATATGCTCTCCATCATATCCTTCACCACAATTCCCCATTTCATTGCTATTGTAAATCATGAAAACATTAAGCTGATTAATATGAAACTGCTTCTCATTTTGCTTTTGAATATATCCAGGACAAGTGTTGAACATTCAGTATGGTAATTTATTTTTATAATAGACTAAAAATATACTGTCACTGAAGAATAGTAGTTTTGGAATCAGCTCTGATTTCAAATCCCAACTCTCTTACTTAGTAACTCTTTATATTCATCCACTCAAAAATCACTTATTATTATAAGCCAGACAATATGAGAGAGTGGAGAAAAAGCAATGAGTAACAAGAGAGTTCGTCTTTCTCAGAGCTTGCAATGAGGAAAAGAGACATTATTCAAGAATGATGAAAGCAATGTTCTAAAAAGAAAAGAAATAAGGCTTAAGTTCTATGGGATCTGGGATAACAAAAGAAGATGAACTAGAAAGAACAGAGAAACTTTAATGAGGCTTGAGCTGGTATTTGAAGGATCTATCAGAATTGGTGAGCCTTCAATATCTTTAATTCAAAACAATCTATACAAAAGAAAATTCAAAGTCTAGTATTTTGTATGTTTTACTTTATTCATGTTCCATTAGTTAATAATAAAAACATGGTTATATGGACAACAAATTTTATTAGTCTAGTTTACTGTCTTTTAAAAGCAGAATTTAAGCTGTGATAGGGCATGTGCAAAATCCCAGCTACAGGAGAGGGCACTTGAAAGAAGGACCCTGAAAGTCAAGGGAATTTGAGATTCAGTAAGCAATGGCAGGGGCTGGAACTTCCTACTCTAATAGTTTTTCCTATACAAAGAGTTTTCATCTTTGTCTTAACAACAATGGGAAGTTATGGGATATGTGATATGAAAATAACTGTATCTTTATAAGTTTCCTGAGTGAATAAACCTTGTAGGAGAATATTGTAATACTCAGAAAAACAATGAAGGAGATTTAATGAGGTATATAGCAGTAGAGATGGAAAAATATGGATATATTAGTGAGCTAAAAAAAGGGAAAAAATTTAATATTTGTGACAAATTGGTTATGGAGAAAGACACAGAGGAGTACCAAGATGGTTTTGATTTTTTTGCTTGCTTCATGGAACAGATGATATGATAATAACAGCTATTCAAACAGGTTCCAAAGCAGGTGTGGTAGATCATGCATTCCCATGTGGATAAGTTGAGTTTGAACACTTGAGATATTGAAAATAATGGTTTGATTAAGCAGTTGGCTAAACATATTTGTATTTCTAAGAAAATACATGAATTTAGGATGTAAAACTGGGAATTAATAAGAGAGATTGAAATGGAAACTGAGGGCATGGGAGAAATTACCGGGAAAAGAAGGTAAAGTACAGATGTCCATTTCTATCAAAACTAAGGCCCCTTGCATGGAGGGGAGTGGGGAGAAGAAAGTGGGCAGGGGAGTGGGAAAGATGGTGGAATGAGATTGACATCATTACCCTAGGTACTTGTATGATTTCACGAATGATATGACTGTACATCATGTACAACCAGAAAAATGAACAGCTATGCTCCATTCATGTACAATGAATGAAAATGCATTCTGCTGTCATGGATAACTAATTAGAACAAATAAAAATAATTTTTAATTAAAAATAATTCTTCACCTCTATCATGAAATGAAATAAATATCATAACTTAAAAACATAATCAAGATGTTCATGAAAGTACATCACAATGTGCAAAATTATCTACCTACAGTTCTCTCCCCTCTGACCAATGAAATGATAGGATCTGTTGCCTAAAAGCAATAAAAGAAAACTTAATAAAATGTGCACTAACTATGCATTACCAAAAAACATTATTATTATTATTATTATTATTATTATTATTATTATTATCATTGTTATTATTACATGTGGATCAATTTTGCCTCGTTTTCATTAATTTCCTTTAAAGTTATATAAACTATAATAAACTCTTTACAGAGTATAGTCCTACCCACATAGTTCAACAATATAGAGAATATTCATTTCCAGATATATGTACTATGTATAATTAAAGCATTCTAGTTTTTTTTAAAGCTACACACTGGTAATTACTTACTGAAATTAGCCCAAATTTGATTTAATATCAATTTGTTAAGATTGTTCATAAATTCAAATATAAACATGATATAAAAATCATCTAAATTAGCTAGTATAGAGGGGCATGCCTGTAATCCCAGCAGCTCAGGAAACAGATGGAGGAGGATGTGTGTTCAAAGCCAGCCTCAGCAACTTAGCAAGGCCATAAGCAACTCAGCAAGATCCTGTTTCTAAATAAAAATATAAAAATGGACTGGGGCTGCTCAGTGGTTATGTGTCCATGGGTTCAATACCTGGTATGGAAAAAAAAAAACAACTAAATTTAAAAATCTATAGCCAATGAAATATTACAAAGAAATTATTATATTTCTCAAAAATGGAACAGAAATAATGGTATATATTTAATTAATGTTAAAGAAGACCACGTGAATTAAAACAAGATATGCCCATGAATAATTATAGAAAAATAAAGAAATAACTCAATCACCTTTTATTTAAAGATACACATGTGTTCACCTAAAAAGTTAGGATAAGAGGTGACTGTATCGTAAAATAAATGATACTCAATATAGCCAAGTTAAATGAAAATACAATCAAAGCTTAGACATTGAAGATTGAATTGAAAAAATAAATAGAAATTAATAGAAATTGAACTTTTGAATTATAAAAGAACACTAATAAGAAAACATTGAGAATAAAGAAGACATTAAGGAACATCTCTTACTGGAAAAATAATCACATGGGTGCATGTTCATTATTAAGGAAAATATTAAATCTATGAAGTACTTATAGAAATCATAGTAAAAAAGAAAACTAAATTTGAAATGCACTGTATTAAATTTTTTAATATAAGTAGGAAGTATTATTAAAGAAAATAAAAAGTATTCATACTCTATAAGATGTTGAAATAACAAACATTTTTAACAAATGGAATTATTTTTTTCAATACCAAACATCTTGTGTCATGGCATAGTCCTCTGGGAATTTGTTGTCTTACATAAATATCAAGCACCTAATTTCTTGTGCTTATTCTATAACCATTTAGCTATGAGAAGTACGTAAAAATCACTTTCAATGTTGAGACCTCAGTTTTCTCACCTGTAGAATGTTCTATTTGAATGTAAAATCATAATGTGGAATGAAAAGGCTATTCAATAAATGGTGATGGCAAAATGGATATCCACATGCAAAAGAATGACACTAGACCTTATAAAATATGCAAAAATATAAATAAAAATGATTAAAGATATAAACATAAGACCAAAAATCACAAAATTTTTAGAAGAAAAGATAAAAGGGAAGCTCCATTGGTCTTGGAAATTACTTTTTTTCTATAATCACAACAAATGCTCAGTCAACAAAAGCAATAATCAGTACATTCTACTATATCAACCCAAAATACTCCACACATCAAAGAAAATATTCAACAAAGAGAAAAGGCAGCTTATGGATGGGGGGAAACATTTTTCAACTAATAATATATCTATTTAGGAGTCAACAGCCAAAATACAAAATACATAAGGAACTAACACAACTCATTAGAAAGAAGAAAGAAAGGAGGGAAGGAAGGAAGGAAGGAAGGATGGAAGGAAGGAAGGAAGGAAGGAAGGAAGGAAGGAAGGACAGAAGAACAGAAAACACATTTCCCAAAAGAAGACATGCAAAGGACTAACAGAAATGTTAAAAAAAATGAGATACCACCTCACAACACTCACTATGGCTATTATTTAAAACAATATTAAGGGTCATCAAGCAAATGTAAGAAATGAAAGCTTGAACACTCCTGATGAGAATATGCAGGCACCATGGAAAATACTGTGGATTTCTCAAAGACATTAAAAATGAACTACCTACTAGGTGATTCAACATTCCCTCTACTAGGTATATTGGCAAAGGAAATGATATCTGCACTTCATAGAAATATCTGCATACTTTTAAATTTAAAACTATATTTAAATTTAGTTTTCTTTTTCATTAATTTCTATGAAGATATTCATCTATCACATGAATTGCAACATTATTTACATGAATTAACCACATAAATTGCAACATAACCAAGATATATAAACAACTTAAGTATCCTCTGACAAATTAATGGATACAGAAATTATGGCTCCAATGGAAAAAATGTCAGAGAAGGAGTTTAGAGTATACATAGTGAAACTGATCTAAGAGATAAAGAACAATGTAATCAGTGAAATGAGAGAGAAAATACAGAAAAGTGAAAGATCACTTCAATAAAAAGATAAATTCTGAAAAAAAAATCAAACAGAAATCCAATAAATTAAGGAATCAAAAACTACATTAAAAATTCAATGGAAAGAATCACCAACAGATTACATCACTCAGAAGACAGAGTTTCAGGCAATGAAGACAAAATATATAATCTTGAAAATAAAGCTGACCATGGAGAAAAGATGTTAAGAGACCACCAAAAGAACTTCCAAAAAATATGGGATAACTTGAAAAGATGAAATCTAAGATTTATTGGGATACATGAAGGTTAGGAGAGACAAACCAAAGGAATGCACAATCTCTGTAATGAAATAATATCAGGAGATCCAAGATGGCGGGCTAGAGGAAGGCTGCATTCCTACTTGCTCCGTGGATTCCTACTTGCTC
>JAJEJO010005215.1:251297-280433 GCA_020662805.1 Glaucomys volans
TGCCTCTCCATGAACATGGGAGGTCTTTCTATTTCCTGAGATGATCTTCAATTTCTTTCTTCAATGTTCTATAGTTTTTATTGTAGAGGTCTTTCACTTTCTTGGTTAAATTTATTCCCAGGATTGTTTAAAACCTATTGTGTATATATGGCACAGTTTCTTTATCCATTCATCTATTGAAGGGCATCTAGGTTGGTTCCACAATCTGACTATTGTGAATTGAGCAGCTATGAACATTGATGTGGCTGCATCACTGCAGTAATCTGATTTTAAGTCCTTTGGGTATAGGCCAAGGAGTGGGATAGCTGGGTCAAATGGTGGATCCATTCCAAATTTTCTAAGGAATCTCCACACTGCTTTCCAGAGTGGCTGCACCAACTTGCACTCCCACCAGCAATGTATGAGTGTACCCTTTTCCCCACATCCTCGCCAACACCTGTTGTTGCCTGTGTTCTTGATAAAAGACATTCTAATTGTGGTAAGATGAAATCTTAAGGTGGTTTTGATTTGCATTTCTCTTATAACTAGGGATGTTGAACATTTTTTCATAAATCTGTTGAATGCTTGTAGATCTTCTGTAAAGTGTCTGTTCATTTCCTTGGCCCATTTATTGATTGAGTTATTAGTATTCTTGGTGTAAAGACTTTTTGAGTACTTTGTAGATTCTGGAGATTAGTGCTCTATCTGAAGTGTGTGTGTGGCAAAGATTTTCTCCTGTGGTATATATACACAATGGAATATTACTCAGCCATAAAGAAGAATAAAATTATGGCATCTGCAGGTAAATGGATGATGTTGGAGACTGTCATGCTAAGTGAGATTAGCCAATCCCAAAAATCCAAAGGCCAAAAGATCTCTCTGATAAGTGAATGATGATGCATAATGCAGGATAGAAGGGAGGCAAGAATGGAGGAAGGACAGATTGCATAGAGGGAAGGGAGGGGTGGGGTCAGGGTGGGGGTTAAGAATAATAACAGAATGTGTGACAGACATCATTGCCCTGTGTACATGTATGAATGCACAGATGGTGTGACTCTACTTTGTGAACAACCAGAGAAACAACAGCTGTACTCCATTTGTGCACAATGAATCAAAATAAATAATTTTTTAAAAAAATCTATTGTGAATGAAATTATTTTCCTGATTTCTTTTTTTTTTTTTTTTTTTTTGGCAGTTCTGGGGATTGAATCCAGGGACTTTTTTGTGCTGGCCCCAGGCCCTGATTTTTTTTTCAGCAGATTCATTGTTGATATATATGAAAGCTATTTATTTTTCTGTATGCTTATCTTGTAACCTGTTATTTCCCCACATTTTTTTTGTTAGCTCTAGCAGTCTTTTGGTGGGTTTTTTTGTTTTGTTTTGTTTTGCTTTGGATCTTCTAGGTATAGAATGTTATCATCTGCACACAGTGATATTTCTTCCTTTCCTATTTTTATCCCCTTTATTTCCTTCTCTTGCCTAATTACACTGGCTAGAATTTCTAGCACTATAGGAATGGTAAGAGTAGACATCTTGTCTTGTCCCTGATTTTAAGGGAAATGCTTTCAGTTTTATTCCATTTACTATGAGGTTGTATTTGGGTTTTTCATAGATTGCCTTTATGATATCGATGCAGGTTTCTTCTATCCCTAGTTTCTTCAGTGTTTTTATCACAAATGCTAAATTCTGTCAAAGGCCTTCTTGCATCTATTGAAATTACTGAGTGATTTTGTCCTTAATCTGTTAATATGATGAATTGTGTTTATTGATGCATATATTAAACTATCCTTATACCTCTGGAATAAAATCAACTTGGTCATGATGTTGAATCTTCTTACTATGTTGTTGAACATAATATGTTAATGTTTTATTAAGTATTTTTGCATCAAAATTCATGAGGGATGTTGTTCTGCAGTTTTCTTTCCTTGATATGTTCTTATCTGGTTTTGGTATGAGTGTGATACTAGCTTTATAGAATGAATTTGGAAGTGTTCCATCCCTTTCTATTTCATGGAATAATTAGCTGTATTGGCATTAGTTTTTTAAAGGTTTGGCAGAATTCAGCTGAGAATCCATCTGGTTCTGGGCTTTTATTTGTTGGAAGGCTTTTCATTACTGCTTGTATCTCATTACAAGTTATCTGTTTAGGTTTTCTATGTCCTCTTGATTCAGTTTTAGCAGATCACTATTCATTTACAAATGTATCCATTTCTTTTAGGTTTTCCAATTTTATGGAGTATAAGTTTTCAAAATAGTTCCTAATGATCTTCTCAATTTCTGAGATGCCTGTGGTGACTTCTCTTTTTCATCTCTATTTTTATTAATTTGGTTTTTCTCGATTTTTCTTAGTCTGGCTGAGGGCTTATCAATCTTGTTTATCTTTTCAAAGAACCAACTCTGTTTCCTCAATCCTTTGTAATGTTTTTTTATTCTCAAGTTCATTGATTTCAGCTCTGATCTTAATTATTTACTCTCTTCTATTGGTTTTGGAATTGGTTTGGTCTTCTTTTTCAAACACCTCAAGATGCATCATTAGGTTGTTTTTTGGGATCTTATTTTCTTAGATAAACACTTATAGCTCTAAACTTTCCCCTTAGAACTGCCTTCAGAGAGTCCCAGAGGTTCGGATATGTTGCATCACTATTCTCATTTGAGTCTAAGGATTTTTAAATATCCCCTTCATTTCTTTTATCACTCATTCATCATTCAAGAGAATTTTTCAATCTCCATGTCTTTATATAGTTTCTGTAGGATTTTGTTGTGTTCATTTCTAATTTCATTCCATTATGTTCTGATAAGATAGAAGGAATTATACAATTTTTTTTCCATTTGCTAAGAGTTGCTTTGTGGCCAAATACGGTCTATTTTGGAGAAGGCTCCACAAGCTGCTGAGAAGACATTGTATTCAGCTGTTGTTGGATGAAATATTCTATGTCTATTAGGTCCATTTGATTTATAATATTTTTCAGATACAAAGAATGTATACTAAGATTATGTCTGGATGACCTATCCAATGGAGAGAGAGGTGAAATCACCCAGTATTATTGTACTGGAGTCTATTCTGGGGCTTCAACTTCAGTAGTGTTTCTTTCACATAATTAGTCACACCCACATTTGCGCATAAAGACATTATTATTAGATATTCTTATTCCCTTTATCAATATGAAGTGAACTTCTTTGAATTTTCTGACCAATTTTGGTGTGAAATCTGCTTTCTCAGATATGAAAGCAGTTATTCCTGCTTGTGTTTGGGATCCATCCACAGGGTAAATCAATTTCCAGCTTTTGCTTTCATTCTGTGGCTGTGCTTGCCTGTAAGGTGTATCTCTTGCAAACAATATATATTTACATCTTGTTTTAAAATCCATTCTGCTAGCCTATGTCTTTTAACTGGAGAGTTGAGATCATTTACATTCAATGTTATTATAGAGAGGTGTTTATTAATTCATTCCACTTTGATTCTTTAATTTTGACCTGTTGCTCATTTGCTTAGTTACTCTTCAAATTAGATTTGTTCTTCTGTTAGGGCTGAGGTTGGTTTTTATGTCTTCTATACACAGTATTTCTTAAGTAAGTTCTGTAGTACTGGTTTAGTAGTCATGAATTCTTGTAGTTTCTGCTTATCTAGGAAAGATTTTATTTCAACTTCCATGTTGAATGATATCATTGCTAGACATAGCAGTCTTGCTTGACAATTATTTTCTCTGAGGACTTGGAACACATCATTCCGAGCTCTCCTGGCTTGCAGAATTTGTGCAGAGAAATCGGAAGTGATTCTGATGGGCTTGCCTCTAATTATTATCTGACATTTTTTCTTGAGTCTTTTAAATTTCTATCCTTGTTCTGTATGTTAGGCATTTTAATTATACTGTGTCATGCAGAGGTTCTTTCTTGGTCTTATCTATTTGGGGTTCTGAATGCTCTTGTATCAGATGTCCATCTCATTCTGAAGTTTGGAAGTTTTTCTGTTACTATTTCCCTGAGTTTATCCATTCCACTAGCCTGCATCTCACAGCCATTCTCGGTTACAATAATTCTTAAATTTGGTCTCTTAATGTTGTCCCAGAGTTCCTGTGTATTCTAATCTTTTTTTTTCTTTCTTAATACTACCTGAAGGTTCAAGGATGGCCCCTTTTGTCTTCTAGCTCTGAGACTATGTCTTCATTTTGGTGTACTCTGTTAGAGAGACTTTCAACTAAACATTTTATTTGATTGTCTTTCATTTCCTATATTTGTGCTTGTTTCTTTTTCAATATTTCTATCTCCTTATGGAATTTCTAATTCATAGTTTGTACTAATTTTCTTAATTCACTTGGGATTTTTCCCATTTTCTCTTGGAATTTACTGATTATGTTCACATTTATTATTTCGAATTCCTTATAAAGTTCACATACTCAGATCTTGGATTGGACACACAAAACAAGCATGGCCTATCAGAGCACTCCCCAGTCCTGGTCACTACTGAATATTTCAAAGATGGGTACATGACATAAGCAGAATTATATCTAAAAATAAACCTTAAGAGCAGCAAAGAGTCAAAAGACAGAGGTAGACTGAAAAACAAAGAGTGGGACAGACACAGAGTAAGACACAAAGATACAAAAAACTAGAGACAAAGAAAAAATAGTGGTTAATCCTCTCAGATTCAACCATCCTTAAACCATAACTGGAAAATGGCTTATCAGTTACATTAATTATTAATTTCCCATCTTTTAGCTAAAACTAAGCAACTTGGACATGAGTTTTAACTTGTTAGTTTAAAATGGATTTCTGTCACTAGAAAATAAAAGAACCTGAAATAAGAGTGACAGAGGGGCCCATAATATGTATTGCTATAACTAATAAAAACTACCTACACATATTATGCTTCCTATAAAGAGGAACAGTGGGAAGAATAATGTAAATAGGCAAGGAGAGCACTTGGATGTCAAGGCTGAAGTCAGATAAGATTTACCACATGTTTGAGAACTCAAGTACTCAAATTTCTCTGGGCATGTTAAATTATAGGGCACGACACTGGGCTTGGGGTACAAAGTAAACTTCACTGAGGCAGTATTAATGGATCATATATAGGGGCACCAAAGTCACCTTTCTACTGAGAGGATTTGTGGTAGTATAAATTGGATTTAAGTGAGAATGCATACATCACAAAATAAAAACATTTTAAACAATTTTAAAATGTAGAATAGTTTTCATTAGTAGTATTCAGTAATGGCTTGATGTATACTGAGTATTGGACCAAATGCTTTGCAGACATTTTATTATTTAACTGTCATAAAAGCTATTTTTAAATGGGATATTATAATTCTAACTTTATAGATGAGAACATTGAAGGTCAGAGAAATTAATTTCCTAAGTTCCCAAAGTTAGTAAGAGATAAGGCATGGGCAATGTGATTCTAAATGTCATACTTTTCACCACAACATTTAATGACTAAGAAGGCTCTCATAGTAATTTTTTCCCATGGTACGATATCCTATACTAAGAATGAAAATCAAGAAAAGTAAAAAGATGGCCCTGAATACATATTTTATGTCTGTTATTTGAAAAAACACACTAAAATACATAATTTGATACAGTCAAATGAATTAGTATTTATTTTCTGTTCTGAAAATTTCTACAATGAGATATAACTCTTACAATCTTTATAGATTTAATAAATATTAAACAAAATTATATTCCACACCACATGAATAAAAAAAAATGCCCTGTGCTCACTTCGGCAGCACATATACGAAAATTGGAACGATATAGAAAGGATGAGCATGGCCCCTGCACAAGGATGACACGCAAATTCGTGAAGCATTACCATTAAATCCTTCTTATCCTTTTGTTTTTCAATAAAAGCTTTCGATGACTTATTTAATTCCATAGATAATAGAGAGAAGACTTTAATTCTCCATTCAGTATTAACTCCCTCAAAATCACTAGAAAATAAGATGCACAATTTCTTAGAAGAATTTTATATCCAGGAAAAGAAATTAAATTTACGCTGAACCTTTTAATGATATTTGTTTGGTACAACGTGCTTTCCTAAACAATAATTATAAAACAGACAAGACACTCAGTTTTGACAACTAGAATTAAGATACCATGGAAAATACCCTTATAATTTAATATAGTAATTATCCCAGGAATTAGCAACATTGTCCTTGCATTCATAAATGCAGTAACAATCAAATGAAACACAATATTTAACTTCATTTAGATATAAAAAATTGTTGGTTATTCATGCAAGAAGTAAAGTATCAAAAGACTATGATCTTTCAAAATAGAATATGCACACCAGATTTCACCTTCTAAAGAACAGCTGACAAAGATTTATAGAGATGGTGGTAGTATAAGAAAAGTTTATAGTATGTATCTTGTAGGCTGGCTGAGAAGAAAAATATTATTTTAACTATTGTGCTAATACAGTATGCAAATTTTGAGAATATTTTTGGTTTGTACAAATTATAGATTCCTCAAATAAATGGGAAAACAAAGAATCATTTGTTAGCCATAGGAAAAAAAGAGTTATATTGTAACTTCATATCAAATATAATAAAATAAATACCAGATAAATTAAAGACATGCATATAAATACAAGACATAAAACCATAAAAGTACTAGAAGAAAATTTTGATGATCATTTCAATATTCTTATAGTAGGAAAAAAAATGAAAATATAAAAAAATACAATAAAGTGAAGTGATGAATTTACTAAAATAAACTTAGAAGTTCCTTTGATGAAAGTCAATGTAAACTGATTTTTAAAAAAAACAGCACCCATACACAACTCCAGCAACCCACCTCAGTCCAACGCCTGGGGGGTCTCCAGTGATGTGCCCCAGCCAGTGCCTGCAGTCCAGTTCCCAGCCCAATGCAGTCCAGTGTCCACGCTGTGGCTGACCATTAACCAACAGGTAGGGTTGCCTCTGCCTCCTAGCATGAATTATTCCTGACCTGGAGGCCACCATCCCTAGTGAAGCAGTTCCCTTCTTGGGACACTGCATTATCAAGTACCTCTCAGGCATCTGGCTACTGAAGACTTGGATGTTTGAACAGTACAGTATAGTTTTACTGTAGAATTTCTTTTATTAGTAGTGGTATCAGGATTATTCCTATTATATCTACTATTATTCCCACTTTTCTTTTATTATTATTTTTCTCAGTCTCTTTATTTTCCTCTCATCTGTTTCCTTCGAAACTCTTTCTCCCCTTTCTCATGTTAACAACCAATTTCTTTTAATTCTGCTTTTACTATTTCTATGACCTAGTATTTCTATAGACTTACTTCTTATCTCATTAACATTACATCCTACACCCCTCTCCATCCTCTTTGTCCACCATTAGAAATTGGGGTCCTTATTGTAAACCTATTGTTTATGTTGTAGATAATAATTGAACTCATCATCGGTTTATTAAGACAAAACTGTTAATATCTTAATAGGGACTATTTAGTTAAGGATGTATATTGTTTGTATTGTGTGCTGCTAATATTGATCTCCCACTTGAAGGTGAGGAATTGGAAACTTGCATGGACACCATAAGTCTAAAGGGGGAAAACTGCAACACCTCAGATTCGCACTGCTAGAGGGGAAGATACACCAACATGAGAAAAAAAGGGAAGAAAGTGTCAGAAAAAACAAACTCAGATGCCATATCAATAAAATCCAATGACACCATGGTAGAAGAAATGTCAGAAAGGGAGTTCAGAATGTACATAATTAAAATTATCCTAGAAGCAAAGGATAAGATACAAGAGCAAATGCAGGCAATGAATGATCACACCAATAAACAGTTAAAAGAGCAAATTGAGAGAAAGAGAGAGATTATGAAAAAAAAAAACAGAAATCCTTGAAAATAAGGAAACAGTAAACCAAATAAAAAACTCAACAGAAAGCACAACCAACAGACTAGATCACTTGGAAAACAGAACCTCAGACAATGAAGAGAAAATATTTAATCTTGAAAACAAAGTTGACCAAACAAAAAAAGATGGTAAGAAATCATGAATGGAACCTCCAAGAATTATGGAATATCATGAAAAGACCAAATTTAAGAATTATTGGGATTGAGGAAGGCACAGAGATACAAGCCAAAGGAATGAGTAATACATTCAATGAAACAATATCAGAAAAATTCCTAAATCTGAAGAATGAAATGGAAAATCAAATACAAAAGGCTTCCAGGACACCAAATGGACAAAATTACCACAGATCCACACCAAGGCACATTATAATGAAAGTACCTAACAAACAAAATAAAGGCTGCAAGAGAAATAAATCAGATTGCATTCAGGGGAAAACCAATACAGACACCAGCAGATTTCTCAACTCAGACCCTAAAAGCAAGAAGGGCCTGGAACAACATATTTCAAGCTCTGAAAGAAAATGGATGCCAACCAAGAATCTTACACCCAGCAAAACTTACCTTCAGATTTGATGATGAAATAAAATCCTTCCATGATAAAAAAAAAAGTTAAAAGAATTTACAAATGGAAAGCCAGCACTACAGAACATTCTCAGCAAAATATTCCATGAGGAAGAAATGAAAAACAACAATTAAATCAACAAAGAGAGGAACTACCCTAAAGGAATAGCCAATTAAAGGAGAAACCAAGTCAAGTTAAAAACCAAAAATAAGCCAATATGACCTGGAATACAATTCTTATCTCAATAATAACCCTGAACGTAATGGCATAAACTCATCAATCAAAAGACATAGACTGACAGATTGGATTTAAAAGAAAGACCCAACAATATGCTGCCTCCAAGAGACTCATCTCATAGAAAAAGATACCACTAAAGGTGAAAGGATAAGAAAAAACATACTTCACACACGGACTCAGTTAAAAACCAGGGGTTTCCATCCTCATTTCAGATGAAGCAGACTTCAATCCAAAGTTAGTTAGAAGGGATAAAGAAGGACATTTCATACTGATTAAGGAAAAAATAAATCAGCAAGACACAATGATTGTAAATATTTATGCCACCAAAAATGGTGTATCCATGTACAACAAACAAATCTTTCTCAATTCCAGAAACCAAATAGACCACAACACAATAATAGTAGGTGACTTTAACACACCTCTCTCAACACTGGACAGAAAACATAGAACTAAATAACACAATCAATAATTTAGATTTAACAGATATATATAATATTCCATCCATCAATGAGTGAATATACTTTCTTCTCAGCAGCACATGGATTCTTCTCTAGAATAGACCATATATTATGCCACAAAGCTACTTTTAGCAAATACAGAAAAATAGAGATACTAACCTGTATCCTATCAGATCATAATGGAATGAAACAGCAATCAGTGATAAAAGAAAAAAACAGGAACTACTCCAACACAGACTAAATAATACACTATTGAATGATACATGGATAGCAGAAGACATCAGGGAGGACATAAAAATTCTTAGAGGTAATCAAGAACAATGATACAACATATCAAAATCTTTGGGATGCTATGAAAGCAGAACTAACAGAAAAATCCATTACATGGAGTACATTCAATAAAAGAAGAAAGTCAACAAATAAATGCCTTAACATTGCAACTCAAAGCCCTAGAAAAAGAACAGATTAGCACCAAAAGTAGTAGAAGACAGGAAATAATTAAAATCAGAGCTGAAATCAATGAAATTGAAACAAAAGAAACAACTGAAAAAGTTGACAAAACAGAAAGTTGGTTCTTTGAAAAAAATAAACAAAATTGATAAACCCTTAGCCACACTAATGAAGAGAAGGAGAGAGAAAACTCAAATTACTAAAATTTGCGATGAAAAGGGAAATATCATGACAGAAACTATTGAAATACAAAACCTATTTAGAAGCTATTTTGAAAATCTATACTCCAACAAAATAGATAATCTCAGACATTGACAGGGTTCGAGAGACATATAATCCATCCAAACTGAATCTGGAAGACATACACAATTTAAACAGATCAATTTCAAGGAACGAAATAGAAGAAGCCATCAAGAGCCTACCAACAAAGAAAAGTCTGGGACCAGATGGATTCTCAGCCAAGTTCTACAATACCTTCAGAGAACTCATTCTAATACTCCTCAAAGTATTCCATGAAATAGAAAAGGAAGGAACCCTTCCAACTCATTCTATGAAGCTAGTATCACCCTGATACCAAAACCAGAAAAAGACACATCAAGGAAAGAAAACTTCAGACCAATATCCCTAATGAACAGAGATTCAAAAATTCTTAATAAAATTTTAGCAAATCACATACAAAAACATATCAAAAAGAATGTATCATGATCAAGTGGTTTCATCCCCATCATTCAAGGTTGGTTCAACATCCAGAAATCAATAAATATAATTCACCACAACAAAAGACTTACAGTGAAAAACCATATTACTTTGATAGATGCACAAAAATTATTTTAAAACACAGCACCCCTTCATGCTCTAAACTCTAGGAAAAAATAGGGATAGTAGGAACATAACTCAACATTGTAAAGGCTATCTATGCTAATCCCATGGCCAAAATCATTCTAAATGGGGAAAAACTGAAAGTATTCCCCCTAAAAACTGGAACAAGGCAAAGATTACCTCTTTCACCACTTCTATTCATCATCATCCTTGGAAACTCTAGTCAGAGCAATTAGACCAAAGAAATTAAAGGGATATGAGTAGAAAAAGAAGAACTCAAACTATCACTATTTGCTGAAGACATGATTCTACATTTAGAGGAATTTTGGTGGAATATCCAAAATATTCCACCAGCAAACTTCTAGAACTCATAAATAAATTCAGTAGTGTAGCAGGATATAAAATCAACACTCATAAATCTAATGCAGTTTTATTCATAAGTGCTGAATCCTCTGAAAGAGAAATTAGGAAAACTACCCCATTCACAATAGCCTCAAAAAAATAAAATACTTGGGAATCAATCTAACAAAAGAGATGAAAGACCAATATAATGAGAACTACAGAACACTAAGGAAAGAAAGAAATTAAAGAAAACCTTAGAAGATCTCCCATGTTCTTAGATAGGCAGAATTAATATTGTCAAAATGGCCATACTACCAAAAGTGCTATACAAATTCAATGCAATTCCAATTCAAATCTCAATGATGTACCTCATAGAAAAAGAGAAACAGAGAAAGCAATCATGAAATTCATTTGGAAAAATAAGCAGCCCAGAATAGCCAAAGTAGAAGAGCGAAGTAGGTGGTATCACAATACCAGACCTTCAACTATACTACAAAGAAATAGTAACAAAAACAGCATGGTATTGGCAACAAAATAGGCAGGGAGACCAATGATTCAGAATAGAGGACACAGCGACAGTTATCTCATACTTGACAAAGGAGCCAAAAACATACAATGGAGAAAAGATAGCCACTTCAACAAATGGTGCTGGCAAAACTGGAAATCCAAATGCAGCAAATTGAAACTAAACCTGTATCTCTCACCCTGCACAAAACTCAACTCAAAATGGATCAAGGACCTAGGAATTAGACCAGAGACCCTGCACCTAAGAGAAGAAAAAATAGGTCCAAATCTTCATCATGTCAGCTTAGGAACAGACTTCCTTAACATGACTCCCAAAGCACAAGAAATAAAAGTAGGAATCAATAAGTAGGATAGACTCAAACTAGAAAGCTTTTCTCAGCAAAGGAAATAATCAACAATGTGAAGAGAGAGCCTACATCCTGGGAGAAAATCTTTGCCACACACACTTCAGATAGAGCACTAATCCCCAGAATTTATAAAGAACTCAAAAAACTTTACAATAAGATTATAAATAACCCAGTCAATAAATGGGCTAAGGAGATGAGCAGACACTTCACAGAAGGAAACAATCAAGAGATATATGAAAAAATTTTCAACATCTATGGTCACAAGAAATGCAAATCAAAACTACCTAAGATTTCATCTCACTCTAATTAGAATGTCTATTTTCAAGAATACAAGCAACAGTATGTGTTGCAAAGGATATGGAAAAAAAGGTATACTTATACATTGCTGGTGGGGTTGCAAATTGCTGCAGTCACTCTGGAAAGCAATATGGAGATTCCTTAGAAAACTTGGAAAGGATCCACCATTTGACCCAGCTATCCCACTCCTTTACCTATACACAAAGGACTTAAAATCAGCATGCTACAGTGAAACAGCCACATCAATGTTTATAGGAATTCAATTCACAATTGCTAGATGGTGGAACCAACCTAGATGTCCTTCAATAGATGAATGGATAAGGAAACCGTAGTATATATACACAATGGAAGATTATTCAGCTATAAAGAAGAATAAAATTCTGGCATTTGCAGGTAAATAGATGGAGTTGGAGAATATCATGCACAGAGAAATAAGTCATTTCAAAAAAAACGAAAGGCTGAATGACTTCTCTGATAAATGGATGATGATATATAATGGGGTGGGGTTGAGGCAAGAATGGAGGAAGGATGGACTGAATAGAGGAAAATGAAAGATGGGGTGGGATGGCGGGGAAGGAAAGAGAATGAGACAAACATCATTACCCTACGTACATGTATGATTACACAAACGGCGTGACTCTACTTCATGTACAACCCAAGAAACAAATGCTGTACCCCATCTGTGTTCAACGAATCAAAAAAATTAAAATTAAAATTAAACAAATAATAGAAAACTGACAAAAATATTTGGAAAGTACATGAAAGATAGGAAGTAAGTATCCTTATTCAATAAAAAACTTTTGTAAATCATATATGTAAAGAATATAGAACACATACAGACATTTCACTAAGTGCAAACTGCAAATGGTTAATAAATAAAAAATGTTTTATTTCAATGTTGATTATTGTTGATTATTTCCTGTCATTAATGTAATTTAGACATTAGTATATTAACATTTTCAATTGAAAATGTTTTCTTTCAATAATCAACTGAATGTTAATTCAAATAAGAACATCAATTTTTTCACCAATCCTATAGGCAGATATGATAATATATACTGGAAAGAGCATGAGGAAATGCTTCCTGACACTATGACATGTTCCAGGCTAATCATTTATGTTCTCTGGCCTCTTCTTAGCATCATCCATTTCTCGAGGAGCTGTATTTCCTTTCATTGAAGAATATATTACATTTTTAACATATTAAAATAGCATATCAGAGCCAGGCACGTGGCACATACCTGTAATCCCAGTGGCTCAGGAGGCTGAGGCAGAAGGACTGTGAGTTCAAAGCCAGCCTCAGAAAAAGTGAGGCACTAAGCAACTCAGTGAGACCCTGTCTATAAATAAAATACAAAATAGGGCTGGGGATGTGGCTCAGTGGTTGAGTAGCCCTGAGTTCAATCCCCGGTACAAAAAAAAAAAAAAAAAAATTGCCTGAAATATCATTATCAGTATGTGAAGTAGGATTTTGAATTTTAACATGAATTAATGTACTAGGAAATTTTATAAAATGCTAATATAACAGTGTATAAAATGTTAATAGAATGTGTTAGAATTTTGACAGTACAGGGGCTGGGGCTGTAGCTCAGTGGTAGAGTGCTTGTCTAGCACATGTGAGGCACTGGGTTTGATCTTTAGCACCACAAAAAAATAAATAAATAAAACAAGGGTACTTTGTATATCTACACAGTAGGTAAAGTACAGCACAAATGGAGATACAGAACTTTTGCTGTGACAATTTTACACATCAATATTTACATGCATAATTATTTCATGGCTACACATTGACATCTCTTCTTACCTAGAGTACATACTTTATTACTAACAAAACCACTGGGCATATCCCTCACAGGCTACAAATTAAGAGTGGAACCCCATCTTAATGAAACAGAATACCATTCAACAATAATGGCAACTAATTTTTCATGTCATTAATGTAATTTAGACATTAGTATATTAACATTTTCAAGGCTAAGGATGGGATATGAAGTGAAAAATAAAGAAGTGCTCTTTAAAACAAGCCTCGATGGGCACTGAGGTATGTGCCTGAAGTCCTATTACTGAGGTGGATGAAGTGGGAGGATCACTGGAGCCCAGAAGTTCCAGGTCAGCCTGGGAAATATACAGCAAGACCATATCTCAAAATAATTAAATTAATTAAAAAGATAATGCCTTCAATAAATTAACTATAAAGAGAAGACAACTCATTTTATTGACAGCACTTTAATGATGTATTTTTAATATAACTCTGATAATGCCAAGAACAACTGTGTGCATCTTGCCATATTAGGTTGTAAAGTCAGTTGTTAAAAATTAATATGATTAAATATAAATTCAGATTTTTATAAAATGACATATAATTGCACATAAATTATTTCATTATTGAAAGTTAGTGCTCTCTTTCTACTGTTAAGGATTGGCATAAACTACATTATGAAGATGAATGTTGAGAACTCCCCTTCTCCTATTCCCTGCCTATCCCTTCTTTCTTTTTCCCAATTTCCTTTCTCACATTGTGACTTCAAGGTTCAAGGCATCCACTATACTATTCTGACTGAACTAATTTTCCCCTAAAATAATCCTTTGCCCCAGCCTGCTTTCCCTCCATCTCTGTAGTAGGGATATTAATAAAGTAAGTTTTTCCATGGAAAATGTTCAATTACCACATCATATCATAAAGTTCAATAACTTCTAAGTCCCAAATGTAAACACAGGATATGTACTCTTATAAAATGCTCTGTAAAAATAAGACATCATTGATAATACTAGTTATCACTAAGTGTCCTCATTACAAATAAAAGTCAGCAAATAAAAGAGACTGTGTATTAAAGGACAGAAGCAAAGGTTTTGAAGGAAGTCTTGGATTTGAGCTTAGTTTTGACTCATACTGATTGAATTATCTGGTGCAAATTAATAAACTTCCTGAGTTCTAGTGTTTTTACCTAAAAATGAGAATAATATCTCCTCTTTCTGGATTGTTGAGGGATCAAAATGAAATAACATATGTAAAGTGTCTGTATTTAATAGTATTATTATTGTCATAATATGATTAATAATGCTGATTGAGAGGAAACTGTTTTCAACCATTAACATCCACAATGTTTTCAGTTCCTTTTACAGACGAAGTCACTAAGGCACAGAGAATCTAACTGAGCCAAAAGCACCCAGCTATGTGCTAGTGACCATGCTAGTATCTGAGTACAAATACACTCTCTCTATACAGAGACTTTGATCTTTGCCACTCTGCTATCCTGCATCATTAATTTTAATGTAACTCCACCTGTACAGAAATATTTCTAAAACATTTATTTTTATGTCTAATATTTATAGAGTTCAATAGAAAAAAAATAAACCAAATTTTGATATGTGAACAAGAATTTTTTCTGCATATTTAATTCCAGCCTTAATGGGGGAAAACAAGAAGTTAAGATTAGAGGAACATTAAAATTTTAGATAACAAGAATGCATCAGCTAAAAATGAACTGTGAAATGAGATAATTTTGTTCCATTTAACACGAATCTAGAGAACACTCCATCTCCCCAAATGAGATAAAAGGTTAACCCTGGGGAGCCAAAGCACTACCTCCTGGCTGTCTTTTCAGAAAACAAGTCCATAAGAGGCAAGCTTCTAGTGTTTGAGGGAACAACCTACAGAGAGCAGGCCTAGGATGAAGATAGCCTTGAAAGAGAAGACAAGAACTAGGGCAGGGATGGAAGGACTGAGAAACCCTGAGCTGTCACTGTAGACTGAGGCAGCTTTTGGAGGTGTTCTATCCATCTCTGGAAGCTGAGACTCTAAGAGCAAATGCTAGCCCTCAGATTTGAATGAAAACAGGAGGAATTTTCCCCGTAAGGCTAAGTTTTGATCTGGAGGAACAAGTAACTCAGTGACCACCAAAGAGTAAAATGCACAGCTTATAAGACTCTTCCATCTTGGGGTAAGAAATTGGAAAAAGATATGCTTATGTTTATGGAGTGTGGGAAGCAACATTATAGGAAGCAACTCTGATATCTGGTAGCATTTCTATCTTTTCTATCCATATATCAAGCAAACTGTGATTTCTGTATCTCTATATGGGACTATAAATGAATAGTGGTTTTGCTTCCTTTTTTATAAAAACAAAAGAATGGTTAATTTTCAAAAATAAAAATAAAGGCTAACAAATTACAAAAATTAACCCAGAATCCATACTATAGCAAACACAGATTGCTTCTAGAAACTCTGTAGGGTATTAGGTTATGAAAGGAACTATAAAAACCTTATATAACAGAATAATCAAATATATGGATTATTTCCTAGAATCACACTGAGAAAATTATTCGATTCTTTCAAGAATACTAAAGTAATTCATTTGTTCCCTGGATTCATATCCTTCATTGCTGGGTAAATTCTAAAAATATTTTTGGCCTTAAAATGGAAATGTGTACATGTGCCTTCCAAGTTACAATAATACTATTTGTGAGTGATAATGCACTCATTTTTGCTTCACACAGCAAGCCATTTTCTTCTGATTTCTTCTTATGACCTCAAAAATGGGTAATATCAGTCTCTGAAGAAAAACGCAACATAAAAAATATGGACACACTCTCAGGGAATGATCTGACAATGTCTTGTGATATATTATTCAAAATAACACATATCACTGCTCTTATCTTTCATCATCAGATTAAATGCATAATTTGTCCAGAGTTTATTCTCCATGAACAGTAAGTTCCAAAAGAAAGCAATAAACACTACTTCTTTTTGACATGCATTAAAAATGTCAGGGGAAGATATGCTAAATGTTAGACAACAATGCAATTGAGATACAGTAGAAATGAAAATTGTAAACCAATATATATTCATTTTATTATTTTTGATATCTGATAAAATATATAACTTAATTTTAACTTGTTAAAATTGACAAATATTGTTAACTTAGCAAATTCTATCCATAGAGGCTCATAAATGCAACCTGTCATTTGTTCATCTGCTTTAGGAGCAGAGAGAAAACTACACATAACTGATTTCCTTAATGCATTTTTTAGCTCATGAGAGTTCCACAGTGTCCAAGCTACTGCAGTAGTTGAAATGGGAAGTATTCTTAGCATGACTTGCTTACAGTGATTTCTTACATTGTTATTTTAGGCAGCCTTTCATTGCTGTGACCAAAAGACCTGACAAGAACTATTTACAGGAGGAAAACTTTATTTTGTTTCATGGTTCCAGAGGTTCAGTCTATGGTTAGCCAACTCCATAGCTCTAGCCCAATAATGAGGCAGAAAAACATGTCAGAAGTTACAGTGGAGAAAAACAGCTCAGTACATGGCAACAGGAAGCAGAGAGAAAGCTCTGTTCACTCGAGACAAAATATAAGACCCAGAGACACATCCCTGTGACATATTCCTCCAGTTGTACTCTAAATGACTATAGTTACAATCCAGCTAATCCATGTTAGTGGATTAATCCACTGATTAGGTCAAGGTTTTCTTAATGTAATCATTTCACCTCTGACAATTCTTGCATTATCTTATATATAAGCTTTTATCCAATCAATAACAATTATTGAACTGCCCTCATTTTTTATATTTAATATTTCCTTTTAAATCACCCTTTCGATTCAAAACCTATAATCTATATGCCAAGCCACAATATGGACCATGTAACAATAAGAAAGCAGCATGCATGAAATGTGAATTGCCCTTTTCAAAGAAGATATGTGACCTAACTTGGGGAACAAAAGAAAAAGAAAATACAAACAATAACACAGGCTTTTAATGCACAATTATTGTAAGAGAAAAATTCTCTTATTTTGGAATGTTTCTTTCCAAAAACATGCACTTTTTGTTTTAGTCAGCTATTTCACTTCTGTGACTAAAAGATCTGACCAGAACAATCATAGAGGAGGAAGAGGTTATGTGGGGCTCATGGTGTCAGAAGTCTCAAAACACAGACAGCAGGCTCCACTCATTGGGGTTCAAGGTGAGGTAGAACATCATGGCGGCAGAGTGTGGTAGAGGGAAGCAGCTCACATGATAATCACAAAGCAGAGAGAAAGAGACTCCACTAGCCACATACAAAGTACATACCCCAAAGCCACGCCCCCAATACCCTACCTGCCTTCAGTTACCATTCAATTAACCTCATCAGGTGATTAATTCACTTATTGGGTTAAAGTTCTTATAACTCAATCATTTCTTCTCTGAACCTTGCATTGTCTCACTTATGTACTTTCTGGGGGACACCTCACATCCAAACCATAACTTTTTCATCACTATTGTACCTCATTATTTCTTGAGTGTTTACCAGCTCATAATTGCAATGCAAATATCATAAATTTCAGAATATGATCCTTTCCTATCAGTAATTTCCTCTTCATCCCTTATTTGTGTTGGGTTCCAACTAGTGCTACTAAGATAACCTCCTGTATAAGCTCAATACTAAGGAGGAAAGGAAAAGAGATAGTAGAATGAAAATGAAAGGGCAATGGCTAAATATTTATTGTAAAAGAAAACATAAAGGTATAATCATAGCAAGATAAAGAAAATAAAACAGGATACCAAGAAATGAGAGAGAGTGACTAGACAATATTGACAGAGGAAACAAGGAGGGAGAAACACAGCCTCAAATTTTATGAAAGTTAAAGCTCAGAGACAACTAACTTGATCATCATATTCATACAGACTAGAACTAGGAAAAAGCGGGGATGTTTTACAACAGCGATGAGAAGAGGGATTCGAAACAGAGGGTTCATTGGTCCACACAGGCAGCAGACCCTCCTTTAGTCCCACTCCTTGGTATGACCCCTACCCCTACTACACTATTCCTGCAATGACAGGAATCAGGAACTAGGTGTTTACACCTGGGATAGGGGGATATTCATTTCTCAAGAAATTTACCAAAATGCAGAGAAAAAGTAACAAATCAATTAACAGTTCACATAGGTGTTAGCAAATGAAATAGTGCCCCTTATCAAAGGCCCCAGAATTCTGTCATTTAAAAGTCCCAGAGCAGTGATCTGCTACCCATCCACCCATTATATGCCAAGCTTGCCAAAGGACATACCAACTAATCTATGCAGAGATCCCACTCATATTTCATATTGAACCATTCTTTATAGTAAATATAAAATCAATACCCAGAAGTCATTTATGATATTCCTGCAGCGTACAGAAGAGAACATTTTTTTAAATAAAAGAAAGTTCCAGATAAAAGTATAGTGCCAAGATCCAAAGAAAATACAAACAAATCCGTTACCCTTAAAGAATATATTGTATTCATCAAGATCCATTAAACAAGAGCAGGAGTTCATGAAAAATATCAGAGAACTAGAAAGAGCTCTTTGAAACCAAATGTATCATTCTCAAAACAAAAACTTAAAGTAGAAATAAAGAAGGGAAATAAGGGAGAATGTATAAGTGAAACATGGATTAATTCAGAGGATCCACAAACTAAGAATTCCATAGAGAACGTTAGTTAATATACAGTATTTTTCTGAGACACATGATTCTACAAAATTAAATTGTATAGTACTTAGAATTATCATAGCAAACTCAAAGAACCAAGAATCTTCCAGGCATGGTAGAATACACCTATAACCCCAGAGATTTGAAGGCATGAGGACTGCAAATTCAAGGCCAGCGTCAGCAACTTAGTGAGGCACTAAGATACTTAGTAAGAATCTGTCTCAAAATAAAATAAAAAACTTTTTTATTTTGAGGATGTGACTCAGTGGTGAAGTACTACTGGACTCAATCCCTGGTACAAAAAAAAAACAAAAAAAGATACTGATAGAGAGAATCCTATAAGGAAAGAGAATTAAATTGTTTTCAGACTGTTAGCATCCCTGAATGCTAGACTGTAACCAATTAACTCATTCAAAGTCTTTAGAGAAAACTTTTTTTGGGGGGTGGGCGGCAATGCTAGGGATCAAACACAGGGCCTTGTGCATGCTAGGCAAGCAATGTACCACTGCCCTATGTCCCCAGCCTAAGGAAACTTTTTCTAGAATTTCATTCTTGGTCAAAATACAGGTTAGTAAGGATTGCACATTATCTTAGGCAGCTACTTAATAAAGTGCATTAGCAAGATTTAACAAAATAAAAAGGGAAACAAAATATACCAACAACATCCAGGAAAACAGTAAGTGGAAGTGTCAGGATATTGTCTGGGCAGAGGCCTAGACCGTAACCACTCCCAATAGTATGAAGACAGGAGGTATCCAAGGAAGACCTCCAGGGAAAGGTCAAGTAGAGAGGAGTAAACTTCATTAAAGGGACAGTATGATGTGAATGAGAATCTGGGAAAACTTGAGTACACAATAAAGGAAGAGAACACACAAATATAAAGGAAAATAAATTTTTAAGAAAAATAACTGTAAAGAAAAGTCAGCTTCCAAATATAAAGCAACTAACTCTCATTAGCACTGGAAATAAGAGACTTGTTCAAAAGAATAAAATAGCCTCCAGGTGACAGACATTTAAGAATCAGAAGTGTAGGGGGAAAAAGTTAACTTCTTACTGAAAATATGAAAGGTAATTGCACATTTGAGAGGGAAATCTGTATCAAAATAAAGCATGTAGAGTGAAACAGACATTATTACCTCATGTACATACATGACTGCATGACTGATGTCAATATGTATAAGAAAAATGAGATTATACTCTATATATGATCTATCAAAATGTATAAATGAATTCTGCTGTCATGTACAACTAATTAGAACAAATAAAATTTTTAAAAATTAAAAATAAAGCATGTTACAATATGAAAAAATTAAAATCTGGCTTGATTTTCAGTATTCATGGGATGTAAAAACAAAATATTGTCCTTGGACATTCTGTATTCATGAAGAATTAGGTCAAAAAACCAAATGTACAAACACTTATCGCTATAGTTGGTAACTGTGTCCCAGTTTTATAACTGCGATCATCCTAAATGCCATGATGGACAACCTGTCTTTCAATTAAAAAAACTAGGATGGGTCACCTCTATGTACGCGGTCAGCCAAAGAACTGAGATCTAAATAAATTTTATCTTTCATAAATGCAGATGTCCTAGGGAGCAACTATTCATTTATTGAGGAAGTATCAAAGTTTTCACACATATACGCAAAGTCAACATTGTGATAATGCACCTTCATGGAGTTGAAATTGCAACAAATACATAAAACAAATAAGAACTGTGTAAGTATTTACACACTTTATACTTTCCTGTTGGAATTTATGAATTGTAAAAGCTACTGTGACACTTTCAATTTTGTCTTGTTTCTTAAAAAGCAAAATAACAAAAGCAAACAAAAAACAAATTCAACATATGAAAAAGAATATTCTGGGGAGAGATTATAAATAATTTAATAGGCAGTCCATAAGAGTTGGCTGACTTTTGTGATCATTAATTACATTTTGAAGACTGCATGAAGATAAATAGTTCTTTCCCTTTTCCTTTTCCTTTGTTCTTTCTCAGTCCTTCCGTGGTTCTCCTTGGTGAACATGCTCACATTCATTTCCTACATGGCATAGCCCTTTTTGAAATTCTGAGGTTGGATATACATTGACATAAGTATTCCTTATTAAATTTTCCCAATTTCTGCACCATGGTTCTATGTTGTCTTGTGCATGTGGAAATCCACTTTGCAGGCATTTTTTCTACAGAGCACAAATTTGGCCAAAACAATACTGGTGACTGAACAGCAAATGTGTGTGCATGTTATTTTTTTGAATCGGTCAGTAACTCTTCAATGGCTTCTTCAGACAAGACCAGCTTTCATTCATGGAATGTTCCTGGAATTTCACCAGCTGCAAGGCATGCCAACAGAGCCAAACAACACATTTTGAAACCGAAGTTATTTGTCATCATATCTCAAGGCCAATCATTTCCCTAGAATTTGGCTCTCCTTTTATTTCATAGTCTCTTATTTCATGGCATTTGAAATTTTCAGGATTTATGCTTTCAGGATTTCAAAGTTTGGGATGTTAATTTGGGATTGTGAGTTTTGGGACCTTAGACTTTAAGGATTTTGAACTTTTGGGATTTTAACATGTGGAATTAGGGCATTCACTGGAATTAGGGATTTGGCTGAGTGGTAAGTGCTTGCCTAGCATGCACAAGGTCCTGGGTTCACCCTCAGGGCTGCAAAAAAGAAAAAAAGCTTTCTTTGAAATTAAGCCATGCAGGGTTGTGTCATTCTAAACTATGATCAGCACCAGAAGGAAATTTATTCACAAAACACTACTTAATTTTGCGGCAAATACTTTCAATTATCATAAGTAATTAAAATTTTGCTAGTGTATAATATTTGTAAACTATCTATAGAAAATGCTATAGTTTGGATCTTAAAGTTTCGACCCTTAAAGTTTGGACCCTAAAGTTTCATATATTAAAGCTTGGTCCCCTGGATAGAGCTATTGAAGGGAAAAAGAACCTTTAACAGGTGGAACCAAGGGAGGCTTTAGGTCACTGACAGGGGCAGGAGCGTCCCCAAATGGATTGTGGGACTCTGACCCCTTGCTATCTCTCTTTTTGCTTCCTGACAAGGAGGCAAGTAGTTTTGTTCTGCCATACCTCCCACTGTGATGTGCTGCCTCAGCACAGGCACAAAGCAATGGGGCCAATTGATCATAGACTGCAACCTCTGAAAGTATGAGCCAAAATATACCTTTTCTTTTTATAAGTTGATTAGCTCATACATTCTGTTTTAGGGTTGTAAAGCTAACTAAAACAGACAGCATGAAGGATTTAAAATTTAAAATATTGGTTATAGATTAGAATGTAGTTCTTATTGACCTTAAAAATAAAAGCTAAGCAGTCCTTTTTTTAGAAAATAGCAGGGCAAATTAGGGGTAAAGGAACGGAGAGAATGACAAAGGGAAAGATACAAGAGATACTTACACAGCTTATGAAACAAACCAACTGTTAAGTACTTAAAATGTATTATGTTTTTTTCCAATGAAGTAACTAAAGATAGTTACACAACTATACCAAGAATGGGACAAGAAGGTTGAGATTATATTAACCCTAAATCTTTAACCAGCAGAAGGAAGTCAATAAATAAGATCAAAATTGATAAGTCAAGGAATAAAATATGAGAATTTTATTAAGAAATGGAAGTTAACTAAAAAAAAGAAGTACAAATACAAATGTTTAAAGATAAATGTCTCTCAAAAGAAATCTCACTAGCTAAGAGCAGAGTGAAACAGTGGTAAGACCTTGTAAAATTTAACTTTCTTTTAAAAAAGTTTTTATTTGTTCTTTTTAGTTATACATGACAGTAGAATCCATTTTGGTATCATTATACAAGGATGGAATATATCTCATCTAATCAGGACTCCATTCCTATAGATAAACATGATGGTGTGATCTGCAGTAGCATATTCATATATGTATATAGGAAAGTTATGTCAGATTCATTCACTGTCTTTCCTATTCCTATTTCCCTTCCCTTTCCATCATTCCACTTTGTGTAATCCACTGAACTTATATTCTTCTCCTTCCTGCCACCCCCATCCACCTTATTGTGAGTTAGCTTCCACAAATCAGTGAAAGCATTCCACCTTTGGTTTTTTTGAGATTAGCTTATTTCACTTAGCATGAGAGTTTCCAGGTCCATTCATTTACTGGCAAATATCATAAAGTCATTCTCTTTACGGCTTAGTAATATTCCATTGTGTATATATACCACATTTTCTTTATCCATTCATCTGCTGAAGGGCATAGCTTGGTTCCACAATCTAGCTATTGTGAATTGAGCTGCCATAAACATTGATGTAGCTGTGTCACTGTAGTATGCTGATTTTAAATCCTTTGGATATATGCCAAGGAATGGTTTATGGTTTTTCTAGTTTGGATATATGCCAAGGTCAAATGGTGTTTCCTAGTTTTTGAGCCATCTCCAGAAGGACTGCATCGATTTGCAGCCCCACCAACAATGTATGAATGTTTCTTCTATCTTCACCAACATTTATTGTTTTTGAATTCTTGAAAATTGCCATTCTGACTGGAGTGAGATGAAATCTCAGTGCAGTTTTAATTTGCATTTCTCTAACTGCTAGAGATGTTGAACATTTTTCATGTATTTGCTGACCATTTGTATTTCTTCTTTTGAGAAAGGTCTGTTCAGTCCCTTTGCCCATTTATTGATTGGGTTATTTAGAGGTTTTGTTAAGCTCTTTTGAGTTCTTTGGATATCCTAGAAGTTCACACCCTATCTGAAGTGCAGGTGACAAATATTGTCTCCCATTCTATAGGTTCTCTCTTCATGCTCTTGATTGTTTCCTTTGCTGTGAAGCTTTTTACCTTGATACCATCCCATTGCTTTCCTTGGTTTCATGTACCTGCAATCAACTGCAGTCTGAAATTATTAAATGAAAAATTCCAAAAACAAACAATTCTTAAGTTTTAGATTATGTGCCTTTCTGAGGAACATGATAAAATCTTGTGCCATCCCACTTTGTCCTCCCTAAAATGGAAATCTTTCCCTTGTCTTGGATATCCACATTGTATATACCACCTGTCTGCTGGGAATTTAGTAGCTGTCTGAGTTAAGAGATTGACTCTCCCAACATTGCAGTGCTTGTGTCCAAGTAACCCTTGGTCAGCAACATAATGCTCTGACATACTGCTACATCAAGCACTTCACTTCCCCTCATCACACATGCATTGTGTTATCTCACACCATCACAAAATTGAGTGAACATAGTTTGATAAGATATTTTTACAGACACCATGTTCACCTTTTATTACAGTATATTGTTATGATAGTTCTATTTTACTATTCCATATTACTAATCTCTTTCTAATTTATCAATTAAACTTTACCATATGTATGTATGTATAAGAAGAAACATAGCATATATGTAAGATTTGGTACTATCTGATATTTCAAGCATCCACTGTTAATCTCAGAATGTATCAGAATATATTCACCCACAGAAGAGGAGAAACTACTGTGTTTCCAACTGTCTTACATTCTTTATAAAGGAGCTTGTGCTGGTTAATTTTAGGAGTCAATTTGACTGGATTAGGAATACCTAGAGAATTGGTGAAGCATTATTTTGGTTGTGTCAGTGATGGTGCTCCAGAAGGGATTGATGTATGAGTGTGAGTGTACGTAGTAGGGAAGATAAACCCTTAATGGAGCAAGTACTGTTTTAGTCAGCTCTTCATTGCTGTGACCAAAATATCTGACAAGAACAATTTGGAAGAGGAAAGTTTACTTTGGCTCATGGTTTCCGAGGTCTCAGTCCATGATCTGAGGACTCCATTGCTCTGGGCCTAAAGCAAGGTAAACACCACGGCAGAAGGGCCAGGTAGACGAAAGCCACTCAGCTCATAGCAGCCAGGGAGCAAAGAGATTGAGCAAGAAGCCAAAGGGACCAGATAAAATCCCCAAAGGTACCTATTCCTCTAGCCACACTCCCATGGGCCCGCCTACCATTAATCCATCAAATGGATTAATAAACTGATTAGGTTAAACTTATTATCATCTAATTATTTCACCTCAAATATTCCTGCACTGTCATCTCACATGAGTGTTTGGGGGACATCTCATACCCAAACCACATCTAACAGGCTACCAGCCTAGGCAGGCAAAAACAGGAAAAATGAACTGGCCTCTCTACTGGAGCAGGGATATATTCTTATGCTCTCAAACAATAAAACTTCATACAATCTGGTCTTTAGATTCCAGGAATTAAACCAAAACCCTCCTTGTACCTCCTGAGTGTGGGGGCCTATAAACTTGAACTAAGCCATGCTACCAGCATCCTAGGACGGCATCCCAGGGTCTCTAACTTATAAATGGTCTGTTGTCAGACATCTCATTCTCCATATTTGGAAACTAAAAACAACAACAACAAAAAATCCTTTCAAATCTATCTATACCTATATTCTACTGGTTCTGTGTCTCTGGAGAACCTTCTCACTAATACAGAGAGAAACTGTTGTTTGCAAAATTAAAAAGAGATAGTGCAAGTAAAGCATGTAATACAGGTCCTAGCACATAGTATAAACCAATAAAATATTAGTTATTTCCTTCTTATCTATGCTCAGTCTACAGGACAGCTTTGCATTGTCAAATAATCTAATTTTAGAAAAATAAAACATGCACGATCTGCATATTACTATTCCATTTCCCTCAAAACAATCTCCAAAATGTTGTAAAAATGTTCATTTCATAATGTGAATTATACTTCATAATAAAGTGATTTTTGTAAAAAGTCAAAATTCCCACTCAAATGAATTATTTACTACAGATATTTTAGTAAGTTGAAATAGAGAGCACTGTAAGAAATCTAAGATATAAAAATTTTAACTTGAAGATGGATATCATGTTTGATTTATCAGTGTATCATTCACCCCAAAACCAGTAAATCAAGCATTAAATTTCAGTACTCAAGACATATTATCAAAAATTTTTTATATACTAGCAACTTTTACTGCATCTATGTCATATCTCTTTCCTTCCTCTTAACCACTGAAAAGTTGGAAAACAATAAATTTCAAAGTTAGGTGTTTAAAAAAGAAAAAAAAAACAGGAGGAAATTATTTCGTCTCTTTGGATACTCCAGTTAGAATGGCTATTATCAAGAACACAAGCAATAATAGGTGTTGGCGTGAATGTGGGGGGAAAAAAGCACACTTTACATTACTGATGGAGTTGCAAATTGGTGCAGCCACTCTGGGAAGTGGTATGGAGATTCTTCAGAATCTTGAATAGACCTACCTTTTGACCCAGCTATCCCACTCCTTGGTTTATACCCAAAGGACTTAAAATCAGCATTACTACAGTAACACAGCCACATCAATGTTTACAGCAGCTCAATTCACAAAAGCTAGATTGTGGAATCAACCTAAATGCCCTTCAACAGATGAATAAATAAAGAAACTGTGGTATATATAAACAATGGAATATTATTCAGCCATAAAGAAGAATAAAATTATGGCATTTTCAGGTAAATGGATGGAATTGGAGAAAATAATGCTCAGTGAAATAAGCCTGATAAGTGGATGATGATACATAATGGGGGTGGGGAGGTGGGGATAAGAGAAGAATAAACAAACTTCAGATTACATAGAGGGAAATGAGAGGGGTGGGGATATGAAAGATGGTGGAATGAGACAGACATCATTACCCTATGGACATGTATGATTACATGAATGGTGTGAATCTACATCATGCACAAGCATAGAAACAAAAAGTTGTACCCCATTTGTGTACAATGAATCAAAATACAGTCTGTAAAAATAAAAAAATTAAAAAATTTTTAAAAATAGAAAATAGTAGTAATATATCTTCTAATTAAATTATGAATTAAGTAAATATTCATATGGAAACAATATGTAAATAAGCAAAAAGTAAATTTCCGAAGTGTGTATAATATGGTCCCATTTTTACAAAACCAAAACAAGCAAATGTATACATAACCATGGGTTTACAATTGTTTAATTATACCATGTGTACTGCCAGATAAATAAAACAACTATTCATTCAAACAATAATACTTCAGAGGAGAAGGCTTTTAGGTTATTAGCTACTACTTCATTGCACTTTTCTGTATTTCTGAATGTATTGCAATGGGAATGTACTACTGAACATTCAAAATACTGAAACTTATTTATGATATACCAAAATTAATTAACACCAGGAACATAGTTTTTCATAAAGAAAGTTATAACCATTTCGCATTTGTATATGACCATGTGACACTTGGAACTCCCAAAGTTCAAAAAGGACAAAATAGGTCTATTTCCTTGTACAATGTATACTGCATGAAAGTAATTTCTCAAATATGTGATACCATCTTCTCTAAATGAGATACTGTGGAGATATAAAAACCACTAAGCAAATGTCAAAATCCCTGGCATGAATCTGTATATTTCATTTATAACACCTCTGACTTATAGTCAGAAATGCCGAGGACATCATCATGGACCAAAAGTGACTTACTGTTCCATAAAGTTGAGGAAAGTGGTATGTAAACAGAAGATTATCTTGTATGGACTTCAGAAAAACTGGGAATGTATTTCTCTTCTCAATATTCACAGCCCTATACTGACATATCTCCCTGGAAACCATCTCCTATATCATCTCAGTAATCCATTTTCTTACCTGCATGTGCTCTCTTCCCTAAAAGAGAAAGCACCTAGAGAACAGACACCATGTTCAAGTCATTTTTGTATTCCCACAAAGCAGAGTTTCCCAGTTGGCTTGCCACAAATGGGTATGGTTTTGTCCTACATACTGTCTCTTTCATTGGATTTTTAAAAACTTTCTGCATATTGTAATATTTCAACATCTATTCTCTTGGTACTAGCAAATTCTTAAAGACATCCAGGATCATGACGTTGATATGATAACTAACCAATCCAGTTTCACCCCCTTAATAATCCAGCCCATATACCCCAGGAAGCAAAACTCCTTTGCCTTAATCATCCCAGAGCCCAGTGCCATGTGACTAGGGACCACCCTACAGTTTAAAGTCCTCTAAGATCGCTCAAACTAGCCTGTCCTATATTGTTCACCCTCCCTTGCCTTGCCGTGCCTTTCCTGTGAAAACCTTAATAAAGATTTTGGCCTCAAGTCTTTCCCTGTGCCTGTCTTCTGCCTCTGGACTACCCTGTATCCTCCCATGTGGCATGGTGTGCTCTGCCTCCTGTCTCTATGACTGTGAGTACAATAATCTTTGTTTTCCTAAGCCCTTCCCCTGTCTCTTATGGCTGCACCCAACTGACTGACTCATAAAAGAATACCAAACACTCGTATTTAGCCCTCCAGTATAGTCAAGACAGACGTAAACTTCCAGAGTCCAAAGGAAGTCATGCAAATATTTACCTGAGTACTATATGAGGAAAAAAGTCAGTAATACTGCCTAAAACATTTAAGTGTTGTACAGTATGCTGTGCTCAAAATACCAAGAGTGGGGCCACATACCCTGGAACAGTGTTTATAGTTAAGTTGATCTGGAATTCTAGTGACAAGTTGGTCTTTGACCTACTTTGGGCTCTTAAGCTTATAACTATGGGAACTCTATCCCTGAACCTTAGGACACAACCTGGCTGTTAATACATCTGAGAGTCTATGTAAACAGCAGCTTGTAGCTCACTGACAATTTTAGTGTGTGTGTGTGTGTGAGAGAGAGAGAGAGAGAGAGAGAGAGAGACAGAGAGAGAGAGAGAGAGAGAGAGAAAGAGAGATTGATTTAGACTGCATTTAAAGTCTCCCCCTCTACCACAAACCAGAACTTTGCAAGTGTGTTCTACCTAAGAGGACAGTTTCTCCCAATC
>JAJEJO010005215.1:289321-316492 GCA_020662805.1 Glaucomys volans
GTGTTTTCATTATAATGTGCCTTGGTGTGGATCTGTTGAAATTCTGTGTGTTTGGTGTCCGGTAAGCTTCTTGTAATTGATTTTCCATCTCATTCGTCATATTAGGGAAATTTTCTGATAATATTTCCTTGAATAGATTATTCATACCCTTGGTTTGTATCTCTGCGCCTTCCTCAATCCCGATTACTCTTAAATTTGGTCTTTTCATGATGTCCCATATTTCTTGGAGGTTTCGTTCATGAGTCCTAACCATCTTCTCTGTTTGTTCGACTTTGTTTTCAAGATTAAATATTTTGTCTTCATTGTCTGAGGTTCTGTCTTCCAGGCGATCTATTCTGTTGATTATGCTTTCTATTGAGTTTTTAACTTGGTTTATTGTTTCCTTCATTTTCTTGTTTCCTTCAAGGATTTCTGTTTGTTTTTTTCTTAGAACTTCTATCTCTTTATTGAAATGATTTTTTGCTTCCTGCAATTGCTCTATTAGCTGATTACTCATTGCCTGAATTTGCTCTCTCGTCACATCATTCTCTTCTCAGATCATTTTAATTATGAACATTCTGAACTCTCTTTCTGTCATTCCTTCTACCTATTGGGTTCTCTTGATATATCGTCTAGGTTTGTTTGGGACATTTTCTTCCCGTGCTTTCTCATGTTGCTTGTGTATCTTGCCCTCTAGTAGTGCAAGTCTGAGGGATTGCAGTTTCCCTGTAAAAACTTATAGAGTCCCTGCAGATTTCCAATACCTCACTTTGAAGAGATTATTATTCGCAGTACCCCATATAAACAATATGTGTCCTTAAACCATATAGAACCATTTAGATATAAACTGCGTTATAGTATGCCGAAATGAGTGTAAATTATCTAATGCATAATCGATAGGTTTACAATAAGAACCACAATTTCAAATAGTGGAAAAAGCAAATGCTGAGAGGTTTAGAATATAATGTTAATGAGACAGGAAGTGAGTCTATAGAGTTACTATTTCATAGGAATAGTTAGAGCAGAATTAGAGGAAATAAGTTTTTAGCATGAGAAAAGAGAATGGGTCTCCAAGGACACTGCTATATTAGAGCATGATAGAATGATAAGGGTATTAATAGGAAAGAAGTTGGAATGTAGTACGTATATTAGGAATAATCGTAATGTTACTATTTAGACAAAAAAAAGAGGAAGAAATTTCTGCTGTAAAATTGTATTATATTGTACTATTCAAACCTCCTATTGCTCAGTAGTCTGATGCCTGTTAGGCGCTTGGTAATGCTGTGTCCCAAGAAGGATGCTGTCCCATTGCCTCCAAGTCAGGGATAATAAATGTTTGTGGGCTAAGGTAACCTGCTGTTGTTAGATGGTCTGCGACAGCACGGGTGCCAGCCTGAGACTAGACCAGGTACAGGGTGCAGGCCTGGGGTTTGGAGCTGGATATGGCGGCCCCATGGCTTGGTGGGTATGTGTTCACAGCTGAGGCTGCCCAGGGTTCCGGCCTGAACCTGGCCTAGGGATGGTGCTTTCCCAGTGGCTACTGGAGTCCTGCGCTCACTCCCGGGCTGGAGCTGGAGCCTGGTCAGTGACTCTGAAACCACTGCTGGGGACCCGCACTCACTTGCCAGCTGGCACCCAGGCCTGGTCAGTGACTCCAAAGCCGGTCCTGACTCAGAAGCCGCTGCTGGGGACCCGCACTCACTTGCTGGCTGGCGCGGGCCCAGGTCCGTGACTCCGAGGGGTCCGGTGCTCCCGGGTGGTAGCTGCACGCGGCCCAGCCGAACCCAGCCCGGCAGAGTTGGTTTAGGAGCAGCGATTGGGAACCTCTTATATGTGATTTGAATATAAAATCTCATTGAGAGCCATATTCCTGCTGTTTGAATCCCGAGCAAGTAGGAATCCATGGAGCAAGTAGGAATGCAGCCTTCCTCTAGCCCGCCATCTTGAATCCCCTCCACATCAATGTTTATAGCTGCTCAATTCGCAATAGTCAAGCTATGGAACTAATCTAGGTGCCCTTCAATAGATGAATGGATAAAGAAAATGTGGTATATATACACAATGCAATATTATTCAGCCATAAAGAAGAATGAAATTATGGCATTTGCTGATAAATGGATGGAACTGAAGACTATTCTGCTAAGTGAAATAAGCCAGTTCTGAAAAACCAAACACTGAATGTTCTCTCTGATATGTGGATGCTAACATACAATAAGGGAAGAGGGGGAGAGAATAGATGTTCATTGAATTAGACAAAGGGGAATGAAGGGAAGGAAGTGGGGTTGGGAATAGGAAACACATCAGAATAAACTACACATAACTTTCCTATGCTCATATATGAATATACACCCAGTGGAATTCCACATGTACAACACAAAATGGGATCCTAAGTTAAATTCCCTGTATGTATAAAATACACTCATACTATCATGTATAGTTAAACAGAACAAATTAAAAAGAAATAAAAGAGAAAACTATTATTTTTCTTGAGATCTTATTTTTTATGATGCGGGGGGGGGGATTCTGTTTTGTTCTGTTTTTCTGTACCGGGAATTGAACTCAGAGCTACTCAACTACTGAGCCACATCCCCAGCCCTATTTTGTATTTTATTTAGACACAGGGTCTCACTGAGTTGCTTAGCGCCTTGCCCATGCTGAGGCTGGCTTTGAACCCGTGATCCTCCTGCCTCAGCCTCCTGAGCTGCTGGGATTTCAGGCATTTTTTGAACTCTAAAATTCTAACAATATTTGCATATAACATAAAAATTCTCAAAATGTATAGCATCTAAGGGAACAATTAAGCTTATCATATTGCTTTTCTTCAAAACAAAGGCAGAAAAATATAAAGTAAAAAAAATTTCCAAATCTAAATGATTTTAAATGAATGTAGGCTGTCTGTCACATATAATAATTTTAATGATGATATAGTTTAAATCACAGAAAAAAGTACTCTAAAACCCTACAACAAAGCACTCTGTAATAACTGATTTGGAACCTTACTGAGTGTCCTCCTGTGGCCCCATAAAGTATAACAACTGTTGAAGAAACTATGAAAAAGAAGAAGCTGAGAGATAAAGCCAGAATCAAAGATGCACATATGATGGTATGTATATTTAACTATTTAAAGTTTTAGTACAAAGCAGTAGTAGGCACATTCTTTGCATCTCTGGAAAGAATTCTAAGGGAGGGAGGAGAGCAGAATCATAGAATAAACAAAATCAGAATCCTAACTGTGTCCATAAAATGTACAAGGTTGACTTATGAACAGTAAATGTCTTGCCCCTGGAAATGACCATATAAAAGAATGCTGCCTTAGGACAAAATATTAAATGAATACAGATCATTCTCTCTCAAATGCTAATGAAATACTTTGCATATGATCTCATATATTCCTATATTAACTGAACCCTGTAAAACTTCCTACCTTCCATGTATTCTTAATGCTTATGGTTCTAGAGATTGATTGGGCTTCACATAGATGCTTCATATGTGGTATGTTTTATGCAGTTATAACTACAAAGTGTTTGGGGCTAAAGTCATCTGGGGCTTTGACTGGCTCAATGTTCAGGAAGGCTTATTTAATCATGTCTGGTACCTCAAACAGAAGGATTGTGCAGCTAGCCAGGCCTCTAGGCAGCTTCTCCATGTGGTAAGAGTCCATTGCATGGTGGTCTAAGGGGCATCAAACTATTACATGGTGGCTGATTTCTACCAGACAGTGTGCAAAAGACCAAAAAAACTTTGGAAATTGCAATCCATTTTTGTGACCCAGTCTCAGAAATCATGCTGCCTCAGCTCAACTACATCCTATTGGGCATCCCCCAAAAGCTCATGTGTGAGACAATGCAAGAAAGTTTAGAGGTGAAATGATTGGGTTATGAGAGTCTTAACCTCAATAGTGCATTAATACCCTGATAGGGACTAACTAGATAAGTGTAGGCAGATGGTATGTGGCTGGAGGAGGTGGGTCAGTGGGGGCATACCTTTGGGACATATATGTTGTCCCATGTGCTCTATCTGTCCTCTCTGCTGCCTGGTGCCATGTTCTCAGCTGCTTTCCTCTGCCACACTCTTCCACCATGGTGTTCTGTCTCACTTAGGCCCTGAGGAATGAGTGAGCCATCTGTGGATTGAGACTTCTGAAACCATGAACCCTAAAATAAACTTTTCCTCCTCAAATTCTTTTTGACAGGTCTTTTTGGTCACAGCAGCAAAAGAACACAAAGTTCATTTAAGAAGTCTCTCTTTGAAGATGATCTTCTACACATACTTTTAATGTTTCCTAATTTATATGCTGGATGAGAGTGGCTAAAATAAATTATAAAACATAGGATTCCTATGGTTCTTTGAAGATATATAAATAAAAGCAGAAAGCACAGCTACCTATTCCTTTATATCCTGAGTTAAATTTGATTGTAAATATCTTAAAATGATAGTCTGATAAAAAACAATCCAGTTATTTCTATTTCTCCAGAACCAGAGCTTCTGATCAATCTGCCACAACTCTGTACTCTAAAGTATTCCAGAGAAGGGGATAACATGGTTACGGTAGATACCCAACACTATCAGATGGAAAAGTAAAAGTGTGTGCTTGTGCTATCACAGCTAAATATGATGATATGGTCACGTCCATAATTCTCAGAGATGAGGTGTGGAAGCATATGTTTTGATTTTTGTTAATATGCCCCTATCATTTTAGCTATCAACTTAACCATTCTTTGTTAATTCACCTAATCTCTCAGAATTCTTAATTATATACTAATTTGCTGCTATAAGCACCTGGACTTAAAACTTATAAATATATTTAAAATTTTAAAAACTAAGTAAGTTTTGAAGAGTGTATGTAGTTTTCTCAACACCAGAAAGTGTTTAAATTTCATAGGATAACTTTAAAAGAGGATCAAATGTAAAGTATACTCAATGCCTCGCTCAAAGCATGGCTGCTCAAAAATTTTAATTAGTTTGTAGGTAAATATACACATAGACGAATACACATAAAAATTATCTTTCTAGGAAGAAAAACTTTATATTTCTGGATTTTGCTATACACAGTTGAAACTATTTTATAAACCCTGAAATTCCAAAGAATGTTTAAATAATACCTAATTTATGAATACTACCATAAATGAATGAATGCCAAGTTATAGTTTTTGACATTTATGAAATTTTTTGGAATATTAGAGCTTTACTCTAGACTATTCATGTTCAGAAAATGCAATAAGAATGTTCTATAACATAATTATTCATTTATGCTTTAGTAAAACCATTATTATTATCTTTTATCATCATACTAATAGCATTATCTAAAATAATTCATGAATATCTGATATTGTAGACTGAAAGATCTGTATATAACACATATACAGTGTACTACTATAAATTTAATAGAAAAGATATTAAAATATAAATTTTGCAAAGATTTTGAATTGATTTTCTTGCCCATTTTGATGAGGAAACTCATTCTCTTTTTATAATTTTCATTTTTTAACATCTCCTTTGTTATACTATTATTTCTAAACAAGTTTTTTTCTCTAATATAGTGATAACGGAGGGAATTATATATGTTAATGTTTTGTTAATTGAAATCCATTGCACTGAACCATTTTGGTTCATGAGATTACCTCATAAAATAGCTAAATAAAAATGAGAACGTTAACATACAGTTAAATAAAATATTTTAACAATTAGTATATATGTACTAATGTACCAAAATTAGCAGTTTAAAATTAAGTGATATAGATAATTTTTCTTTCTGAGTGTTATGATTTAATGTTAGGTGCCCCCCATAAGCTCATGTGTGAGAGCTTGTAAGATTTATGTTGAAAAACCTGGGTTATGAGAGCCTTAATCCAATCAGTGAATTAATGCCCTGATAGGGATTAAGTGGGCAGTTACTGAAGGAGGTTAGGTGTGGCTGGAAGAGGTAGGTCACTAGGGTTGTGCCTTTGGGGCATATATTTAGTCCCTGACAAAGCAAGAGCTCTCCATTTGTTTCCTGCTTTCCTCTGCCACACCCTTCCGCCATAGCATTCTGCCTCACTTCAGGCTCAGAGCACCAGAGTCAGTTACCTATGAACTGAGACCTCTGAAACCATGAGCGCTAAATAAATTTTCTTTTTCTATATTGTTTTTGTCAGGTCCTCTGTTCACAGCAGCAAAATAATAATAATAATAATAATAATAATAATAATAATAATAATAAAGAAGCTGAGTAAAAACATCCATTTGATCCGGCATGTGAAATGCTCAAAACCAAGATTCTTCCATCTCCAGTTGGTACCTCTCATTCATCCCACCGCCTCCCACATGGCATGTATTTAATAAATTTCTGATAAAAAAAAACTGCTTAGAGATTATAGGCCTTTTCTTTCACTATCTGGGTGATGATAAAAAGTAGAAATTTTTTTGAAAAAAATAACACTATTGAAAAGGATGAGACAATGGCATTTATACTAACCTACTACTTTCTTTACCTTTATCAATTAAAAGAAGCTGAACTTAAAGCAACCTCTCTTATGAGTATACATAATTTTAATTTACCTTATGCCTTTTTTTGTTATTCAATCTAAATCTAAACATCATTTTGATATTGCTTCAACACTAATAACCCCTACACTGACCAAACTAAATTTCTGCTTTCTCTCATCCTATCTAGAGCTAAAAACAATTAATCAAGAACTGGCTTTGTGAATTGAATATAAACTACATTGATTTCAAATAAGGCATTTAAATGTTATGATCTGCTTCCATGGATTAAAAATGGACAACTATTTGCTTTTAATATCCTAAAAGATATATAAAATGAAAATCTTAACTGCTAAAATTAAATGTTCAACAACTGGTTCCAGTAATAGAAAAGACTACATACACCAAAGGATTTTGCCACTAGAAGACAACTAGAACATAAGTAAAACTGGTTCATTTTATTGTATTGTTGCACTCAACAGAAACAAGAAGGCAAAAACAAAGGAAAACAGCTGAACATGAGCTATAAACAATATGCCCAAGCAAAAGATGTGTTGTTATGATGGTAAGTGCCAAAGTCAGGACTGCAATCTGGAGAGTAAACTTTTAAGTCACCCATAAGGCAGGGAAGCACACTGTTAAAAATGTTTAAAGGAATAAAAGGCATAAACAAAATCATGTGCAAGCAAAATAGAACTATCAACAAGTATCAACATTTTTTAAATGAAATGCAGCCTTTAAATGTAATGATATATAAATTCATATATGAAAACACAAAGGATGGATTTAAAAAGAATCAACATAGAGAACAGGAAGAATGAAGAAATTTCTGAAAAAGAAGCACAAGCAACAATTATATGAAAAAAATTACAGGAGCCTAAGAAATACAGAACATAGAGTAAAACAGAATAATACATATTAATAGCAATGCTAATAAGAATGAGCCCTAAAAGGAAGGCAATATGTTCTGCAATAATGAGGAGTTTTGAGAAATCATAAAAGACGTGCTACCTAAACAGGAATCCTGACATATTTCATAGGATTAATGATTAAAAAATCATACTTATTTTAATATAATTGCTAGACAAAAAGATAAACGAGCTATTGAAACAGAAAAATAAATCTCATGTAAGTCATAAAGTAACTATAATTTCGTTATATCAAAAGACAGAACCAATTACCAGACCAAAAAAAAAAGTAAATAAGTAATGTTTTGATCTGGGTTATAGTGTTTGAAGAACTTTTTATTATTCAATTAATTGTAATTGGTATATAACAAAAAGCATGATCATTTGTAGAAGTCAGCTAATATGGACTGGGCCCAGTCATTGATCCTTCTCTTTCCTCAGGACAGAGGCTAACTGACCCTTGTCTATGACAAAGGCACAAGAAAGCAAACCTAAATACACAAGCATAGAACAAAGTTCTGTTGTGTCTGATTTTTAAAATTATCATTGTCCTTAAATAAGAGATATGGCCAAGCTCTACATCAATGATCAGGAAAGTAGTATCCTTCTTTGAAAGTAAAGAGTAAATACTTCTGAAAGATAATTCCACAGGTACACACCAATTAGGTGCACACTCTTTTGACATAATTTAGTTTCATAGTCACACTATGTGCAAAAGAAGCTTAGAAATATAGGTCTAACTATATGCCCAGCTATATTATGAAAACCACAGGAATAAAGGAAATAAATATATTTTAGTAGAAAATTAGCAATCTCTACCACAGTAATTCCAAAGATATTTCAAGGATTGGTTTCACATAGACTATGTACTCTGACCATGATTTATTTCAACTACAAATATATAATAGCCACAAAAGAACAAGAAAATTCAAAGCCCATGAATATATATATTTGAAAATACCCTTTTAACAAAATATGGAATGAAGACCAAATCATAATAGAAAAAATACTTAAAAATGAACGAAATTTTAAATGTTACATATAAATAACTGTGTGATGCATTTAAAACAGTTTTTAAGAGGAAGTTTTATATTAAATACTTAAAATAGTAGAAAAGCCAAAAATTAATTAACTATGCAGTCAACATAATAAAATGGAAAAAAGAAAGAATACAAAGAATGTAAACATAAGGAAATCACAACAATGAAAGCATGTAGAAAGAAAAAAACTAAGCATAGTTAACGAATGATAAAACTCAAATGTCAGATCTTCCCACACACCAATAAATTTCATAACTCTCCAAGGAGACAAATGAGAAACAAGGAGAGAAGGAAGAACAGTTGAAAGGGAAGGAAACAAACAGAATTCACAAATAAAAACAGAATATGTTTCCACTGGAGATCTAAAAGATAAAAATCTGACAAATACCTTTAAGCTGGTAAATTTAAAATTCAAAATGGTCATATTACCTTATATATTCGAGAAGAAATAACCTTTATAGTTCTATTAAAAAGAAAGCAGAATCCATAGTGTGAAATCTTACTGCAAGTACATAAAGATTTCAATTAGTTTTACAGAAGATTTCTACACACATGGTTAGGAACAGGTGTTCCATTGTATAAAAACACTTCCAAAAAATATAAAAAGGGAATATTCCCACTTTATTCAATTGTTCCAAAATTATAAAAAGATAGTGACTACAGGGAAATTAAAGATTAATTCTATTCATAAACAGAAATATCCTAATAAAAAATAGTAAACTATATTCAGTGATAAATAAATCGAACACCACATGAGATATAAGTTAGTTTTATCCTAGGACTGATAGTCAATGTTTACATTAGAAAATACAAAATGCTATTTATCATATTAAAAATTTAATGGAGAAAATCATCTAAGAAGCAGAAAAATTCATTAATAATGGTAAAAGAAAATCTTAATATTTAAATACGATAAAATTTTATCATTCATTTATGATCAAAAGAACCTTATAAGACACGATAAAATACAAACTTAGCCAATGTAATGGGAAGGGTACATTTTGAACCTTAATAAGAATATCTACCAAAAACAACAAATATTCCTTATGTTAAAGCACCAAAAGCATCCCCTTTAAAATCTTAAATAGGATATGAATGCCTACTCTAACCACCCCTGTTTAGCTGCTTTCCGGAGATTCTAAACAAAATACAATAATAAGAAATACAAATAATTTTTTCTAGGATTAGAAAAGGAAAAATCACAGGTACTGTTTTTCACAGATGGTTCCATTACTTATGAGGAAAATCCCCCCAAAAATTAATCATGAACTATACAAATAGAGAGTTTAGCAAAGTCACCATACTTCAAATCAACTCACAATAAGCAAATTCAGGTCTACACAACAGCAACAAATAGAACACTTCTTCATGTATGCATTCATTAAAAAACATGTAATATTGCATTTGCCAGACAAGATTTTGGCACCAGGAAAACAGTACTGAATAATAAAGAACAATATCTCTGCTCTCATGAAGCTTACATTCTAATGGGAAGAAATACACTGAGTTAGAAGTATGACATAGTATATAAAGATATGTAGGGAGAAAAATAAAGTAGAAAACAGACCCAGGAAGTATCAGGGAATTGGATGAAGCATTAAAATTTACAGTAGGCAACTACAGAAGGTCTCCTTTAAAAGGGGACATTTGAGTAAAGCTTAAAAGAAAGTAAACAGATGAGCCACTCAGACATCTGAGGGAGGACAATCCAGGTAGAAGAAACCTCAAGTGCAAGAAGGTCAAGACAAGGGCATGTCTAGAGTGTTCTACAAACACGTGGGAAGCTAGTGGGCTGCAAATGAAAAGATGGAGAGAAGCAAGAGATAAGGGCAGAGGGTTAAAACAGGGCCAGAACATGTTTTCTCAGAAGTTACAACAACTTTTACCTGTAACTTTAAGTAAGATAGGAAGCCACTGGAAAATTTTCAGCAGAAATGTCATGGATAGCATGTTTTAAAATCATTCTGACTGCTATGTTTAAGAGACACCAAAAGAAAACAAAGACAAAAGTAGAGAGTGGTTAGGAGGTTTTTGAATAATCCAAGATAGATATGAGGACAGAACAGACAAACAACAGTAGTGCTGGATGTAAGACAAGATGAAAGTACAGAATTTTTCAAAGATAAGTAAAATCATTTCTTTTCATATCAAATGTGTGGTATGAGAGAAAGAGAGAAATGACAAAAGGAAGACTCCAGAAATTTTCTGGCCAAAGGATAGAATTTCTATTATTTAAGACTGAAAAAAGTCACAAGAGAAATTATTGAAGTGGAAAATTGATATCTAACTGCATATGCCAAGTAGGCAACTGGTCATATAAAAATGTAATTCAGAGGTCTCAGTAGACCATACAAATGAAGGAGTCACTAACATATAGGTAGTAAAAATCATGTCATACATAGAGAGTAAAGAAGTCCAAGAACTGAGCACTAGGGTACTTCAACATGCAGAGTTTGGAAAGATGAGGCACGAACAGTAAAGGAAGTGAAAAATTATGACAGTTACTATAATAACAAGGCCTAGTAAATGTCCATGAAAGTAAGTGGCTAAGAATGGCTGGAAAATAGGATCACTGGAAGAGGGGATACCAAAGAACTGCAATGCACAGGTTTAGAACCATTATCCACGTGAATATTTAAATCATGGAATTATGGTAGGAATCACTGGTAGGAATCATTACAGCACAAATCACTGTCAAAGGGACAATGCAAAATTTTTTTAAATTTACAAAAAAATAACCACAGAGGGTGTGCCTATAATTGAGGTAGTATAGTGAGTAGAATAAATCTAACCAAAATGAGATTTAAGGAAGACAGTGCTCATGAAGGAAGGACAGAGAGGAAATGAAAGCAGCAATGAGAAGCAGAGATCATTTATCTGTCCTCTACCTAGGTCCAATGACATGATTGAGTATATAATAGAGAGATCAATTACCTCTGGTGGTGCTGTAAGACCTCATGTACTAGAGCTGGCTCATACTGACCCTGGAGAGTCAACTGTAGACATCAATTCCCGATTCTTGATGGTCAAAGTGAGATTAGCCTGAATGGCTAGTGTGAGAATTTATAGCAGAGAAACTGGAAATATTACAACTCCATGCTTTTTTCTTCTTTTCTCAAAGAGCCAATTGTTAAACATTTACTAGAACCCCACTGACTGCAGGAAAAACTATCAGTAGAGGAAAGTTAAATTTCCATTAGCACAAAGGGGTAAGGAAACATTCATAGTAGAAGATGAACTACAGAGGATTTCACTGCTCACTGACCTTGAGTTCCAGTAAGTACAGAGAAAGAGTTTGCGGAGTCAGTAAAGGACAAAGAGAGATGAAGTCAGAAAAAGTAATAGAAGGTGTCTGAGGGGGGATAAGAATTCTGAAAATAAGGAGGAACTGGGAATATTGGGCTCCTTATGAATACTGAAAAGAACATGGATGAAGGGTGTGGGTACTGATGAAAGATGCATTGGAGGAAGACAAGCCAAGAAGATGTGTTGCTCAGAATTTCCCATTTGGTTTCTGCTGACAGAGGCAAGATGTCCTGTAGGCGGGTAGTCTTATTCTGAGTGTTGGTGCACTCTGTTGTCTCTTGCCACTGATGTTCTGCAGAGTTGTGGTCTTATTCCAAGTTTGAGTGCTCCCTCTCCACTCCTGATGGAGAACTGGAGTTGGACAGAGGGCTGATCTTGCACTGAGCTCAAAAGCTCCCTCTTGAGTTCTGTGGAAGGTGGCCTCGAAGCCAAGAGAGGAACAAGTTATTGATTTTAAAGATACCATTTACAATAACAAAGATATAAAACCTAGAATTACATTTAATACAAACACTATAACGTCTGTATAGATAAAGTTATGAAAATGTTAATGAAAGACATCTACAAAGAGTCAAGGTATATATGTCAATAAACCATTCTCATTCATTCATGGAAAGAACCAGAATTAAAAAGATGCTAGAATCTTCACATTAATTTATAAATCCAAAGATAATACAACAAAAGTAATGAGAAAAATAATATTTAAGGAATTTGATATTAAAGAAAAAGATAAATATAAAAGAATACTAAAATGCTTCTGAAAAATAAATATAAGGTTGAGGGAATTGACTTAAAATATATTCAAACTTATTAAAAACTATAATCATCAAAAAGTGTGCTACTGCCACAAGAGTAAACAAACTCACCAATGAAAAGTCCAGAAGCAAACTCATGTATACATGGGAACTAATTAAATGATGAAGCTGGTTCTTCTTCAGGGAGAAGAACCAAATAATAAACTGTGCTGAGACAAGCAATTATCTGAATGAAATATATTAAAATTGGATTCCTATGTAATGTCACATTTACAAATCAATTTCAAGATGATTTAAATACTTAAAATCGAAAAGCAAATTACTTGTCCAGATAAGATGGTATAGAATCACCACCTGCTCTTTTCTGCTAAGCATAACTGTAACTCCTAGAAATGACGTAAGAGACAATGTAAGGGGAACTCTGGCAAGTTGAAACAGGTATAATAACTTGTGACATATGCCAGGACTAGAGAAATAGTATAATTACAGGACATTTTATCATTTCCTACCAAGAGACAAAAAAGGTGATTCAGGCCTGATCCCCAATGTAGCAACAAATAGTAATGTGTTTTCTGTTCATGGTGGAAATCAAACTAGAACCAAACAGGAAAATCTCTAAATATCTGGAAACTGAACAACACTTTTAAAATCACCTATGAGTGTTGGATAATAAAAGAGGAAGACTCAAAAGAAATGAAAAGAAAATCACACGGAACTAAATGAAAACCAAAATACAACATATTAAAGTATGTTGAACAAACTACTCATCCACAGAACAGATTAGATGCATCTCAAGGGAATTATGCAGAAGGTAAAAGGGAAGTCCTAGAGAGATGCATGCAATAACATCCATGGTATCGCTGTCTAATGAAAACTTAGAAAACAACCTGAACATTCTTTCTTTTTTTTTTTTTTTTTTTGGTACTGGGGAGTGAACCCAGGGGCACTCCACCACTGAGCCACATCCCCAGCCCTATTTTGTATTTTTTTTTTATTTAGAGACAGGGTCTCACTGAGTTGCTTAGGGCCTCGCTAAGTTGCTGAGGCTGGCTTTGAACTCGAGATCCTCCTGCCTCAGCCTCCCAAGTGCTGGGATTACAGGCGTGCACCACCGAGCCCAGCTCTGAACATTCTTTAACAACAGAACAGAGAAGTAAATGTTACAAATTGGACTACACCGCCCCATATAGCAACATGGAAGAATCTTAAAAACAAAGTACTAAGTTAAAAAAGCAAGTAACAGAAAACTACATACACTGTATTTCATGTCATATATTTTGCCATATGTATTTCATTTATATATTATATTCAAATACACATATTTCAATTAAACATATTAAGTGAACATATTTATTTTAAATTGTGGTATAATCATAAATCCACAATTTTTCATAAATTGCATTCTAAAATATGAATGTTATATTGTTTGAGGTTTTCAAAATGTAAATCTTGAGCATATTTCTTCCCTATAAATTCATTTCTGTATTTTCTAAATTATCTATGATTTTACATATAAAATTAAAAATCCATAGTAGAGTTTGACCTAAGAATAATTAGCATATTTGTCTTAGCTGCTTTTATTTTGGTTTACTTCTTTTTACATAAGCAGAATATACAAGTGTAATAATATAAGTATTTATATTTATTTAATTTTCTACTCAGAAGTAAACACATTGATTTAATTCTTATCTATTTAACATGGCACAATACTTTGAATAAAAATAGTTTGATAATATATTTCCTCAGGGATTTTTAAGTAAATTACTTCAACTATTGAAGACATTCAACATTGTTTTCAAATTATTATTAAAATTCCCTTGGCATACAATCATAGGTTTTTGCAGTTTGAAAAACTAAAACTATTTTCTTATCACTTACATATATGAGAATTAGAATGATTTAACATTCTGATGCAATTTTTTTTAATTTATTTATTTTGCTTCATTGTGCACAAATGGGGTACAGCTGTTGTTTCTCTGCTTGTACACAAGTAGTCACACCATTTGTGTAATCATGCATGTACATAGGGTAATGATGTTTGTCTCATTCTGTTATTATTCTTACGCCCCTCCCTGATCCCACACCTCTTTATCCCTATGCAATCCATCCTTCCTCCATTCTTGCCTCCCTCCCACCCTGCATTATGTATCATCATCCACTTATCAGAGAGATCACTTGGCCTTTGGTTTTTTGGGATTGGCTAATCTCACTTAGCATGACCATCTCCAACTTCATCCATTCACCTTCAAAAGTCATAATCTTATTCTTCTGTATGGCTGAGTAATATTCCATTGTGTATATACACCACAGTTTCTTTATCTATTCATCTATTGAAGGGCATGTAGGTTGGTTCCACAATCTAGCTATTGTGAATTGAGCAGCTGTGAACATTGATGTGGCCGCATCACTGTAGTATGCTGATTTTAAGTCCTTTGGGTATAGGCTAAGGAGTGGGATAGATGGGTCAAATGGTGGATCCATTCCAAGTTTTCTAAGGAATCTCCACACCACTTTCCAGAGTGGCTGCACTAATTTGCAACCCCACCAGCAATGTATGAGTGTACCTTTTTTCCCACACCCTCGCCAACACCTACTGTTGCTTGTATTCTTGATTACAGACATACTAATTGGGGTGAGATTATATCTTAGGGTAGTTTTGATTTGCATTTCTCTTATTACTAGGGATATTGAACATTTTTTCATAAATCTGTTGGTTGCTTGTAGGTCTTCTTCTGCAAAGGGTCTGCCCATTTCCTTAGCCCATTTATTGATTGGGTTATTTGTATTCTTGGGGTAAAGTTTTCTGAGTTCTTTATAGATTCTGGAAATGAGTGCTCTATCTGAAGTGTGTGTGGTAAAGATTTTCTCCCACTCTGCAGGTTCTCTCTTCATATTGCTGATTGTTTCCTTTGCTGAGATAAAGCTTTTTAGTTTGAATCTATCCCAATTATTGATTCCTGCTTTTATTTCTTGTGCTTTTGGAGTCATGTTTAGGAAATAAATACAGTTTACTCATACTAGAAAAAGACGCCAAAAACATATAATGGAGAAAAGATAGCCTCTTCAACAAATGATGCTGGGAAAACTGGAAATCCATAAGCAGCAAAATGAAACTAAATCCCTATCTCTCACCCTGCACAAAACTCAACTCAAAATGGATCAAGGACCTAGGAATTAGAGTAGAGACTCTACACCTAACAGAACAAAAAGTAGGTCCAAATCTTCATCATGTGGGCTTAGGACCAGATTTCCTGATGTAATATTTAAAATTACTGACAAATATCAACCAGATCCTAGGTTGATGCCAGAGTCACAAAAATAAAAACAGCTACATATAAATATTCTGGAATACTGGGGTAAATGCAACTGAATTCACTGTAATAAATGCAAGGTATCAGTATGTACATGGATGAAAACGCTTGAAGACCGCTATTATGAGAGGTATAACACAACATGAGGACACATGCCACTACATGAGAATTGACAGGAACCTTCTCTACTCTTCACATTTGCATATGATTATATTTGAACTATAATCTATTTGTTAAAAACTCAATAGAAAGCATAAATAATAGGCTAGATCACTTGGAAGACAGAACCTCAGACAAAGAAAAAAAAATATTTAATCTTGAAAACAAACTCAACCAGACAGAGAAAATGGTAAGAAATCATGAACAGAACCTCTAAGAGTTATGGGACATCATGAAAAGACCAAATTTAAGAATTATTGGGATTGAGGAAGGCACAGAGACACAAACCAAAGGAATGAATAATCTGTTCAATGAAATAATATCAGAAAATTTCCCAAATCTGACAAATGAGATGGAAAATCAAATACAAAAGGCTTATAGGACACCAAACGCACAAAATTACAGCAGATCCACACTGAGGTATATTATAATGAAAATACCTAACATACAAAATAAAGATAGAATTTTAAAGGCTACAAGAGAAAATCATAAGATTACATATGGGAGAAAACCAATATGGAAGTCAGCAGATGTCTCAGTCCAGACCCTAAAAGCAAGAAGCGCCTAGAACAACATATTTCAAGCTCTGAAAGAAAATGGATGCCAACCAAGAATCTTATACCCAGCAAAACTTACCTTTAAATTTGATGGTGAAATTAAATCCTTCCATGATAAACAAAAGCTAAAGGAATTCACAAATAGAAAGCCTATTCTACAGAACATTCTCAGCAAAATTTTCCAAGAGGAAGAAATGAAAAACAACAATGGAAGTCAGCAAAGGGAGGAATTACCCTAAAAGAATAGTCAATTAAAGGAGAAACTAAGTCAAGTTAACAGCCAAAAATAAGTCAAAATTACCAGGAATGCAAGTCATATCTCAATAATAACCCTGAGTGTTAACAGCCTAAATTCATCAATCAAAAGGCATAAACTGGCAGATTGGATCAAAAAGAAAGACTCAACAATATGCTGCCTTCAAGAGACTCATCTCATAGAAAAGGACACCCATGGACTGAAGGTGAAATGATGGGAAAAACATAACCACACACACGGACTCAGTAAAAAAGCAGGGGTTTCCATTCTCATTACTACTTGCAGATGTCATAACAAATATATTAAATAAGATTCCATTTGTTAGTTGAGCACAGTGACTACACACCTGTAGTCCCAGCAACTCAGAAAGCTGAGGTAGGAGGATCAGTTGGAACTACAAGTTCAAGATGAGCTTAGGCAACATAGTGAGACTCCGATCTCAAAAAAATCAAATTTTTTCATTAAATTAATTGAAAAAGAGAATAGCACCTAAAGAATTGAGAGTTGTGTAGTTTTATGAGCATTTAAGCACTTTCAAACACGTATCAGAGCATGTGCAAACATTAGAATACAAGAAAATTAGCCACCATAGATCTCTAATTTCTATACGGCTATTTGCATATAATCTAAATTAGGGAAACTTACAACTCGGGAAAGCTTTTGCTAAATTATTACACCATTGCCTAATGAAATGACTAAAATGGTTAAAAACTAATGAATACAGAAGTCTTTAAAAGATTTCTGGTCAGTAGATTTATGTAATATTTAAAACAAGAGAAAAGTAGTATTAAAAATCAAAGATCGTTTACTTACCCTGGTAAATTACTTTCTCTACAGAAATACTATGATGACCTGAGTATAAATTCTCTAACAGGCACTGTTTTAGAGATCTTACATATACTATTTCATTGAACCCTGACAAAAACTCAAATATATTATTCTTCCCAATATTTAGAAATGGAAACATGAAAGTAATGTACTATGTTTTATAAGTAATAAATAGTAGATCTGGATTTCAATTGTAGATTAGACTTTAAAATAGTATATACTCTTAAAACAGTATCTATTGAAGTATATGCTATAGTATATTGGTAGATGCTATGTTGAAGGCAGATGATGATAATTAACTTATGCAACATTTACTTATGAAAGAACTAAATGAAAGCTAAAAATATATTCCTTTAACAAAATATGTCATTTCTAAATATCTAAAGAGTTAAGATCATTGGATTAAGATTTGAAAACTCATCCAAAGTTTATGAGAAAATTGTTTTAATAGCTATATATATGGTATAAATAAGATCTAAAAAGTTATTCTTGTATAACATGTAGTATTAATTAATGACAAAATAAATTATTAAAATGAATGATTAAAATAATGCATCTAAAATTATTAATTTTAATTATAAATTAAAATTATTTAATTATATATAATGATAAATTATTAATGAAAATTTAAGGCTATTTCTAAATGCTATGGAGAATTATGAGACAAAGTACTTGAAAATCTTAAATCTTTGTATTTCCCTAAATTCTCTGGATCTGTAGACATGGCCTTGCTCTCCATGTTAAGACTAGCATGCTTCCCTTGACCAAAGATGGTTCAAAGTCTTCTGCCTTGAAAGACAACATATATCCTAACAAAATATTCTTCACCCTCTCTTCTGGCCAACATATCAAAATCTATTTAAGTCACAATAAAACCTTGCCTGAAAAGTAACGACTCAAGAAATTATAAGAACTACTACCAAAGGAACTGTAGGAATGAGTCAACATGTATTTGTAGTGCATAGTTATGAAGGATTAGATTCTGATGAGACAGGGAACTAGAAAAAAATATCAGAGAATTTATCAGTATGGGAGTAAACTCCTATGATATAGGATTTAATAACCTGGGCAAGGACCCTAGTATTAACATGATATGAGTGAGAATGATTCTTAGAAAGTTGGAAACAAGTGATACATAGATTAAATGAAATGTAAATACAAAGTCTACCATAATAACTGATGGAAGGAGGATCAAACAGCTCAAAGAAGTGAGCATGTAACACACTATGCAAAGTGGAAAACTCCATGAGATAACCATGTACACAGAATGATTGGAAGAGCCAACAGTTAGTAAAGTAGCAAGGATTGCGATTGCACTGGTGAGAGGGGCAGTAACATCACTGAGAATCTCAGAGGTAATTCTGCTCTAGGACCACAATAAGAGAACATGTCACAGATGAACTAACTAGACTTACTGAAAAAAATGGGAAGATCCTTTGATGCAGTGGTCAGGCAAAGTAAAGTAGGTGCAATGACAGAAAAAAGCAGTGAAGTCAGAACAGCTGTCAGGACAGTCCTAACCATAAAAACTAGGAAGATAGTAGAATATAATATCCTTAGAGGCCAGAACAATGGGAAACTAACAGGCATAATGTTCAGTCTCTACAACCAGAAAAGAATTGAGGATCAAGATGCTGAGGGGAGGCACCTCATAGAAAGTCACCATTTCTTCCCTGTTTTCCATACCCGGACAAGTTCTCACACACTGAACATATTACTGACTGTAGGAAAAGTCGGGTCTCCAGGAACAAAGATCCTGAAAAGAGCTAATAACTATACACATGGATTTCTCCATTCTTCCCCTCAAAGTACCAATGGCCATCTACTCAAGAAACTATAGAGAAGAAAGAATACTCAAACATTGTGAGACTATTGACACAGAGACTAGCATGGTATTAATATTCTGGAACTCACAGGGTTATAATGTCCCCCGTTATCCATCAGTGTTAAATAGAGAACTTTTCAAGTCTGACTCACAGTGAGATAGGATCAATGAACACATCTACTAGTCATTCCCCAATCTCCAATTGAGCAATGTATTTGGTAGTTGGCAGATTTCCCACATTCATTCTTGGCCTATGGGATAAGAGTTTCTATAGAAGGGAATGCTAAGTGGTGCCTTTAAAACCACTCCCTTCCCTGATAAAGATAATAATAAGTAACCTGCTTACTGGGGAGGTTAGTATAAAGTGGCAGAGATTAAAAAAAGGAAGTCAATATTATAGTTCCCATATTCTCAGATAATCCCCCAATCAGATCTCTATAAAAACAAAGATCCTGGAGGATAACAGCAGACTACTGCAAACTTAACCAAGCAGCAGCCTAAACTGCAGTTGTTTTGCTTGATGTGGCATCTTTACAACAACAGATTAACAAGTACTCAGGTAAATAGTGTACAGCCATTAACCCGGCAAATGTGTTCTTTTTCATCCTATCAGAAAACAGAATCTGAAGCAGTGTACGTTCAATTCAGCAAACAGATTTATAGATTTATGTTCTTTCCCAGGTTAAAATTCCTACCCACAGGCATAAATAGTCAGAAGTGATCTATGCTGTCAAAACTTATCACAGAACATCACTAATCATTATTTTAATCATAATGGATAAATAAGATGTTTATTGATGTTTACTAAACTTTGGATTCCATGATAAATATACAAAAGAGGTAGTTGGTACAAATAGAAGGACGATAATTCATGGCTCATATTTTTTGACTATCTACGGATGTGCTTAAGGACAGGTACAGTTTTAGAATGTCAGGAAAACTTAAGGTCCCATAAACTTATAAAAGGAATCTACTACTGTTTCCATGGTAACCTATTCAGACTTCATATCTACTCATGAGTGTATACCAAGATTTAAGATGATTCACATGATCTTTATGCATACCAATTAAGATCTAGAAAGTAAACAAAGATGTAATTTATTTAGATATGTAAACAAACCCATTAGACCCTGAAATTCTTTTCGCACTGCATTATGAAAAGCCTAAGAATAAGTGGAGCCTGAAGTTAAGCCAAGGTGACTTAGTAAGATCTTAGTATAGTATTCTGCAATCTAAGTGTTATGTGAGGAGGTACATTTTTTTCTGGGATATAGGGCTTGTGCCATATGTGGTACCTTTAATGGAATAGATCAAAACAATCCCTAACACTTATGTTGAGGCTACTGATTTCATGAATGTTTTCTTCTCAATTCCTGTAAGTAAAGATAAATTTTTAAAATTGCTTTTACATAACAAAGTCAGCAGTGAAACTAAACTCTTTTGGTCCAAGACAATATAAACTCTATTATGGTTTGGATGTGAGGTGTCCCCCAAAAGCTCACATGTGAGACAATGCAGGAATGTTCAGAGGGGAAAGAATTGGGTTGGAAGAATCTTAAACCAATCAGTGAATTAATCCCTGATGGAATTAACTGAAGTGGTAGGGTGTGACTGGAGGAGACTGGAATTGGGGCATGGCTTTGGGACATAAATTTTGTATCTGGAGGGTGGAGATTCTCTCTCTGCTTCCTGATGATGCAAGCTGCTTCCCTCTGCCACACTCTTCCTCCATAATGTTCTGCCTCATCTCGAGTCTCAAGGAATGGAGCCAGCCTTCTACGGACTAAGACCTCTGAAACCGTAAGCCCTCAAATAAATCATTCCTCCTCTATAATTGTGCTGGTCAGATCATTCAGTCACAGCAGTGAAAAAGCTGACTAAAATCTTGATCATCTTTATATTCTACTACATCAGAAAAATCACCATAAATGGGTCTGATGAGCAGAAAGTAGCAAGTGTCCTATATGTCTTTCTTAGACATGTATGCCAAAGGAGAAATAAACATGAAGGAAATGCTGAGGCCTAGAGCATGTTGCAATATTGCATCTAAACAAAAGGCAAGTCAATGTATGTTTTATCCTCCATCTTGCCAACATGGTTTAAACAATATCTGAACCAAATAAAACTTTGCAGTACATCCTAGGTGCGATAAAATGGACCACTGCTCCTTGGGCCTTATGACCTAGCAGATCCACTGGTGGATCAAACTATCTATGGAAAATGTAGACACATAGGAGGTCTATAACAAGCCCAATAGGAGAACCACAGTACTAACCTTTAGACTTCTAGAGAAAAGGCACTTTCATCCTTATTAATAACTATTATTAACTGTTTTCCTTTTAAGAAGTAGGTCCTCGTGTGGTCATGAGCTCTGGCAGCAATTGCAAACTTTTATTCCAAATGACTTCATGACCTAAATTGCTCAATATGTATCAGAAGCATAAAGGCATGACTCTAGACATGCAAACAACAATTCATCTTAAATAGCAAGAATTATAATTGAAATTGAGCTTGAATACATCAACAAAGCACAAAAAAACCCCACTGTACTGGTGGCTTAGACTTCCAAACTTCTATTCCTGGTTCAATGTTACATCTCCCTCAACTACATCTATGGTGTGGGAACTTCACTATGACCTGCTATAAGAGAATAGAAAAAAATTCATCCTGGTTTCCAGATGAACAAGGAAACATTCATTGCATTATAATTCTGCCAAGGTAAGTTCTGAAATAAGTGGCAAAGGGAAAGTCTTCAAGTGAATAGAAATTTGGGCAATATATGTGGCCATCTACTTTGCCATGTAGGATGGATCTATATTTATTTACTGGAAGTGGCACTCAGTTTAGCTGATTGGTTAGGGGTTTTTGAGATAAAATCTAGGAAAATAGTGGCAGGATCTCTTAAAATGGGCAAAAGTATGAAAACATTCATTGCAGATAATATCTTCAGTTGTCAGGTAGATAAAATGCCCTGTCCTGTGAATGCTGTTCTTTCTCCTTGCTGTGTAATTAATGGCCCTTGTGGCCACTTTGTTAAGATGGAGGCTATGCATAGGCTCAGTAACAACTGCCTTAAGCAAAGTTCACCTGGTAGCATCCAGTGTTGAATGTCTAGCTTGCCAACAGAGGGCAATGTGGAACCTTTGTCATCTAGTGGCAGTTTCATTAAATTGGACCACGTCCATCTTAGAGCACTAGGGACTTGTTTTCATTGAACTAAATATGAATTTATTTGTAATGCAAGGTTCATTAGATTAGAAAACATAAATACGATTATAAATTTTCCTCCAAGCTTTCCTCAAAGAGACAGGGACGATTTACTATGGCAACCCTTGTACCTCATACCTTTCAGAGATAATTAGAAATTGACTCTGAATGGATATCCTTTCTTGAGCACCCAAAATGGTGGTTATGATCTAACACCCATGGAATTAGTGGTAGACTGTCACCCAGATACATCCAGATAGAAAAATGGAGTCATTTATCAAAAGTTCAAAGATTGTTAGTTTAAAAACAATACTCTCCAATGTCGTTCTTACAGAGTCAAGAAAATTAAGGGTTGACAGAGGCAGAAGTAGCTCTTCTCGTTATTACATTTTAAAGTCAGCCTGCAGAGATTTTGTTTCCTATCCCCACCAACCCTGGACTCTGTTATATGGCTGAATTTGAAAGGGAAGAATGCTTCTACCATAGACATAGGAAAGATGCCAACAAATTGAAAGTTAATTCTACCATCTAGGATTTAGGGATCTCTGTGACAATTTGGCTCTCAGTTACTAAGTAGAAATTTTGGTTACTGCTAAATTATTATTTTGGAGAGGACATTCTATATCCCAGCAAAAACCTGGGGACATATCTTAGTGCTTTCACATTAAATAGTAAAGGTACAGTAACCTAAGATGGCAGTATCACTAAATATTCAGACCCTTCAGGACTGAAGATGTAGGGCAACCCTCCAGGAAAACAACTCCAATAAGGTACTAACTAAGCAAAGGCAAACACTGAATAAGAACTAAAAGAAGGAAGAAGCATACTAGCTATGCAACATGATAGGAAATAGACTGCTCAGCTATGAATATTTTTGTTACATATGTATTAATTTTTTTCTTTTCCCTCCCCTAATGTGTGTTAGAAGGTCCTTCCTTACACTCATATGTCTTCCATGGCTCCATCTACTAGACAGCTCCTTCCTCAACAACACAACTCCTATCAGATGCTCCCATCTTCTGGATTCTTTCTTTCCCACTATGCCTCCAACCCAAGATAGTGGCACTGTCCTGTTATTATCCAGCTCTAGACTGTCTCTGTGTCTTCTGATACCTTAACTCTTCTACTATCTCTGTCACCATCTCCTTCAAAATTCATTTTGAACAAAAAGACCTAAAGCAGTTCTGTTTCCCAAATGAAGTTCTTAACATTTTCCTGACTTTGCCCAAATAAAGATGTCAAACATCAGAGAGATTCACCAAATAACTGCTTCAGAATTGTAAAAGCAGAGAAATAATTTCCCATACCTACCCCTTCCTCCCTTTTTCCCAGAGGACACATGATTATGCTTTTGCATATAGACTAAAACTGCTCCCTAAATAAAGTGGATAAACTGTCTGGGGTCAGATGAATGTATACACTGGAACTCAAGTGAAAAGCAAAGTCTGGCCTAACAGTAGAGCCCTCTCCTCAACACTAGTAAAATTTGGCATCAGGAAAGGTACAGGAGGATATGAGGGGAGGGGAGGAAAGGAAAATAACCATCAGTAAAACACACTGTGTTTCAAATCCAAAGTTCCATAATTGTCCCATTTATCGAGCCAAGGTTGGTGTTGTATTCAGCTTAAGCTCCCCGCCCGCTATGCTCTAGGGTCTCTAACATATGAATCTCCCACTCACTAACAGAGAGCACACAGTCAGTCCTCACACAACCAGCACTGCAAAAGACACTGATGCCAGTTAGTGTATTTGATTATGACACAGAACTGAATATCTTTAATAATGGATCTGAGACATAATTTAACCTAATCTTGTCCTAATGCAACAATATGAATTCTCAACAAAGGATCACCAGTCCTTTGAAGAAAAACTAAAAGCAAAACAGAAAGAAAAATAAGGATGAAGACAAACTCTGAAGAAAATTCAGGGAGCAGAAAATTATCTTTCAAAAGTCTAATTATCATCTATAAAGAGATTCAGGTAAATATGACCTTAATGAATATATAATATGCTTCTAAGAAAAAGGAGTAATTGGAGAAAAAGAAATAAATCTTGGAAATGAATAAAAGAATCTTCAAAATAAAAACAAATTAATGATTGGCAGTGATAAACTTGGATAAAACCAATTCTTAAGCAGCCACCTGGAAGGCAAAGTTGAGAAGATAGATCAGAATTCAAAACAAAGAGTTGAAAATGTGGGACAAAAATTAAATTTTACAAAATACTGATTTAAGAAGTCAAAATGTATCTATTAAGAGTTTCAAAATGAAAAGAAGGAAATAATGGATTCAAATAAATAATTTAAAAAATTCCCTCAGCTAAAGGAACACACCAGGTTTAAGACTGAAATACTCTACATAGTTTGTGAAAGATAAAAAATAAAAGGAAATAAATAAGAGTTTAAACTAGCTACATTCTGCTAAAATTTAATAAGAAAGAAAGAAACTGGCTAGCTAAAAGAAATAGAAATGAAGATATTAAACTGGAAGTTTCAAAGAAGTACCAAGATTCAATACTTTCCAAAAGAAGTATTAGACTAGCTAGGTGTGGTTCACAGGCCTATAATCTCAGAGGCTTGGAGTCTGAGGCAATGAGATCACGAGTTTGAGATCACAAGTTAGGCTAGGAATTTAGCAAGACCCTGTCTCAAAACAAACAATAAAAAAGATTGGGAATGTAGATCAGTGATAGAGTGTCCATGGGCTTAATGCCCATTAGGAAGGAGGAAAGAATTAAACCACTTGTGAACTTTTAAAGGATTTAACTAAAAACAATTCACAATCCAATGTTTTGATATTAAAGAAGAATTTAATTAAAAACAATTCACAATTAAACTTTTCACATATCAAAGATATAATAAGGTAAAGAGGATACAAAGGAATGGATGTCTGAGACATTCTTTTTTTAAGAAATTGTTTTTATTTGTTCTAATGAGTTACACCTGACAATGGAATGCATTTTGACACATAATAAATAAGTGGAGTATAACTTCTCATTCTTGTGGTTGTACATGATGTAGAGTTACACTGGTCATGTAATCATATATGCACACAGAATAATAATGTCTCATTCATTCTACTTCTACCCCCATACCCTTCCCTTTCTTTCATTCCCCTCTGTCTAATCCAAAGTACCTCTGTTCTCTCCTACCCACCCTTAATGTGAATTAGCATCTGCATATCAGAAAAAACATTTGACCTTTGTTTCTTTGGGATTGGCTTATTTTGCTTAGCATAATATTCTCCAGCTCCATCCATTTACTTCAAAATGCCATAATTTCGTTCTTATTTAAGGCTGAGCAATATTCCACTGTGTATATATAAAACATTTTCTTTATCCATTCATCTGTTGAAGGGCACCTAGGTTGATACCATAGCTTAGCTATTGTGACTTGAACGGCTATAAACATTGATGTGGCTGCATCATTGTAACATGCTGATTTTAAGTCCTTTGGATACAAATTGAGGAGTGGGATAAGTGGGTCAAAGGTGATTCCATTTCAAGTTTTCTGAGGAGTCTACAGACTGCTTTCCAATTGTACTAATTTGCAGTCCCACCCACAATGTATGAGTGTACCTTTTTCCCTACATCCTCATCAACATTTATTGTTACTTGTCTTCTTGATGATTGCCATTCTGACTGCAGTGAGATAAAATCTCAGTGTAGTTTTGACTTGCATTGCTCTAATTGCTAGAGATGTTGAACATTTTTCATATATTTGTTGACCATTCATATTTCTTCTTCTGTGAAGTGTTTGCTCAGTTCCTTAGACCATTAATTGACTGGGTTACTTGATTTGTTGGTGTTAAGTTCTTTGAGTTCTTCATATATCCTGGAGATTAATGCTGTAACTGAGGTGCATATGGTAAAGATTTTCTCCCATTCTGGAGGCTCTCTCTTCACATTATTGATTGTTTCCATTGCTGTGAAGCTTTTTAGTTTGATTCCATCCCATTTACTGAGTCTTGATTTCTGTCAGGGTCTTATTAAGGAAGTCAATTCCTAAGCGACACCTTGGAGATTTGGGCCTACGTTTTCTTCTACTAAGCGCAGGGTCTCTGTGTCTAAGTCCTTGATCCACTTTGAGTTTTGTTCAGAGTGAGAGATAGGGGTTTAGTTTCATTTTGCTACATATGGATTTCCAGTGCTCCCAGCACCATTTGTTGAAGAGGCTAGCTTTTCTCCGATGTATGTTTTTGGCACCTTTTCTAGTATAAGATGATTGTATTTATCGGGGTTTGACTGTGTCTTCTATTCTATACCATTGGTCTGTGTGGCTGTTCTGGTGCCAACACCGTGACACTTTTGCTACTATACCTCTGCAGTATGATTTAAGGTCTGGTAGAGTGATGCCCCCTGCCTCACTTTTCTTGCTAAGGATTCCTTGGACTATTCTGGGCCTCTTATTTTTTCAAATAAATTTCATGACTGCTTTTTCTATTTCTCTGAAGAATGTCATTGGGATTTTTTTTATTTACTTATTGATTCATTGAACACAAATGGAGTACAGCTATTATTTCACTGGTTGTACACAAAGTAGAGTCACACCATCTGTGCGTTCATGCATGTACACAG
>JAJEJO010005215.1:316592-391262 GCA_020662805.1 Glaucomys volans
CATTATGCATCATCATTCATTTATCAGAGAGACCATTCAGCCTTTGGATTTTTGGGATTGGCTGATCTCACTTAGCATAACAGTCTCCAACATCATCCATTTACCTACAAATGCCATAATTTTATTCTTCTTTATGGCTGAGTAATATCCCATTGTGTATATATACCACAGTTTCTTTATCCATTCATCTACTGAAGGGCATCTAGGTTGATTCCATAATCTAGCTATTGTGAATTTAGCAGCTATGTACATTGATGTGGCTGCATCACTGTAGCAATCTGATTTTAAGTCCTTTGGGTATAGGCCAAGGAGTGGGATAGCAGGGTCAAATGGTGGATCCATTCCAAGTTTTCTAAGGAATCTCCACACTGCTTTCCAGAGTGGCTGCACCAACTTGCACTCCCACCAGCAATGTATGAGTGTACCCGTTTCCCCACATCCTTTCCTTGGCCCATTTATGAAATTCATTTGGAGGAATAAGAGACCCAGAATTGCTAAAGCAATCCTTAGCAAGAAGAGTGAAGCAGGGGGGTTCACAATACCAGACCTTCAACTATACTACAGAGCAATAGTAACAAAAACAGCATGGTATTGGCACCAAAATAGACAGGTAGATCAATGGTACAGAATAGAGGACACAGAGACAAACCCACATAAATACAGGTATCTCATACTTGACAAAGGAGGCAAAAACATGCAATGGAGAAAAGACAGCCTCTTCAACAAATGGTGCTGGGAAAACTGGAAATCCATATGCAGCAAAATGAAACTAAACCCATATCTCTCACCCTGTACAAAACTCAACTCAAAGTGGATCAAGGACCTAGAAATCAGACCAGAGACCCTGCACCTAATAGAAGAGAAAATAGTTCCAAATCTTCATCATGTTGGCCTAGGACCAGATTTCCTTAACATGACTCCCAAAGCGCAAGAAATAAAAGCACGAATCAATGATTGGGATAAGTCAAACTAAAAAGCTTTTTCTCAGCAAAGGAAACAATCAGCAATGTGAAGAGAGAGCCTTCAGAGTGGGAGAAAATCTTTGCCACACACACTTCAGATAGAGCACTAATCTCCAGAATCTACCAAGTACTCAAAAATCTTTACACCAAGAACACTAATAACCCAATCAATAAATGGGTCATTGGGATTTTAATAAGAATTGCATTAAATCTGTATAATACTTTTGGCAGCATGGCCCTCGACAATGTTTATTCTGCCTGTCCAAGAGCTTGGGGGATCTTTCAATCTTCTAAGGTCTTCTATTTCTTTCTTTAGGTGTTCTGTAGTTTTCATTGTAGATATCTTTTACCTCTCTTGCTACATTGATTCCCAAATATTTTAATGTTTTTGAAGCTATTGTGAATGGGGTTGTTTTTCTAATTTCTCTTTCGGTGAATTCATCACTGATGTATAGGAATGCATTTGACTTATGGATGTTAATTTTACATCCTGCTACTTTGGTGAATTCATTTATGAGTTCTAGAAGTTATGTAGTAGAATTTTTTGGATCTTTTAAATATAAAATCATGTCTTTGGCACACAGTGATAGTTTTTCTTTTCCTATTCATATCCCTTTAATTTCTTTCTTCTAATTGCTCTGGCTAGTTTCAAGGACAATGTTGAATAAAAGTGATGAAAGGGGGCATTCTAGTCTTGTTCCAGATCTTAGAGGGAATGCTTTTAGTTTTCTCCATTTAGAATGATATTGGCCTTGGGTTTAGCAAATATAGCTTGTGGTTACAATTTTGAGGTGTGTTCCTACTATCCCTAGTTTTTCTAGTGCTTTGATCATGAAGGGGTGCTGTATTTTGTCAAATGCTTTTTCTGCATCTACTGAGATGATCATGATTTTTGTCTTTAAGCCTGTGTTGATGTGATGAATTAAGTCTATTGATTTCCATATGTTTAATCAACCCTACATCCCTGGGATGAACCCCACTTGATATTTGTATACTACTTTTTAAATATGTTTTTGTATGCAATTTGCAGGAATTTTATTGAGAAACTTTTGCATCTATGTTCATCAAGGATATTGGTCTGAAGTTTTCTTCCTTGATGTGTCTTTGTCTGGTTTTGGTATCAAAGTGATAGAAGCTTCATAGAATGAAGCTGGAAGGGTTCCCTCTTTTTCTATTCATGGAATAATTTGACGAGTATTGGTGTTACTTCTTTGCAGGTCTTATAGAGCTCAGCTGAGAATCCATCTGGTCCTGGACTTTTCTTAATTGGGAGGTTTTTGATGATGATGACATCTTCTATTTCATTGTTTGGAATTGATCTATTTAAATCCTGTATGTTCTCCTGATTCAGTCTGGGTGAATCATATTTCTCTAAAAATTTATTGATGTATTCAAGATTTTCTATTTTATCGAAGTATAAATTTTCAAAATTGTTTCTGATTATCGTTTGTATTTCAGTAGTATCTGTCATGATATTTCCTTTTTCATCATGAATTTTAGTAATTTGAGTTTTCTGTTTGTCTTTGTTAGCATGGCTAAGGGTTTATCAATTTTATTTATTTTCCAAAGAACGAACTTTTTGTCAATTTTTTCAATTGTTTCTCTTGTTTGAAATTCATTGATTTCAGCTCTGGTTTTAATTATTTCCTGTCTTCTACTGCTTTTGGTGTAGATTTGTTCTTTTTTTTCTAGGGCTTTAAGATGTAATGTTAGGTCGTTTACTCATTGACTTCCTATTCTTTTAATGAAAGAGCTCAATGCAATGAACTTTCCTGTTAGCACTGCCTTCATGGTGTCCCAGAGATTTTGATATGTTGTATTAATATTCTCATTTACCTCTAAGTATTTTTTTATTTCATCTTGATTTCTTCTGCTATCTATGTGTCATTTAATAATGTACTATATAGTCTCCAGATGTGAAAGTAGTTCCCATTTTTAATTGTATTGTTGATGTCTAATTTCAGTCCATTATGATTTGATAGAATGTAAGGTATTAGCTTCATTTCTTTCTATTTGCTAAGAGTTGCTTTGTGGCATAAGATATGGTCTATTTTAGAGAAGGATCCATGTGCTGCTGAGAAGAAAGTGTATTCGTTCACTGATGGATGAAATATTCTATGTTTGTTAAATCTAAATTACTCATTGTATTATTTAGTCCTATAGTTTGTTTAGTTTTTATTTGGAGGATCTATCTAGTAATGAGAGAGATGTGTTAAAGTCACCCAGTATTATTGTGTTGTGGTCTATTTGATTCCCGAAATCAAGAAGGGTTTGTTTGATGTAAACAGATGCTCCATTTGGGGCATAAATATTTACAATTGTTATGTCTTCTTGTCGTCTAATTCCCGTCAGTAGAATGAAGGGTCCTTCTTTGCCCCTTCTGATTAACTTTGGTTTGAAATCCACTTTATCTTAATATGAGAATAGAAACCCCTGCTTGCTTATGTGATCCATGTGAGTAATACATTTTTCCCATCCTTTCACCTTCAGTCTGTAGATGTCTTTGCCTATGAAGTAAGTTCTAAAAGAAATCCCTCATGTGAGTCACATTCCTTGGCTTGGGGATAAGAGTCATAGTCCAAAACCCAGTGTAAGGTTCTAAGAAGAAACCCCAGGAATGTTTGTTCTTAGTATCTGGAAAGCACAGTATGGATCAGTGCCTAATCTGCATTCTACAACATCAAGGGAAAAAGTTTACTCAGGAGGAAAACTACTTCCCTTCTAACGGTAGATCCATGCACTGGAATATAATAGCAGGATAAATATTGGCCTGAAGTTGCTTTTAAAAATATCCACGAGGTGGCCTGACAGGAAAAAAACACCCAGGTAAGAAAAAAAACTATAAGATAAACCACTAGTAGGAACAGAGAGAGGTGACCCACCAGGGAGTCCTGCTAAAGGAAAAGAATTCCTTTAAGGAGCTGGTGAGGGAGTATGAAGAGCCTAATAGTGTTTATCAGGGCAGTAACTTTCAGTGTCTGTGAGTTCAAAGAACCCTAAGCCATCACAAGGCAGTTCAATGAACAACCTCTATGGATCTTGTATTTCCTCCCTCTTCCAACTTCAACTATTTAAACTAGAGCAAAATAAAAAGAAATGACAATACACTACCACTACCAACTCTTCACCCCTGCAAGTGTCTTACCCAAAGAGGTCCTAGCTAAGGAAGGGGAGAAGATTTATCTTTATAGCAAATGTGGAGCTTTGATATTACAAAAAAGTGAACTTATCTAATTACTGATTTGGGACTGTTTTGCAACCTACAGTGAACACAGACTAATTCTCATGAAGTCCAAAATTAATTCTCACCCAAGGGAGCTTTAAAGTTAAACAGATCTCAAATAAGTTTTTTTATGATTATACCTTAATGTCCTACTTGATCAAAACACTGGTGTACTAGTATATTATAGTCCATGTGGTATTTGTACTTCCCCACAATACAACAACAATCAGACCAATAATAAATGTTGCTAGTTTCTAATAAAATAAAACAATGCCTTCAACATTCTGGCAAAAAAAAATAATAATTTAAACTTAAAGCACCATAATCAACCAAATACTGGTTCACAGTAAAGCAGAACAAGAACATTTCAGATATATAAACACTGAGATAATTTTCATGGGCCCTTTTTGAACATTTTTCGAGGAAATACTTCAGAAATATAGAAAGAAACATAATATAGTGAGACACAAGTAACAAGGACAGCTGAATGTAAGCTAGGGAAGTACCAAAGGGTGGCTATATTTAAAAGAGCAATGCCTGTGCCCATGTACTTTGGATATTCCATTTCCTTCTCTATGATTTTAATCACAATAGCTAATTCTGCAATAAATCATACTTACTTAAAGATAATGCATTTAAATGGTGTTTTGTAGAATTAACTTTTACTATTAACTTACAGATAAAGCACAGCAAATAGAATTACATGACAATATACATACTAATATAACTCAAGTCAGTGAGGTGACCTAAACGTCTATTTCCACAAGGGAGTCAACAAATTATCTAAAGTGAATACCACAAAAACTAGAAACTGAACTCAGGTATGTTATAAAAATAACTGCAAAAATATTAAAAGAGAAATATTAATAGAAATGATTACTCAGTGAAGATGAGAAGGTATTACTTTATTCTATATCTACGCCCTTTATTAAGGTCTCATTTTTTAATCAAGTTTTAGGTGTTACATTAAATATTTTAAGACAATACTGAAAAGAAAATACTATGAATAAATGTGTAATGTGCATCCTATATTATCACAGCTTTCATCACATAGAAAAAATCAACCTGGCATTACTAATATAGTCTTATAAGCCGTAAGCACTTAATGAATGAATCAACACATCATTTCTAAGCATGATGTACTACCTGAAACAATACTTATACCAAGAGATGAAACATTCCCAATGACAATCATAAACATCATCAAAAATACTTAACTCTTATGTGAATCTACCTCTAATACCACAATCCACAAATTAACAATGATGATAGATGAATAAAACACTAATTTGAATATCATCCAAAAAGATCATTTTGTCAAAAACTAATATTTTATACAATACTTGATTCTACTGCATACCTTAAAGGGAAAAGTTATTGGTATCATCTAAGTAAATGCTATAATTTGAATTTATAAAAATCCGTTCTTGAGTTACTACTACTAACATTAGAATTATAAATATTTTCATCTTATAATAAATGCCAGATGTAGAACTCTCTGGCAACAACCATCTTCATGAGAAAATTCATTATCTCAGCTAGAATTTTCATAACAAGAAACTAAACCCCTTACATGTTTTATGTAATTTTCTTTCTTTTAGAATTTTATTTCATTGACCAGATAATTTTAATACCACTATTAAAGATTTAATCTACTAGTCTAATTATAAAGCAAAGATACTCAAGATACATGCAAATTTTAAATGGGGCATGATTTTGTTGCATGTTATTCTAAAGGAAAACTAAGAAAAGTTAGAAGTTATACTATAAAAAAGAGAAACTACAAAAGATGTTCTGGGAGTTAGTTCTTTAATATGGAGTTAATTTTAAGCAGAAAATTGAGTGTGGCACAGAGATTCTTTGAGTTGTCTTTGACAGTAATAAAGCCCCAAATTAACTACTTATTACTAATAATTGTGCACTTCAATTTTCCCTCTATAAACTCAGAGGCTTATAATATACAACCTCAAAGTTTCTTTTCTGGCTAAAAACATGATACTACATGAGTGCATGGATCTAAATATATGAGAGTTAAGTATAAATTAATGTATAAACATAAATAAATAATCACCATACCTTTGCACTGTCTTTCATCTTTGTTTTACATTTGTTTTGTTCCCTGGCTTTACGGAGACCTTTCTGAGTAGGACCTTCTGGCATATTTTCTTTTTCACAACTGTGACCAACTATAAAATAATAAAATTTATTCTTAATTTTTGTAGTTTTGTAGTTTATTTTTTTAAATATGATCATGACCAAATGTTAACTAAGATCTTATTGATAAATATATTTTAAAGTATTAAACAAATGACAGTCAAACCAACCAAAATACTTTAAGTGGGGTCTCAAAATTCAGTTCCTAAAAATGCAGAGTGGCATTACTCTAAGGTTAATGAAATGAAATAGTGAGTCAGTTACAGAGCACAGAAGCCAATTTCCAATCATTTTATACCCAAATGCCTATTATCATGAGATTTTGTGTATTTATACAAAGTGAGAAAAAGCCAAAGCAAAGAATAAGAAATAAAATTTCCCAAGTGGAACTGTATAATAAATAAGAGATTTTTTAAAGGAGAATATCATATTAATAAAATTTTATTATCTATGCTTCCTGATGTTGAGAGGAATAGACAGGAAAAAAACACAAGATCATATTCAAACATAGCTGTAACACTGACTACCTAACTATCCAGGACATAAATAATTCTACAGAATCATGTGAGGGGGGAAAATTGTAATGGGAAAAGTTTTCTCTCTTTCACATCTTTCCCTGTTTATATTTAAGTATACATAATTCATACCTGTATTTCTAAATGAAAATTTGATTTCAAATAACTAATGTTATATTCATTAGTACACAAATAAAAAAAATAACTCATTGTAAATCACAACACTAGCTGGACATGTTGGTGCATGCCTCTAATCCCAGCAGTTTGGGAGGTTGAGGTAGGAGGATCACAAGTTCAAAGCCAACCTCAGCAACTTAGCAAGGCCCTAAGCAACTTAGTGAGATCATTTCAAAATAAAAAATAAAAATGAGCTGGGTATGTGGCTTAAAGATTAAGCATAACTGGGTTCAATATCCTTGGTGCTCCCCCAAAATTACAACACTAGAATTGTAATAGAGAAAAGATGATGGACACAAAAAAGCATGGAAGATTTCAGTGGCACTGCTCTTTTAATGAATCTTACTTTATTTAAAAGTAAGGGAGTACACAGCTGGCATTTACTTTTCTTTCTGGATATAACTTTTCCTATTAGTACCAGTCCTGGAGAAAGGAGTAGATCCTCAAAATAACCCCCTCTATAACAGAAATACAATGTTCCATAACCCAGCATTTACATAACAGAATTAGAAAGTCTTATGTATCCAGATTGCTTGTCCACTTGCAATGGTGCTACAAGTTATAGTTCTACAGTATCTTGGAAGCCAAAGTGCCAGGGAAAGGCAGCAATTACAGCTTGCTGAGATAAAGAGAGAAATTGTCACTTCTAATTTTATTTTATTATAATTTAAAGAGGTCTTTGCTTCTTCAAAGACCAATGGTGCCAACTTGATAATAATTAAAAATATAATCATTAGCATTTATGATTCATTGATCTATTTTACTATGTAACGGCCACTGTTCTCAACATTTATGTCATGCAATTGTGTCAATAACCCTCTGCAGGTCACTATCTTTTGTTCCTTTTATATATGTGAATAGAAATTCATATAGTTATAAACATAGAGAAGAAAGGACAAAGTATAGGAAGAGAAACTCAAGACTCAAACAGATAATTGCATGAATATGAGCAAACTTCATGTAGTATGCAAGACATTACTAAGAACCACTTCATAAAAGAAAATTAAAAAGCAAAAAACAAACAAATATGACAAGAATAACACATAAAAGTGTAAAATCCAAAAGGGCTTAGTGTATGAATGTATGTTGTTATTCTACAAGCAACATGAAATTACAAATTGAATACTCTAGTAAAATTTTATGAAAATATTCAAGACTTCAAACAAAAACTTGAGAACAAACATTACAGAATGTACACTAGGCCAGCAGAAAGATAATGTTCTCAATTATTTCCCACTCTAGTAATAATAAACATGATCTCCACTCCCCATCAAATAAATATTATTTTATTTATACAAAGATTTGTACAACAAATGAACAGCTCAGACATTAAAGTTTGTGCCACATTCATATTCAAGTGCACATAACTCTCAGATTCCACACCATATTTCTTAATGTGTAGTAATATCCAAGCAAAGTCCATGTCTTCATCACAGCATCTTCATTCCTTTCATTTTATAGTTCTTAATGACAAGGCCCAAAGTCCTGACTGGTGCTGTGCAATTTTTATGTAGGTATGAACAATATTTTATGTATATATAATCAATATTTTAAGAAATATACAATTCCTTAGAAATAAAAAACAAATGCCAAATAAACAGAAATTTTATTTATTATACTCCAGTAGTAAACTTCACCCATTCAATCATTCCTTCATTTATGTACTCAGTGAAACAATGTTCACTGAACCTGCTCAGGTGCTTGGATAAATATCAGAAAGATGTGACAACTTTCACTTAACAAATATTTATTAAGTACTTACCTTTGTCAATCCCTAACTCCTTTACAGATCAAGCACAAATATAAAGAGAATTATTTAATCATAAAAAGCTTTTGAAGAAATAAGTCATAATTTAACACAGAGGAATAAATAGAAAATATCTGAGAGATTAGGACACATATAAGGTGAAATGCAGAAACCAAGCATATATCTAATTGGAATTCAGAAAAAGTCAAGAGTTAAAGGGGAAGATATTTCAAAAGATAAGATCTCTAAACTAGACCACATAATCCACATGCAATTCTGAGAGCAACAAAGTATTAAAGTTAAAAAGCAGCAGGTAATTGAACTATATGGAGTAAGGAGTTCTTTATTTTGCTGTATATGGAATAAAATAAGGAGTACTATGTTCTCTTAATTTAGGAGCACTATATTATGAAGTACTTTACTACAAAGGACATTTATTTCCTTTGTAAAGCTCTGAAGTCAACTTTCACAACTTCTACTTTACCAAAAATTTCCAATTTCTAGTTATTATGATTTCATAATTTTCTATGAAAAATCACAATATATTAAGATAACCATTATATGTATAATATTCTAGCTTGGAAATAAGCATTATTACATTCAAATGCCAACCTCTAGCAAAATAAGTTAATATAAATAACTAACACAAGTATAATAGTCAAAATCAGCATATTTCATGAACTTTTTAAAAAGTGCATAACTTTAAAAACTTCAGTTTTATCTCATATCATGTAATAATAAGTGTCTTCTGGGCAGTTTCTTAGAAGTATTTGATATATGCTACCTAACAATAGAAGTAAATATAATCCAAAATTGTCAGTTTAAATATCTAATCAATAATTTATTAGTTTATAACTTCTCCTAGGAATGTTTCTATCATTCTACCCATACAAGAGACAAATGCAGAACTAAAAACCCTTTTCATGTGAGAATGGTAGGTACTAAAGTAATAATATTCTGTGTGGTAGTAATTATGTGTGATTTTTACAAAAATATATCAGTCTAAAATTTCCATAATCAACATGACATTTTGATGGAACTAAAAAAGTACATTTAAAATTCTTTGATAACTGTTCCAAATCAATCCAATTTTTGTTTTATTTCCCACATTTCAATTAAATAAAATAATTTTTCTTGTTGCTCAAGTTCAGTTAAGAAGACAATTGTCTTCTAACTTCAGAATGGACACATTTGATTTGAAGAACCTCTACTGCCATATAAATTTATGCCCCAAATAAATAGATAGATAAATGAATAAATGAATGGAAAAGACACAGAGAGAGAAGGAGGAGGAGGAGGAGAAGGAGGAGGAGAAAGAAAAGAAAAGAAAAGAAAGAGGAGGAGGAGGAGGAAGAAATAAACTAAAATGAGAAGTGAAGAGAAGGAATAAAATATGAAAATCTTGATAATTAAGTTCATAATATATTTAATAATTGTAGGGCGGAAGGTATAGTTCAGTGGTAGAAAGCATCCCCAGCATGTGTGAAGTACTGGTTTCAATCCCTATCATCTCAAAAAATATATGTGAAAGATGGCAAGAACAACCATTAATCCAACTTTTTTTTAAAAAAATTACCTCCAACAGATGAATGGATAAAGAAACTGTGGTATATATACACAGTGGAATATTATTCAGCTGAAAAGAATAATAATGTTATAACATTTGCAGACAAATGGATAGAATTGGAGAATATCATGCTAAGTAAAATAAACCAAGCCCAAAAAAACAAAGGCCGAATCTTTTCCCTGATAAGTGGATGATGATACTTAATCGGGGTGAGGGGGTAGAGGGTGAGAGAAGAATGGAGGAACTTTAGATTTCATAAAGGAAAATGAGAGGGAGGTGGGTATGAAAAATGGAGATAGACATCATTACCCTATGTACATGTATGATTACATGAATGGTATGAATCTACATCGTGCACAACCATAGAAATGAAATGATGTGCCCCATTTGTGTACAATGAATCAAAATGCAGTCTGTAAAACGACAAAATAATTTTTAAAAATTACATCCCCTTGCCTTGCTAAGTTCAGGCAACTGGAACACCAAAAGAGTCTAAGATTACCCAGCTGCTGAGACCAGAAACTTAGGAAAAGGTACTACAACTATAATATCTAAAACTAGCGAGTATGTTTATAAAGAGCATAAAATTATTCAGTACAGATTTTAAGGAGTTTATTTTGTTCAGATAATTGGTATATGCAACTGAAAGCACATATTTCTTCATGTGCAACTGAAAGCACATATTTCTTCTAACTAAAAGTCAGTTCAAAATATCACAAAACATAACTGCAAACTTGATCTTCAAAGTAATGTGTAAACTGTCAGTCCAGAAAAACAGGCAATGTGTTCTTTAATGAATTAAATTATATACCAGGAGCCAATATCATATAGGAGCTATCTGAAAACCACCAGTATATTTTAATGGAAATGTCAAGAATAAATATATAAAATTATAAGTTATTAGACAAGAATGAATGAATCATAAGGGATCAATGATTATAACCATCAGCCCAATATGCAAAGTTCTTCCATCTTAAAGCCTTCTTATGTATATTCTCTCTTACAATTTTAGTCATTTTAGGAATTGAGCTCCCAAGATTTTTTGTTCTAGAAGGCAGTTCTGTTTTTGTTTGATTCCTTTGAAATTCTAGGCTCAACTTTGTCCTTTATTTGAGTAGATTTATGTGAAGTCCTAAGGTAACCAGGTCTTATTTGGCACAACTCAAACTCCAAACTCTGTCTCTCCTAAGAATCCTGTGCAAGCTTTGTTTCTACTTTTATAGGGTGGCTATGGGATGCTGAATATCAATGGGTTGTAATAATGTGTGAAAGAGTTCCCTCCAAGCAAGGATAGTTAGGCTTGAAAGGTCCATCACCACTGCCTGGTCTACAGAATTTCTAGTCTCTTATTGATCCTATAGACTTTTATTCCTCTGTTAAATCTCAAGTACTCTTGTTATGTACCTGTAGCCCAAACATCAGCTATACTTACAGTTATTGAGGCTCCTACTCTCTTCTGGCTCCCTCTTCTCCAGTGCCCTTTCCTACAGATTCCAGTTGTTTCAAAGTTATGAACTGTTACCTGCCTTTTCAGACAATCAGGACTGCCATTTTCTTTTTGATATCCATTTCCAAGAAGCTTGGCTTAGAAATTTCCTCAAGCATGAGAAGTCATGGTTGATGGCAGACCTTATAAATTTTCCTTTTGTCATTATGCTCTTCCACAGCTTGTGATGTCTGTTTTTCAAATGCTAATAGTTGCCTCAACTATATAGCTTAGTTTTAGAGTTACTTATGAAGACAAGGCTAGTCTGGTACCAGGTGCTCCATCATGATCACACCAGAAGTCCTTCCAAGATGGTTGACTCACATAGACCTCTAAAATAAATCTATATAGTATCATGTCCCTATTTCCTTAAATGTTTAATTAAAATTTTGTTTGTGAAATAATTATCTCCCCACTTATTCACTTTTAAATATCTTTAGAATGTTGATCTCTGATAAGACTGAGAAATCATCCAACCAATATTAAACTAGAGATGATTTACAATTTACTTTTACCTTTAATTTCAGGAATATGAAAATTATTTCCCACGTCTATGTTCTTCAGTGTTGCTTGAAGTCCAGAAATCTAAAAAGAAAAAAAAAGTCAAATATACAGGGTTATGTGCTCAGTGGCTTTTAAATGGTTAAGTAAAATAAAATGCTTGAAAAAGATTGCAAAAGATCAAAAATATTAATCTCTCTTGAATTAATGCCTATAAAATTAAATATCAAGCATGAACTTTAACAAAAAGAAAATAATTTTAGTTAATACTGAATTCCACAGGCAATTATTAATTATTATATAAGAATCTGAAACATTTATTTTACAACATTGTTTCCTGAATCAAGAATATTCATTACACACTTTGATAATAATTCAGCTCTCTTCTTTGAGAGAGGTTTGTCCTCTGTTTATATTTCTTCATAACTTATCTTTATATCTATAACTTGTGAGGTTAAAGTATTGTTCAAAAAGTAAAATATGAAGAGCCTGTTTTTATACCTAAACCTCTTAGTTCATTTCCACCCAAAGATACTCCCTGTTTTATTAAACATGTCTTATAATTAAGAACATTTGTTAGCTGGGTGGCATACCATTTGCCTAAACAATAGACTTAAATTTAAAATTCAGTCTTAAAAAGCTATCTCATCCCTCATTGTGTATGATTATGTAAACACAAAATGCCATCTGCTTAATTATACACAGATACACATTTTTCTACTACCACTGAAAAGCAATATTTCTTTATTAATAAAAACTAGCAGATAAATTATAGCCAATAGATTAGTGCTAATGAAATGCCTGCAATTAAAAAAAAAGTTAACAGATTAATATCTATTCTGAGAGGTCAAATGGATTATAAATTTTAAAAATAAAATTCTTATTTAGATAGCATAGGATTTTCAGAATAGTCACTAATACAGCCTGTTTCCCCTGTTAAAAGGCATTAAGATGGTACATTTATCACAAGCAATGAACCAATATTAACATATTGTGTACTCAAGTTCATTTTTGTTTGGATTCTATTTTTCTATAATAACCTTTTTAAGTTCCAGGGTCCCGTTTATAACACTAACTTACATTTACTCATTATATCTCCCTAGCTACCTCTGCACCAGGGTGGTTTTTTAGACTTTACCTGATTTTAATGTCCTTGAACATTTATAAGTACTAGTAAGGTAATATTTTACACAATGACCTTAAATTTGGGGTAGTTTGATGTTTACCCAATGGTAAAGCTATAGTTATGGGATCTGGCAAAGACAACAGGGTTGAAATGCCATTATAAGTACAACATATCACAGGTATACACTGCCAACATGACTTAAAACTTACTAGGTTAACCTTGATCACACTGCTAAGGTAGTTCACCAGGTTTCTCCACTCTAAAGTTACTTTTCCTCTTACATAGACTCTACTTTTGAAAGCAAGTCATGAAGTGCACCCAATACTTCATAGTTGAGTTGCCCAGTTCCACCTCCTTGAGGGAAGGATTATCTACACACATTATGTGGTACACTTCCATATGGGAGATTTGTCTATTCTCCTCCCACATACATACTCAATAATTTATTTATACCATTATAGAATTAGAGATATTTTTATTCTTTGAGTAATAATCCAATACTACATTATCTTGTGGTTTAAATTGTGACAAGTTTCAACACTGGAAACACCTTTAGGTTTCTAAAAAAGAAGACTCTCACTCCATTTTGTTCCCCTCATGTAGAATATCAGGGAAAGCTGTAAGAACACCAGGTGTTATTTTCTTAGCACCGGCAGGAGATTCAAACTATGCAAGCCCCTTCATCCCAATGAAGAACACTCATGCTGCCCTAAACCCCAACCATAATAAAAACCATAAGCCAGTCTCCTTTCCCTGCTCTCACTCATACATTTCAGAAATGCTTATGGGCATGTGCTGCTCTCTGAGACAATTCAATTATGAAAGTAATAAAACTTTTCACTCCCTTGCCGTGTGGATGGTATTATTAATCTTAACATTCAAACCAAATTTGAATGGAGATCCACCTAGCTCTATCTACTACAGTTCCTTTGTCTCTTGACATACCCCATTGTTTTCTTAAGGTTCGTTCTTTCTTTTTTCTCTTCATTATCCAAATATTGTTAATAAATTCATTCTGTGACCTGATAACACACTGTAGATTTCAGTTAAAGGACTAATCTATGGCTGTACACCTGGGGTTTACCTGGTAAGTATGCTCTAACAGAAAGAAAAAAATTGGTTGGTAATAAATTTTTCTTTGTATGAGAGGTATCTAGACAGATTCAGTTCATTAAGTAGTAAACTTGGCTTGTTCTCCAAGGACACACAGGGAAATAGACTAAAATTATATTCTCTGCCCTAATCTGGAAAATGAACTAATTGATCCTAGGATCAGAATGGTATAGAGATCTGACGGTCATTTTCACCAGTTAGCAACCTGAGTTTCATAAATTACAAGTCTTCCACTTTTTTCTGTACATATCAGATGCTTACACAGCCTTTCCCTAACTAGTATATAGACATTCATGAATCTCCCACCAGGGCCAAGGAGATAGCCCTTAGGCACCTTCAATCATTTGTACTCATTTTGGATTTTGAACATGTAGTGATGTGAGGAATCATGTACAGTACAGAACTTAATCTGAGAAGGGTGACTGCTATGGCCAATTTCTGTTCACATCTATAAGCATTGAATGTTCAGTGTCAATAATATCCATACTGAAGTCTACAGTGGCAGCAACAGGATCTCCTATTTAAATCTGACTTTCTGAAATTGTAGTGAATCTACTATCTTGAACAGCAGATGTGGTTGAGAGGAATGCTATTTCTAAATCCAAACTGTTCCATTTTAGATATCAAGAAACAAGCTCTTTAGAATTTTTCCATTAGTAAGTATTTTCCAAATTGGGATTGATTTTTTTTAGGATGAATTGGAAGCCATTAAAAATCATCCTGTGAAAATAGGTGTAAGTGAGGATTGGCTGAAACAAATGAGGATGTAGGGTGGCCTGTAACATAGAAGAAGACAGGAAAGTCATCCCATCCAATAGAACCAAGAAGTATAAAAGGCGAGTCTGTCCCTGAGCAAGAGGTCAGACATGAGAATGCTGGTTTCCCTCTCAGGTTAAAAATCCAAGTGGGACAACTAAGAACAAAGTACAAATAAAACCACACAGTTTAGGGGTACTCCAAATAGAGAGTACACTTGCTCTTAGTTTTTCAGAGAATGGCATAGGGATAATGACACTCACATAAAAAGTCCTTCATGTTTTTGCACTGTGCTAAAAAATAGTGCTCTCTAGATAATGTGAAAATTGACTGAAAATGATGTATAGATGTAGACAGACTTTAACTGCTCTCCAAATTGCCTATTGCTTGTATCTGCATTATAGGGAAATCAGAAGCCTCTGTATACTTCTGTGAGGTAAATAGAAATGTTAACATTGGAAGCACTGGATCAGAAAAAAAGGACTAGAGTCAGGACAATGAGATTACAGATGTTAAGAAGTTCACAGATGTTGTGACAGAGACCATGCATTTAACAAGGTGTATAGGGTTTACACTCAACCTACTGACAACCATGTACCTCAACATCAGGAACATGATCAAACCCACTACATTAGAAAGTAAAGATAAAGAACAGCATGTATAGTCCATGCCATATAGATTCATAAGTGGCCTTTTTAACAGAGAGAATGAGAAGAGGATGCCATCTGAAGGAAGAAAATTAGCACTGATAATTATCTCTTAGCCAACCAACCGGTTACTATAATATTTACATACCTGGTGTTAAACCCAAAGAGGCTGTTTTAACCCAGAAAGATCTAGACAGTCAGCAGGCAGGTTACCCTTCAACAGAAGTAGGGAGCTCAAGAACAAAATAAAAACAATTGCAGCTAACAAAGATACAGTTCTTTGTACATCTAAACATCATTAAAATTCAACCATGACTCACAGAGTGATTTTAATTTTTTAAACATGTTTTCATTTTAGATATATATCAATCATAGGCAAATAATTTATCCCTGGTTAATATGTGAGAAAAAAACTATATGTAAATGATCCGAAGATTCTCACTTTACCACCCAATTGAGATTCAAACTCACTACTCCTAATCCTTAACTCTTTTTACTAAACCAGCGAGGAATGATCTGAAACCCAGAAATTGTTATATACTCTAAATATGCTCTCAATATGGCCTTCAATCTAACTTCAGGAATCATGCTCATGTAAGAGACAGGGAAATCAGGGAGATTTCCACAGAAATAATAGCCCTAAGCACAGAGCAGATGAATGGCAGATTCAATGCAGGACAGGTTGCAGAAGTAGAAATAAACAACCTGGTGGTAGTGTAGGTACTTGCCATAGGTTAGATGAAAAGGAGCAAAGAGATTAAACTCTGAGGGTTTGAATATAATGCCATAAAATTTAAACAATTGTAAAACTCATTTCAATCAATATTACTTATCATGCAATCTAAACGTTCAAAGAAAAAATTAATATTCAAGCTGAAAGGGCACTGAAATGAATGATGTTTTACATTTTAGCAGCTAAAGATTCCACTTTAAAGACAAACTTGACTAAAACATCCCTTCGCAATAAAATTTTTAAAGGAATTGTATTACTATCACACAAGCTTTTATAACTTCCAAGTTTGGGCAAAAACAAAAATTCCAGATAATAAAAAAAAAAATTTAAACATAGTTGCAGTTTTACATTCTGTAGAAAACTTCACATACATATATATGAATAGAAATATGTGGCTTATAAATACTTTGTTTTCTTTTGCTATGCCAAAGGTTTCTCACCACTCCCTAGGCCTAAGCCTGTGTAAAAATTCTGCAGGAAGAATAATAAAGAATGTCATTGGTCAGGCAAAAATGAAAACAAACCAGGAACTAGGAGTGTCAAATATTCATTTGGGGGAAATTTCAGGGATTTTTTAATTCATTATCTTATATGTTTCACAACAACCTTGATGGGTCTTTGTGGCTATATGTTATATATAAGAAATCTAAGTTCTAAGTGTTCATGTCACTTGCCTAAAATCAGTGTTTATAGTTGTCAAAAGTGGCATTTAAACCCGTTAGTCTAGCCATAATGGCTAAGTACTTTCTTCTAACTTTACTTAATAATCTACTATAAATTTGTTATCATTAAACAATGATTAGTAATAATCATTATAGGCTTTAAAATGAATAGAATACTTTTTAATATTTCCAAATGAATTTTTACATAAAAATTTGTGGAAAATTTTTTAAATTTATTTCAGAAACAAAACCAGTGTTTCTACTTGTGTTAAAAAAAAAAGATTAAAATAATGATTAAAACCTATTTCAAAATAGCTTCGATTGTTTACCTGCCCAATAGCTCTGTCTCTTTCCAAGGAGGTCAGCATTTTCTCCTTCAGTAAAGCATGGTGTTTCTCATGTAACACTCTTATAGTTGGTTCATAGGATGCATAATGTAACTTCAACCTATAAAAAATAAAAAGCCAGTTGCATGTTAAAGGTTTTATAAAAGAGTTAAATCAATGATTCCCATCTAACATCTGAACCTGTTTTTCTTTTATTTTTTGAAGGAGGAATAAAAATGACTAACTATATAAAGGGCAACACACTATAGCCAAGAAGCACAGAAAGTATTATTTAGCCTGCCATTTCAATGCAACCTGGGGGGTGAGGAGTAAGGAATGGGATAGGGGAAAAAAATCACATTTGCCTTGACTAGTTTTCTATTTCCTATTAGCACCTTTTGCTGTATTCAAGTATATACTCAGCAGATTGCTGCAATTCTTTGAGATTTAAGAAACTGCAGTGCCTTTAATCAATTCAGAAACAATTTTCACAAAAACTAGGGCCACAAACAACAGATGATTAAACAGAAAGTGTCATTCACATCAAAATAAAGGATGGTCTTGAAAACAAGATGATATTAAGTATAAAAGTATTCTGATATCTCATATACCACGACTGACCATGTGATACAAAACCATTCAAATCTGTTTTACTTGAAAACAACTTCAAAATATTGTTATTTGAAATTGAAGTATAATTTACATGAGGTAAAATGTACAGATCTTAAGTGTTATAGTTCAAAGAGTTTTGAGATCTACTCAGTAGTCCACATTTCAAATATCTCAGAAAATTCTGGATTTGGTATATTTGGTATCATAGAATATGTTCTCTTTGGAAATGCTTCTTTTACTCAGCATAATGTGTTTTAGATTATTTCTTATTTTCTTATATATCCGTACCTATACTTAATTCCTTTTTATTGTAAGAAGTACTCCCTTGGATTATATTCTATAATGTGTTTCTCCAATATTCTAATAATGAAAATCTCAGGTTAGGCTATTATAAATAATGCTGCTATGAACATGTTTATACAAGTCATGCAAGACAGATTTGATCACAGATCTTCATTTCTTTTAGATAAATACCTAGGAGTTGAAATGCTGTGTTGTAATTTATATTTCCAACAGGAATATGTGACCTTCAGTCCTGGCTACTCTTTGCCAACAATTTGGTAATAATCAGTCTATCTGGGGTTTATCAATTTTACTATACTTTCAAATAACCAATATTTTACTTTGTTGACTTTTCTTAGTTTATCCATTTTCTACTTTATTGATTTTAGTCATTATTTTTTACTTCATTTCTTTTATCTATGTAATGTGCTCTTTTTTAAAAGCTTTAAGACATAAAAAGATTACATGATTGATTATAAAACCTTCTCCTTTTTAATACAAGCATTTAAAGATATCAGTTTTAAGCTGTTTTAGGTGCATCCCACAAATTTTGAACTGTTGCATTTTTTATCATTTCACAGTATTTTCCAATTTCCTTATTTGACTCATAGGTTATTTGAAGTTCAAATTATTTTCTAATTTCTTTTCTGGATTCATGGATTTCTTGGAGTATATTAATTAATTTCCAAACATTTGGGAAACTTCCAGATATCATTTTGCTGTTGGTTTCTAATTTAATTTGGTTTTTGTCAGAAAATAATCTTTGTGTGATTCAATCCTTTGAAATTTAAAGGGACTTCATTTATTGCTCAATATATGATATATTTTGGTAACTATTCCATGTACACCTGAAAAATTCAAAACAGAATTCAAGAAATGTTAATTATGTTTAATTGATTGATGGTACTGGTCTATAAACTTAGAGAATTTGTCTATATTTTCTAATAATTATTGAGTATTAAAATCTCCAATTACAAATGTAGAAATAACTTTTTTCTTACACTTGTATCAGGTTTTGCTCCATGTATTTTGAAGCTCTTATATTAGATTCATGAATATTTAATATGTCTTCTTGATGAATGGACCCATTTAATATAAAATATTCCCATTTCTTCCCTAGTTCTCAGGATGCCCTGAGTATGTTGGCTCTCTAGTCCCTTTTCACTCATGGAGGTGTCTCCCACCCCTCACTTCACTTTGCTGGAACAACTGAATGCTTCAGTTGTGGTGCAAGATGCTACAGAGGCCTCTTGCCCACAGTTAAGAGATGCACCTCTGGAAGTGCCCCTATCTTCTCTCCTAAATGCCAAGCTAATGGTGTGATGAAGGAAGACAGAGACTACACATCTAAAATGCCACAAGAATTAGTCAGCATACACTGATAGGAACCAGAAAACTCAGATTGGGTTTTGAGGTACTTGATAAAAAGGGTTAGAATGTAAGATTGGACAAACAATAATTCATTTAACTTGAAGAATTTTCTTTAGATAACTGACGCAACACCACAGCAAGAACTCCAGTGGATGAGATAAAGGAACTGGTAGGAGAGACCTCAGTAACTTCAAGAAGTGGTTGCCAACACCCATCAAAGTAAAACGCCTGAGCTGCCCTGGTAGACAGTACTGAAGGACTCTGTCACACTCCAGAAATTTTCAACTGTTATAATTGCCTCAGTTCTTCTGCAAAATTGCCTATGGCTATTCACTTGAGTGATTATATCTGTAGGAGATATTTTAAGAAGTTTCTGGTGATATCCAGAAACCCAAAATGAACATTATAATCCCTTTATTTGAATGGGACAATAAGTGGAATCCTGGATAAGGCTTGCTCATAGTTACCTTAATTAGTCTAAATACCATCCAGTGGTCAATTTAAATGTTCCTGAGTGAATAATTTGAACTAATGTTCTTGGCAACTGGACTAAGCTAGCAGTAGAACTAGAAAGGCCAACTTCTCTTCTTCTAGGATTCCAAACATGGTAGACCACTTGATAATGTCTCACAGGTTATTTTTTCAGTTTTTTTTCTTTCTGAGGTTCTGACACTTTCTATTTAGCTTTTTCCTCTTATGCTTCAGCTTCATTATTTTCTATTTTCTTGTCTACATGTTTACTCATCATTTTGTTGACAATGTCCAATTTGCCAAATTGTGAATTAATTTTTCAGAGCTAATATTGTTATACTCTTCAGTTTTAGAATTTCCACTTAGTTCTTCACTTACAGTTTTATTTCACAGCTGAAATTTCCCATCAGTTTGCACATTATATTCATTTTCTTTAAAATTCTAAGCATAAGAGCTGTTTAAAGTATTTGTCTGATAATTTTATTATTTCTGTCCTCTCTGGTTCTGTTACTAATTCTTCCTGTTTATAGAGTACATGATTTTCTGCTTCTATATTCCTATACAGATGTAGATTGGTATGTACAATATCTATTTATTTACCTCTGTGTTGCACATATACATACTTGTTTGAATTTTGTCATTTTTTAAAGAGTTTTTCTGGCAGACAGTTAATTTGCATATAGATCAGCTTGAGCCTTTTGGGGTTTAGTTTCAAGATTTTCTTAGGGCAAGTATAAAATATGGCCCTTTCTAGAACTAGTCTAGTCCTATTCCTATGGCATGGCTTATTACAGGTCTCACTGAATGTTCAGAATATTTATTAAGGATCTGCTATAACTGGTCAGAACTCCTGCATCTATTGTATCTTCTAGCACTACACAGCCTCTGAAATCCTTACTTTGTTCACAGCTTCCCTGGACCTGTTATCTACCCGAGTTCAGATTCTTTCAACCTGCATTTCTACAAGTTAGTGTTTGGGCCCAAAACTAAGGAGAGCCACAATAGATATTTCCTAAGTTCCTTTTCATGCACACCCTTTCTTTTGTGTGCACCATTCAGTAAATTCCAGCTCCCTCTGCTGTCCTGAACTATGATCTCTGCTTCCTCAGCTCAGCAATAATCACTGTGTTCTGCTTGAATTATATTTTCACACTGTGGTCTACAAAATGCCTTCAGGAAGAAATTGGGATGATCGCACTGCTCAGTTCATATATTTCTCTTTTCTTAGATGCAAGTACTGCTTTGCTGATTTTCCAATATCTTAAAAACAACTGACTCCTATATTTCGTCTACTTTTGTACTCCAGGACCAGATGGAGCATTAGTTCTACATTAATTATTCTGATATAACCCAAAGTAAGAAGTTCCCCAAAACAATTTTATTTCTTCTATTAAAATATTAAAATGGTAGCCCTCATTTTGTTCAATATATTTTCATTAAATTATTTACAAAACATGCTGATTTCCAAATCATACTTCATTTGTGACAGTGATACAACTTAAATACTGAAGTAGCTATATTATCTACACATTTAATGTGTGCTAAATCAACCATACTCATAAAAGCAAGAGAGAACAAAAATAAAAAATATATGTAGCATGTGCAATTCCATTCTTCATTTGTCTTTATGTGTTTTAGCACATACGTACTTTGTTAAATACTATGTATCTCCAAAACAGGATACATTTATAAACACATATTCAGGTACAAAATTATATACAAAAAAACACATGTGTGCTATAACTTATGGACAGTTAAACAATATTTGGGGGGAATATTGCAGATAAAATCTTCCCTTATTTAACTCTGGCACTGTTTTGGCCTACATATAAGTTGTCCCCCCAAAACTCACAAGTGAGGTAACGTGAGGATATTCAGAGGTAAAACGATTAGGTTATGAGAGTTTTAACCTAATCAATGGATTAATTCACTGACGTGGATTAATTAGGTGGCAATTGTTGGCAGATAGGGTGTGCTGGGAAGAAGTAGGTCACTGGAGTGTGCGTTTGGGGTTTATATTTAGCCCCTGGTGAGCAGAGTTCTCTCTGCTTCCTGATTACCATGTTCTGAGTTGTTTTTCTCCACCACACCCTTCTGCCATAATATTCTATTCTCCTCAGGCCCAGAGTCATAGAATTGGCCAACCACAGTCTAAACCTCTAACACCATGAGCCAAAATAACTTTTCCTACTCACAGTTGTTCTTGTCTGGTCTTTTAATCATTGCAATGCAAACCTGACTCAAACAGGCATCTAACTCATTCATGAAAGTTGGCTTGACTAACTTCCGTTCAAAGAATTAGCAACACAAAATACTGCTGCCATACAACATGTTTGGGGGTTTTTTGGTGTTAGGCTTTGAGTTCTTTGTATATGCTGGAAATAAATGCCTTATCTGAGGTGTGGGTAGCAAAGAATCTCTCCCATTCTATAGGCTCTCTCCTCACACTCTTGATTGTTTCCTTTGCTATGAAGACGTTTTTAGTTTGATACCATCCATTTACTGATTTTTGATCTACTTCTTGAGCTTTAGGAGTCTTGTTGAGGAAATCCATTCTTATCCAACATGTGGGAGTGCTGGACCTGTATTTTCTCATAGTAGATGCAGAGTTTCTGATCTAATGCCTAGGTCTTGGATCCATTTTGAGCTTTGTGCAGGTTGAGAGATAGGTGTTAAATTTCATTCTGCTACATACAGATTTCCAGTTTTCCCAGCACTGTTTGTTGAAAAGGCTATCTTTTCTCCAGTGAATGTTTTTTGTGCCTTTGTCTAGTATGAGATAACTATATTTATGTGGGTTTATCTCTATGTTTTCTATTCTGCTACACTGTCTTCATGCTTGTTTTGTTTCTAATACCATGCTGTTTTTGTTACTATGACTCTGTAGTATATTCTAAGGTCTGATATTACCTCATTTCATTCAGAATGGCAATTATCAAGAATACAAGCAACAACACATGTTGGTGAGGATGTGGGAAAGTGGGTACACTCATATATTGCTGGTAGGGCTGCAAATTGGTGCAACCACTCTGGAAAGCAGTATGGAGATTCCTCAAAAAACTTGGAATGGAACCACCATTTGATATAGTTATACCACTTCTCAAAAAGATATACCCAAAAAGAGTTAAAAATCAGCATACTACAGTGACACAGCCACATCAATGTTAATAGCAAATCAATTCTCGATAAACAATGGAACCAACCTAAATACCCTTCTACAGAAGAATGGATAAAGAAAATGTCTATACAATGGAATACTACTCAGCCATAAAGAAAAATGACTATGAAATCTGCCAGTAAAAGGATGGATTTGGAGACTATCATGCTAAGTGAAATAAGCCAATCCCTGAAAACCAAAGGTTGAATGTTCTTTCTGACATTCAACAATGAGGGATTGGGGGGAGAACAGAAGTTCAGTGGATTAGACAAAGGAGGATGAAGGGAAGCGGGGGTAGGGATAGGAAAGACAGTGGAATGAATCCGACATAACTTTCTGGCATTCACATATGAATACACCACATTGTATCTCCACAACATGTACATCCACAACTCTAGGATACTAATTAGAATATATTCCATATTTACAAAAATATGTCAAAATTGACTCTATTGCCATATATAACTGAAAATTTTTTTTACAAAAATTCATGCTAAATGGGAAATACTGTAAAAGTGATTATCAAATTATCTGAACAATTTACAGAAAAAATAAGTTCAATTTTTAATGATTTACAATCAAAGGTAACATGGATATACAATTGAAATATTTGGGTAAAATATGACAAAAAGAATTAAAACTCTAATTTATCCAGGTTATCACTGGTGAGTGACTAATCTGATGACTCATTTTTTTAACATGACTCGCACAGCATCACTGAAATTTTGTTCTAGATGCTTAGAAAAAGCACACTAGTGATTCACCTAGATGGTAAAATGAAAACATTATTCTTAATGATTAAATTAGAAGAAATAAAGGCCATCTGAGCATGTAACAAGTATGGCTGTATCACAAGGTAATTTGGGTTTTTTTATTCACCTGAAATAATAAAATATGAACAAAGGTATAATCGATCTAAATTGATAAATTTTTAGTAACATTAATTATAATAGAATAGCCCTAAACATACTTGAATGTGTAACAAATATGATATATTTCAAATGTAAAGACTTAGCTTGTGATCGTATTGCAGAGTACAGATATTTTTGTGTTTCAAACATATCATATAGTGTTTGGCACATACTGAATTCTCAGTATGTGTAAAATGAATAACTTCATCTAAAAGCTTCTGCCATAGTCAAATTACTCAACACTAATTAAATAATTTTAATAAACATGCCAACAAATATGAGCAGCTTACCCTTTGAGGTCATTAATTAATTTATTTTTTTCTTGGACTACCCTCTTGTGATGCATTCGATGAAAATCACGTTCTTTCTGAGTTTTCAGCAGATCTTCTCTAGCCTTGCTGAAAAAAATTAATAATAATAACTTTAGAAATCATTGCTACTTCCTTTCTGAGAAACTATTAAGTCTTCAGTTCAAATTCAGCCTTGAGCAATTCAAGAGAGAATTGAAACATAGAGTCCATTATAATAATTCTCACTGAACTATTATATCCAACTATTTTGTATGGAAGTAATAATGTGAAAGGAGGTAGGGGATAAAGGACAAAACTTAAAGTTTCAAATATATGACTCATTCACATTTAACTAAATTAAAATTAAAAGTATGCTGCCAGATACTTTCAAATCATAATCCACCTATTTTTAAAGAGAATTTGTTTGGTATACAAATTTGAAATACAAACAAAACAAAGTAAAAATAATTATGGGGGTCTGGGGCTGGAGCTCAGTGGAAGTGCACTTGCCTAATAAGTGTGAAGCACTGGATTCAATCCTCAGCACCACATAAAAATAAATAAATAAAATTAAGGTATGGTGTCCATCTAAAACTAAAAAAAAATGAATAAAAGACTCCACTGAATTTAATTCTGAACTTCCTAGCATAGAGGATTAAGAGAATATACCAGATTATTTAGTTCTGAAAACATATAAATTCTGAAAAATCAAAATTTTCTTCTCCTAATATGTAGTTAATTCGCATGAGAAATACATATCAGTTGATCACATTATTAGAAATAATTAGTGGGCTTATTAAAAATTTTCTCTGAACCTATCAGAGAGCCAAAGTGCCAAAGCAACCAAGTAATATGAAATCCAAATACAGGTGAGCCATTACAGGTAAAGATATGAATATGAACTATGGTCAAGCAAGGGAGAAAGAATACCAGAAATCAGATGAAAGTTTAAAGTACTCACTATATCAACTGAGGGTTAGGGCAATTTGAAATAGATATGGAATTTGAACTCATTTATATACACTAAGTGTTCTGGAGAAAGACTGGGGGCAGCCCAGGAGACTAAAGAAAGCCTCTTTATGTGGTGATGGCAGGACATAATCAGTGGGTGCTAGGGAAAGGGCACAAAACATGTAGGACCCTGAAGAAAGGGCAAAATACACATTAGCCCATATAAGCAGAGGTCTCCTACTCCTAAAGCAGAGTATGAAACTACCACCAAGACCAGCTACAGATACAAGATAGACTTTGGCTGCAACACTGAGGAGGCAAGAAGCAGCAGGAATGCTGAAGAAGTCTAATCCTCAAGGATCAGGCAGGCACACATAAGGCCTCCCTAAAAGTGAAGATGAGCCAACCAGAAAGAAACTCTCCGACACCTCCATGAACAAGGGAGAAGTAAATAAAGAGGAGGAGACTGTAAGAAGAAGGAATGGAAAAAAGAAATGGTTCGTATTTCCTGGGGAAATGTTTAAAGAATAGATCAATTGTTTTCAAAAAAGAACAATGAATCTGTTAAAAAAAAAAGTCTGCATTGTATGAGATCTTAAATACTGATTTCAAGCCCATATTTTAAGAATTCTAAAGGATATCCTTATAGGCATATGAAAAAATTCAGCTCTACAGTGCCAAGGTGAATGAGAGTTTATCTCAAAAATGATACCATATTTGTTTTAGAACAGTCGTTAAAAATCTAATATTGTCCCTCCATAAATAATCAGCTAACAGGTCCAGTTGCTTCATTAGAGTAATTCAGTATAATAATTTCATGCACAATATCAAAAATTTTCATAGCACTGTGACCTTGGGAAGCTATGTAATTTCAACTAAATAATTCAGTAAAATGACTTACTATCTTGCACACACTAAATATTCAATAAATGTTACCATCATCATCATCACCATCATCATCATCATCATAATCATATTACCACTACTATTTAGTATAGTAGAAAAGGTAGAGTCAATTATTCCTAAAATAGTGGATATGGCAATAAGTAGTTAAATCTACTCCAATAATACTCCAATAATCATTAGTAACTTTAATTAGTAACACTATCTTTTAAAAAGTAAATTAAATTTTTATGAACATCTATTTTAAGTCCAATAAAATCTTTTCAATAGCTTGATGAATTATGTAAATACACATTTCATTTCTTATCCAAAATGTAAACCCACAATAGGTTAAAAAATACTTGAAAAACTAACACTCCAGTTTTCTTAACCAGAACCACAAATGTGCATTGCATCAACTCACTTTTTTAATACACATTTAGAAACCTATTTGTGTTCATCCCAGGAAAGAAAGCATAGGAATTGATTGAAGTATTAGACCTTAAAGTTTTTCTGACCATTAAATTGGTTTTCAGGGACTTGCTTTCTGTCTGCACAAATGAAGTCTACTCTGTAAAACAATTTAAATTCATTTCATGGTGATGCTTCTCCTATTATGACCTTCCTGCTACCCATCTACTTAATAAAAGGAAAATAAAAGTTGTGCTAAAGGATAGTTGTAAATATTCATATAAGCAACTAATATTATAAACTATATAGTATTTCCTCACTTTAGTAGATAAGAAAACATTTTTGTGTTTAAAGAAAAACTTTCATTATCACAGAAGCAAACACTGAGATTGTTTCAAATATAATGAAGTTATTCAGTGAAACATTCTACTTAAATTTATATTTCATAAAGAATATAATTCAGTTATGCCTTGTCTTAATGAGATGATATAATGTCTATTTAACTTCCCTATTTCAGAAAACCAGCATATCAAAGTCTAATATTCAAGGAAGTAATATTAAGATATACATATTCTTACCCTACTATGAACCTCCTCTTTTCAACACGATATGAATATGATTTAGTAGCATGCTTTTTAAGTTTTTTAAGTGAATATTCCTGGTGAAATCATTGTATTAACTGAATAATTTAATGTAATTCCTTTGGAATGATCATTTAATAATGAATTTATTTTGTTATCATTTGGCTAAATAAACAAAAATTTTTCTTATTGTAACAAAGTAGTTCATCTTTGCCATATTTTCCTCATGTGCACTCTTGAGCCAAAGTAATAATTTCTTAAAACAACAACTATACAAATACCAAATATTTCATAATCTTCATCTGGCCATAAATGAATTCATTTAACCCACTAAAATTAATATTGGGAATAACTGTTGAACATCCAAATAGAATTCAACCAGATTAGAGGAAATCTTTTATTAAAATCTTAACCAAAAATAAAGGGGTATACCCATGTCCAGAAAAAAATACCTTAATTTAACAAGCAATTACCTAAACACTAAAGCATGAAATTTTATGGGCTACATTATTATCTTTATTTTCACAGTGTTTGTTTCTGGAAGTCATCAAATTAAATGGATCTTCACAAAAGCTGTGCATTCTTTGACCTTGTATAAAAGTCAATTTTGTAAGTGAAATCAGGGTCTCTTAGTAAAGAACCTAATTTTTTCTCAATGTTAATTGCTATTTAATTTCAATTTTTTCATGCCTATATTTTCTAGTAGAAGGTAATCATAATATTTCATTATTTTTAAAGTCCAATTTTTCCATTTTCCAGTTAGCAATCTCAGTCAGTATTATTTCTTGCCAAATCTTCAGGGCTCTCAATAGACCCTTTCTGGTCCACATTACACATTCTTAATATAAAAACCAAAAAATGAAAGACAATACTTTCAATGGGAAAAGACGTAGCTTGAAAGAATGTTGCTTAAATTTCTGTCATGAAAAGAAAATGATGCCTACTTCATAAAAATGTTATGAAATCAGCAGGAATCATCAATTAACTACTCTCAATCTATTAAAAGCTTAACTACAGAGCTAAATGCTATCAGCACATAGTCACTTTAGTGCCTACTATGTGCCAGGTATAGTGATAGGCCCTGGGGATACAATGAACACAGACCCAGTCTGTGTTGTACGGAGCTCACAATTCAACAACAAAAAATAGACATTAAGTAATTGAATGTAAAAGGCATAAATTTCAAGTTCTTTTATAAATACACAACATTAAAGATAACTTAATTATAAATGGATAGATATGCTAGGTAAATGGAACACTCAAACTTGGGAAGATATTGATCCTTCCTCTCTCAATGTATATGTATACACATACACATACACACATATACACACACTCTTCCCAAATTGAGTTACACATTCAACTCAATCCCAATTCTAATCACACCCAGGTCTTTCTATGGAAACTGGCAAAGTGATTCTGAAATTATGATGAAGATACGAAGAACCTAGAAGAGCCAAACGATCTTGAAAAAGAACAAAAGTGGAAGACTAACACTCCCTGACTTTAAGACTCAATTACAACTACAAAATTCAAGACTATGGTGTTGGTATAAGAATGAGCAAATAGATGAATGGAAAAACAGAGTCTAGAAACACTCAGACTTTCTAGGGTCAACTGATTTTCAACAAAAGTGCCAGAAGAAATTCTTTACCTCACACTATATACAAAAATTGGGAATTTTAAAGGTTTTAGAAGAAAGCATACAAGAATATTTCTATGACCTAAAAGTAAGCAAAGATAAATTAGATAAGATAGCAATCACAATATAGTAGATACATTAAATTTCATCAAAATTTAAAATATCTGTCCATCAAAAGGAGGCATTTAGAAAATGAAGAAGCAAGGCATGACCTGATAAAAAATGTTCACAATTTTCTGTCAAAGGACTTGCATATAGAAGATAAAAAGAATTCTTATAATTAAATGGTAAGAAAATCAATCCAATAAAAAAAAAAGCAAGTCTTAAACACGTCAAAAGGAAAGCATACAAACGGGCAATAAGCACACAAAAAAGTGGTTTGATAGCACCTGTTATCCGGGCTGGGATTGTGGATCAGTGGTTGAGTGACTGCCTAGCATTTGTGATGCACTGGGTTGGATTCTCAGCACCGCATATAAATAAATAAATAAATAAATAAATAAATAAATAAATAAATAAAAATAAAGGTATGGACAACAAAAATAATAAAAATAAAAAATACCTGCCATCTGCATTTGTAGCCCGCAGAACAATAACAAAATAAATTTCTGATGTTTTTGCTAAGAAAAAGAAAGAAAATGCACAAGGTGCTACAGAATCATTAAAATGTCTAAAAAAAAAAAATACTTACAAAAACAATACTAACAAAACTCCATGTTGGTGACTGTGTGGAGTAACTGGAATTCTCATAAATTGTTACCAAGAAAGATGGCCTAACTTGTTGGAAAAGGGACTAGCAGTTTCTGATAAAGTTCAACATCCACAAATTGATCCAGAAATTCTAAGTGTTTATACAAAAGAAATGAAAACACATCCCCAATTAAAGATTTGTAAATAAATGTTACAGAAGATGAAACATTCCAATGGAAAAAGGATAAAGAAATGGTGGTATATATTATACAGAATACTAGTCAGTAATTAAAAGGAACAAATTACTGATGCATGGAAAAGTTATAAATTGTACAAACTTTATGCTGACTATAAAATGCCAACACAAAAAAAAAACCATTCTGTGATTCCACTGTTGAAGTTCTCAAACATGCAAAATCAATTCAACATAGAAAATATCAGTGGCTTTTAGGCCAGAAAATGATGATGAAGAGACACAAGGGAAATTTCTGGAGAGAAATTATATTTTCTGATTATTCTACATTTAAATGTGTGTGAATTTAAAGAGTTTGTCAAAGTTACAAAGCTAATATTTCCACATTTTAAAGTACATAAATGATTTGAAAAACTATTTTTAGAAAAGCAATAATAACTTGGTATAGGGTAGGGAATTGGTGGGAGTAGAAATGAAATAAGAAGGGCAAAGATGTGTTATGGGCCTGATGGGCCCATGAGGGTCATTATTCTATATAGCTTACTTTGTTTTTGTATGTGATAAGATCACAACATGAGATCTGCCCTTTTAACAAATTTTCAAGTGGAAAATACTTCTGGCGTGATACATAGCAGATATGCAGAGCCTATTCATTTTGCTTGACTGAAACTTTATGACCATTGATAAGAAACACTTTCTTCCCTATCCCCAGCCCCTAGCAACCACCATTCCATTTTGTGATTCTATGAATTTGACTATTTTAGGTACCTCATATAAGTGGAATTTTCTGTGACTGGTTCATTGAACTTAGTCCTCAAAGTTCATCTATACTGTCACATATTACAGAATTTTCTTCTTTTTAAAGGCTAAATATTCCATTGCATGATTAGCCTATGTTTTTTCCCTTGTTTATGTATCAATGTACATTTGGGTTATTTTCACATCTTTGCTGTGTGCACACTGAATTTGGGGGTGAAAAATCTCTCTTTGGATACTGATTTCCATTCTCTTGGATAAATACCTATAAGTGGTAGTTGTTGGATCATATGTAGGTAGTTCTATTTTTACTTTTTTGAGTAAAAAAAGTAAGGGATTTTCCATAATATTTTCCATTGGTGACTACCCCAGTTTGCATCCCCATCAACAGTGTGCTAGGTTCCAATTCTTCTATATTCTCAACACTTTTATTTGTGGAGTTTTTAGACAACAAGCATCCTAAGAAATATGAGGTTATTTCTCATTTGGTTTCAATTCACATTTCCTTGATGATCAGTGACATGGAACATTTTTTCATACTCCTGTGGGTCATTGAGAAGACTGAGGGAGAAGGCCATGTGTAAACTTGGAGAGATGGAACTCTGGGCAGGGGTAAAGAGAAGTATAAAGAACATATGGTATTCCACATCATGTACAAGAATGGGAAGTTATACTCCATTCTCCTGTCATGTGTAGCTAAAAAGAATAAAAAATTTTAAAAAAAGAACATATGGTGGGGTCAGTTTGGTTTTTTAAGAGACAAAATTAGCATAGATGCCACAGTAGCTGTTATCAAGCAGGTTTTTGTTACATAAAGTCTTGGGAGAAATGCCTATTCAAGTTTTTCAATTGGATTATTAGCTTTGTTTTTGTTTTTATTTTACTATTGACCTGTAGAAGTTCCTTATATATTTCTTATAAGCTACATGATTCGCAAGTATTTCCTCCCATTCTATAGGCTGCCTTTTCATTTTGTTGTTTCTTTTGCTGCATAGAAGCGTTTCAGTTTGATGTAGTCCCCTTTGTTTATTTTCGGAGTTTTTTTGTTTTTTTGGTTTTGGGGGCGTTTTTTGCCTGTGCTTTTGGTGTCATACCCAAAATCATTGCCAATTACCAATGTCATGAAGCTTTTCTATTTTATTCTGGAGTTTTATAGTTCAGTTCTTATATTTTAGCCTTTAATCTATTTAAGTTGATTATTTTACATAGAGTGTAAGACAAGGGTTGGAATACATTCCTTTGCAAGTAGACATCCTCTTTTTCCAACACTACTTGTTGAACAGACTGTCCTTTACCCGTTGTGTGTTCTCGGTACCCTTGCAGAAGATCAGTTGATCATATAAGCATGGATTTGCTTCTAGGAACTCTATTCTGTTTCACTGGTGTATATTTTTGAGAATTCAAAATGTAATGTATGTAAATAAATAAATATTGACTTTACATCTGTAAGAAAGACCACACTTGTTGTTAATCAGTGTTACTGCTGTTACTGCTAATTACAAGGGTGATGCAAATAACAAAGATGATGTCTATCCACTCGTACATTATACCAAGCATTGTGTTCATTATATTATGATGAATAAAACAAGCATGATCTTTTCACTCAAGTTTATAAGACTCTAGAGAAAATGAACAAGTAAATAAAATATACATCATCACAAACAATATTGTTATAAAAGGAGAAAGTGCCCTAACACAGAATACCGATTTAACTGTTATTGAGTACTCACTACGTGACAGACACTGTGCTACACAAAAGGTAGAAAATATTATCCCACTTACACAGGAGGAAACAATAATAATCACATTCTTCTATAAAACAAATGGCAAAGCAACAAGTAGTTGTGGTACTCTAGCCACAATTCCTGATCAATTATCTGTTCTGAACCAAAGTTTACATGGAGTTAATAATGCAGAGATTAATATCATCAAGTGTTGTCCTTGGAAGAATCTAATTGTCCCATATGAAGCTTGCCTGATTTCATTACTATGCAGTTAACCAGTTAAGTCAATCCATAGGGTTATGCTCTCCTTGTTTCCATAATGTCCTTGGACCCAGTCTATATTCCATGCAGGAGCCTGCTCATACTATGTATGACTCTACTCAAAATCATTCTTTAGCTTCACATTCCACTCAAAGGGGAAAAAAAAAAAAAAAAAAAAAAAAGCAAAGTTCTATCACAGGTGCTTACCACTAAACCATTTGTGCAACCACCATGGTCTCCACGCTGTATCTCTTCTAACAAAGTAAGTTGTCCCCACCTTATTCTTTTTACTTCCCTTTCTTTACTCCTGACCAGAACTCCATCTCCCCAATTTACACATGGCCTTCTCCCTTAGTCTCTTCAGATATCTGAGGAGACTTCACCACTCTACATGAAAAAGCACCCCACTGACCTCTGTCTCCTTTGCCTGTGTTACTTTTCTTCCTAGCAATTACCACTAACTGATACTTGTTAGCTTTATCAATCTCCACACGTGGTCAGTCAGTGGTTATCAGTATCAGTCCAGTTAGTGGACTGACAAGAGCATAACAGTATGGAGGCAAGAAAAGTAAAAGGAGCTGTTCAAAGGTAGAAAGAGCAGCAGAACAGTATTCTGCCACAGAAGATGAGGGAAGATAGGAAAAAAAAAAAAAAAAAAAAAACAGAACACACAAGAATTGGGAAAGGGATTGCTATATTGAGCAGCAAAGAGTACTTCAGTGTCCAAGAAGGCCATGTGAGAAAAGGTGATATGAAAGCCATACTACAGGAAGTTAAAGAACAAGTACACAGGCACTTTCAGAAGTCATCAAACTGAGTTTATTTACAATGTCCATCACATGAGAAAAAGACATAAAATGCTAGTGAAAATGGCAACAAAATCAAGCAAACAGGTTTCTAATCAAAACTCAAAGTAGTTACTTATGGACCTCAAACTAATGTGAATCTTCTGGTATGTCAACTTTAAAATAAAATTTATGAAATATTACCTTAATTGTGAAAGATATTAGAAGTCTAACTATATTCTCTAGTTTTTACCTAATCACCAATTCTCTGCAAATGTGGGGCTGATCACTTTACTTCTAGATTTCTGCATTTAAGGTAACAATTGGCCCATGCTTCATTAAAAAACTAAAGTTATATTCTCCTTTTGCAAGAAAGGTTATCAACATTACTTATAACTTACCAGTATCCGAGATGTAATATCCTTTTACCTTCATTTTAACAATAAATCCTTTTCAGTAATAATTTTCTCCTTAAATAATCTATAAAGAAAATTTCTCAACATTTCCAAAATTTTGTATTTTAGATGAAAATTAATATTTGTAGCAAGTATTAGGGGAATCTCCATTGCTCAGGAATTGAGAATACTTATAACAGGGAAAAAGATAATTCCTCAAATCAATTACAGAAATTCAAATTATATTTTAGCATGAAATATTCTCCCTTTTATTTCTTCTTACACACTTTATTATTGCTGAACTTCAAAAACATTAATGACATGACAATATTTTTAAAACCTAGGAATGACAACCTTTAGAGATATTGATAGTAATAACTGACATTTCAAAGTACCTTTGATTTCACATGGCTCTTTAACATGGATTGTCTCATTTAATTATCACATCACTCTCTAGGAGTCAATAATATTATCTGTAATTATTTCCAGTTTAACAATAAGAAAACTGAGTTATTAAGTGACAGAATATTGGAAGCTGGGTAGTTTATATTCATAACTCTTTCTATGGTTACTCTCTCCCACATAAATATTAAATTTATAGCTATGAATTTCTCTTCAGTTTCCTCAATAGTTCATTAAATGCTACCAGTGTAATCTAGGACAATATAAGACAAATCTGTAAGCTCTTTTTGCATTTTAAAAATTAACTATTTCTAAATTATTGTACATATAAAATTATCTTAAGAAATAGCCTAACCTAAAATGGCAAACACTGATCAAATTCCATAAAGAGAATCTAATATTTAACTAACCTATTGAAAAAAATATGCTCATATGTCAAATGGAAAAACCTGGGTGATGAAACATTACAATTTGGGACATGCTTGTAGCATGATAAAGTTTAGGAAACTTTTTACAAAATTTCATTCTACATTTTCTGAGAATATATCAGGTTACTTAACTAAAAGTATTGAGATGTACTTTATCATGTTTAATACTCACTCAAAAAAATAATGATTAATCATCTATAAGAGTCAAGCAGTGCCAGGCACGGTGGAGCACGCCTGTAATCCTAGCAACTCGGGAGGCTGAGGTAGGAGGATCCCGAGTTCAAAGCCAGCCTCAGCAACTTAGGGAGGCCCTAAGCAACTCAGTGAGACCCTGTCCTAAATAAAATACAAAATAGGGCTGGGGATGTGGCTCAGTGGCGAGTGTCCCTGAGTTCAATCCCTGGTTCCAAAAAAAAAAAAAAAAGACTCAAGCAGCTTTCCTTCAAATTTACCATGTCAGATAGATTGAAACAAATAATATTTTCCTTTTCTAATTTGTTAAGATTTTAAATATACTGAATAAGGTAAAAGTTAAGGAATAAACATAAACCACTGAAATTAAAATTATGATTTTATATTTTAGCGAACGAGCAAAATTTCAATTGAGTGATAACATAATTATGGCTCCTTTTAACATTAAAATAATAATCTGCATGAGTTTACATAATTTTGATTATTTAATTTTTAATTTTTTTAATTTTTAATTTTATTTAATTTTGAAATATAGTAATCTATAAACATCCAGCAAAGATTATTTAATATTATGGTAGTAAAACTCCCTGCATAAAGTCTATATCTATCCAAAAGAAAATTAGCAAACTCAAGCCATAATTCAAAGGAAATGAGTAACTGAAACAGTATGCCAGGCAGCACTGTTCAAAATGTTCTGTCACATTTCTAGTATACCTGCTAGGTATCTCTTCAAAATCACTGTGACCACCCAGGCAAAGAGCATAGACCACTTCTGAGAAATGGAACCAAGAATAGAGGGAATAATAGTTCTAGTCACATATTCTTGTGGTTCATTTATACAAATCTATATAACATGTAAAATTCTAAATAGCACATCCACAGATAATATGAAATACATGTATTGGGCAAAAACAAACCTAGCAAAAACATTTCTACACATTTCTGATAATTGAATAAATAATCATATAAATTATTTTTCATTTACTGATACTTTTTAAAAGTAGAAGCTTATTTTAAAATTTTCCTCCATTTTACAATGCAGTCATATTTCTTTTCATTAAATATTTTTTCATATCTTAAAAATATATAATTATAATATAACAGTCATGTTAAGCCAATTTTTGTGTTAATGTGATTTTTAACACAGAAAGCCCCTTCTTAAATGTTTAATCACAATGAATGAATAAAGAACTCTCTTCCATATCTAATCATTGATTTTTTTCATATAACACTCTCACATGAGTAAATTCTCCCCAAGTGAACATATTCACATATTTTTTTGCCAGAATGACACTGTCTACCAATTATTATTCCCCAAACCACATGTCTTCCACTGATCTTAGAGGAAAAAAAGATGTGGCAAGTTCTGGCTTCTGCTGAGTTTCTCTTTGTGCATAAATTTATGTCATGAAATCACAAAACAAAGATTTCCTTTCAGGAATATTTTTTAAGTTTTTACGAATAAAATCTGTGTTCATAAAAACATGTTTATCATATCTTATTGAATGAAAAGTTACAAAATATAAGGCATTACTGCAGTTTTATTTAAAAGTTACCCACACACACACATATACAAACATATGTGTAAATACATTTAGATATATATGTGCATTCACTGAGAAAAATCCAAAAAGCTATTTAACAAAATGGAAAGAGTGGTGGCCTAGATCAGTAAGATTATGGATAGTTCATATTTTCTCTCATTTTTCTTTATGCAACAATCTTGATTATACAGAATGGTGAGTTTCATTATGGTATATTTATACAAAAATAAACACAATTTAATCAATTTCACTCATGTCAATCAAATATTTTGGAAGCAGTTTTAGGTTTACAGAAAAATCAGAAGATCCTAAGATGTCTCATATGCCTCCTATCCCTACACATGCATAGCCTACCCCATTATCAACATCACCCATCAAAATGGTATATTTGTTACAACTGATGAACCTACTTATCACCCGAAGTCCATGGTTTACGTTATTCCTTTTGGGGAATTTTCAAATATCTCAATTCTTCTGCTAAGAACAAACTGGCTTATTTCTTCCACTCTGCTTTCTAGAAATTCATTATTATTCCAGAAATTAACTTATCTTCCTGGGAGAAAATTTTACAAACTATGAAAAGATTATCAAATACATAAGGAATCATCCCATTCATGTAATCATACAAGTACATAGGGTAATGATGTCTGTCTCATTCTACCACTTTTCATAACCCTTCCCCCTCCCCCTCTCATTTCCCTCTATGTAATCTAAAGTTCCTCCATTCTTCTCTCACCTCCCACCCCCCAACCCAATTATATATCATCATCCACTTATTAGGGAAAACATTCAGCCTTTGGTTTTTTGGGATTGGCTTATTTCACTTAGCATGACATTCTCCAATTCCATCCATTTATCTGCAAATGCCATAATATTATTCTTCTTTATGGCTGAATAATATTCCATTGTGTATATATACCACAGTTTCTTTATGCATTCATCTGTTCAAAGACATCTAGGTTGGTTCCACAGTCTAGGTACTGTGAATTGAGGTGCTATATAATATCGATGTGGCTATATTACTGTAGTATGCTAATTTTAAGTCCTTTGGATATAACCTGAGGAGTGGGATAACTCGGTCAAAAGGTGGGTCCATTGTACCCCATTTATGTACAATGAATCAAAATGCAGTCTGTAAAAATAAAAAAAGAAAAAAGAAATCCACACCAGGGTGCTAAGTATGCTCATTATTACTGGCTGCATATACACATTTCATTCTAAAAAAAAAATGCTAACTATTTAGTGTGCTAGTAACAATAATACATGTATGTAACCTATAAATAAGTAAATATACTGGGAATTTAAAAAATACATAAGGAAGTGACTTATAATAAATTAACTATCTCCTACACAAAACCCTGTATTCTACTGTCAGTGAATTGGAATTGCAAGAATTCTGGTCACCTGTTCAATTAATTTGCTAGTAAAACTTTCTACATTTTTTATCAATAGAATTTAAATATAATTCAGCTCTCCAAAATTAAAGTTCTCATATATTATACGTATCAGCTTCATTCAACTTGTTATTTTTATTTAGTCTAAAATGAGAAGGAAAAAAATAGTCATTTAAAAATAACATACTCAGCTGCCTGTTTGATGTGCTTTAAGTCTTTCTTCAAATTTTTGTTCTCATTATCTAAAAGCATAATCTGGGTGTAGACATCTGGAACACTCCCAGTGGTTCTCAGTTCAGTTATTCCCTTCTGTATTAACTCATACCTAGAATAAAATCAAACAAAGACTTTGTCATTTCTCTCCACTAAATTACCTTGATTCACATGCAATTAAAAAAATTAAGTCTCAAAGAATTTGATGGTAATTAGTGCCATATTACATTTGTAAATTAAAATGTTGATATTCATAATATATTGTTAAAGTTTTAATGAATTGCTAGTTATTACTACCATCATGGTATATAAAATATAAATGGGCATCTCCTGGTGAGGCTGACAAAACAATTTCAGTCACTAGCTCATGGAGTTTAGTTTTATACCGAGTGGGGATGGTGAAAAATTCTAGGAAATACAATAAAGCAGGATAAGAGGGTAAGAAAAAGTGATGGGAAGGGATCTATTTCATATAGCGTGGTCATGACTGACAGAGTGATATCTAGGCAGGCTGGAAATGAGGAACAGTACGATGTGAATCTATGGGAGAGTATCTGGAGCTGAGAAAATAGTAAATGCAAAGGCCTTGAAACAAATACATGCTTGGCACTTCCAAAAAAGAGCAAAACACCAGTATGTATGGCGTATCTGCAGCAGGAGTCAACTGAGTGGGAGAGAGAGGTGCAGAAGACAGCAGGGAGCCAAAGAGGAAAGAGATTTCACACTGAATCAGACTGAAGCCATGGGAAGGTTTTGAAATAAGTAACACCGATCAGATCTGTTATAAAAAGATGAGTCATTTAGAAGAAACAGACTGGAGAAGAGCATGCACAGAATCAGAAACTAGTCCAGGAGAGACAGAATGGTGGGCTGAACAAAGTGGGTAGCAGCTGAGGTTATAAGAAGTGCTGTCCAGGTAGAACTAACAGGTTCTCTGATCAATTAGTTGTCAGGTATTAGCAAAAGAGAGAAGTCAAGGAAGATGTCAAGGTTTTGGTCTAAGCAACAGACAGCCATTTACCAAGTGGGAACAAATGAGTGGATGAGTGATTAGAGGAATCAAGGAACTGTTTCCATTTGTGTTAAATGTAACATGTCTAGCAAATAATCAAGTAAAGATGAAAGTTAGACATACATGTCAAGAGTTCAGGGAAAAGGTCAACAAGGGCACTTTAAATATGAACACCATCAGTACATAATGCTACTTAAAGTCATGAGACTAGCAGAGTACAGACAGACAGTGAATGTAACAAGAAAAATGATGAAGTCTCAGGAATGAGCCATAAAACACTCAATCATTTCAAAGTTGGGAAGGAAAAACAAAGAAAAAAAAAAAGGAAATACTACCAAAGGAATTCAAGAAAGACAGGTCAGTGAAGTAATGGGACACTATGAGAAAGCTGTGGCAAAATGTTCAAAGAAAGAAGAATCAAGTAATGGTGACAAGGCCAGGGGTTTGAAAGACTACTGAGAATCAAATCCCTGGAATTGGCAATGCAAAAGTCACTGAAAAACATGTGTACTCAGCTGAGCAATGGGATGAAAGGGGACAGAAACGAGAATGTGGCAACAAACTTTTTCAAGGAAACAAGCCACTGAAGTAGAGAGTAGGAAATCAAGATGAACTTCAAAGAGGATGTAATAAAGTTTAGGGTGCTTCATTTTTCCTTTTCTTTTAACGTATGAGATATTATTACACATCTGCACACTTATGGGAATGACCCAGAAGAGGCAAAAAAAGGATAAGCACGAAAGAGAGAGACAAATACAGGAGCAATAATGTCCTTGAGTAGATGACAGGAGCTGGAATGCAGTCAATAAGAACAGGGCAGGCCACAGATAGCAACCTGCATGATTCAGCATCTGTGACAAGTAAGAGGAAAGCCTCAGGGTAAGCAGTAGGTGGGTAAAGGGGGGTGCTACTCCTCTTCCTTTTTCCTCAATGCAATAAAACGGAACATAAAACATCAGAACATTATTGATAGATTATAAATAATTACAACTTTAATCACTGTAACAATCAATACAGCTAAATTAAAAACAACACAGAAAAACATTTTACATAATAAAGGTATTAACAAAGCAATCCCTACAAAGGTTATTATAGGTAAGTATCAAAAAATTTTAAATTAGTATTTTCATATTACAAACCATAAATTAACATGTTATGGAACTCATATAATAACAAAATACCTGCAAGAAGACCCTTACAGAATATACTGAAGGTTAAAATAATTATATCACTATGTTGTACTATTTGCCATAAATTCAGAAAACAGGTAACCATTTAATCAAAATTCAGTATTTTATCTGTATTTGAAATGTGATTTATACTTATCTCAAGAGAAGACATAGAGATTGATTGAAGTACTAGACCACAAAGTTTTTCTGACCATAAAATTGGTTTTTAGCAACTTGATTTATGTAATGCAGAAATAAAAAAATCACTAAAGAAATTATATCTATGAGGAAAAAAAGTGATTTAACAGTTGCCCTCTGAATTAAATACTATGTAAATTTTTAAAATGTGGTAAAAGAAGCACAAGGCAAAACATAACACATGACATTTTTCACAGGGCATTCTGAAATCATTCATCATACAAAATTTCACCATGCATGAAAAAACAAGAATTAAGACTTCAAAGTCACTATAAGTAACTGGAAAATTTAACCTCAAATTCCAGAAATTTAATTCTGAAAAAATCTGACATTCTCCTAAGATTTTTAGCTTTTTTTTGGTTTTGCATGTATGTGCTGTTTTATTTGGAAGAAATACCCTGGCCCTTTTATTTCTTCCTTATTCCCTCATCATTAGAATAAGACTGAGAAAAAAGTTCACATAGAAAAAGATTATTATAACTATTAAGAAACAAAATTTATTCCCAACAAAATTGTCAATAAAATTATGTTAGTGTGCTTTGTATTTACCATAAGTCTATAAACTACTTAAAATTATGTATAAATGGAGAATAGGTATGCATTTTCATGAGAAATAGTTTTCATAAGATTTGTGTACACATCAAAAAGTTTCAGACCACCACCACAAAAAACAAACAGCATGATAAAATACCAGGAAAGATATAAACAGTGTAAGATAGGTAGGGATCAGTTTTCCAACATAATGGCACCCAATGCACAGGTTATAAAAAACATAGAAAAGATCATCTAAACAGTAAGAAGCATCAAATGAAAATTTTTTCTCCATGTTTTCAGAGACAGGAAAGTATTCTACCAACAAAGACAAAAATCTCTTAATTACTGATAAAACGGAGCATATTAGAATTGCCAATACCACGATAGACAGCCCTTCACAGGAAACATGGTACGTTTGAAAATTTGGTACGTTGAAAAACATGCTACGTTTGGAACTTTCAATAGAAGTTCCATATTTCTAGGCTGGGGATATAGCTCAGCTGGTAGAGGGCATGCCTTGCATGCATAAGGCCTTGGGTTCAAACCCCAGCACCACAAAAAAAAAAAAAAAAAAAGTAAGTTCCATGTTTCCTCAGGTCAACATGGAAAATAAGCACAAATCTGAACTCTAAAATCAAGACATTTCTTAATTTCTGTTGTCTCTTGTCAAGCTGCAAAGCAACTTTCTCATTTTTTTTCAATAACCCTTGTACAATTCTACAATATAGCATTGTGGTTAGGAGACTAGTCTTTAAAATCCATCTGCCTTGAGTTGACTCTGCCACTTGATGACTCTTACTGAGGCAGATGTCCTAGTGATGAATGAGTTTACTATTTCCTCATCCATAAAATGAAGATATACTAGTAGCTATTTGCTACATACAATTGTTGGGAGAAACGTGAAGTAATGCATAAGAACATACTATATCAGTAAAATGATACAAAATAAATTTTTGAGTGATAAGCCTAAGGCTCTATCTTTTAGTATTTTAAACCCTTCACATTTATGAATACTATATTATTTTTGCTTTAAATTTTAAACTTAGTATTTACCTACAAGGCTGCCTTCTTGATATCATAGTGCACAATCTATGCAGATATATTTAGAGGGCTCAAATTTAGCATATTACAATACATTTAAGAGTTAACAGAAGACTCAAAATATTCCTGTGTTTAATTCTTATTTGAAACATAATCAGATGTCAACCATCAACTGAAGAAATAGTGATAGATTTAAATGACAAAGGAACAAGTAATTGTGTAGTACATACTGAGTCTGTCATCTACAAAAACATCACACATACTTCCTACAATACATAAGGGCTTTTTTAAGGACAATTTTAATTCTAGTCTCTGCCTTTAACACCTCACCCCTTATAACTGAACTGCCTACAATTGAATAATTATATGTTATGCCAAATGTTATTGGTTGAAAGCTGAAACATGTATGTTTGTGAAATTAGAAAAATGTACTCCTAATTTACAGTCTCTTCCATAATTAAAGTAAATTAAATTAGTAATTAAGTGTTACAAATAATCACCCTATTAGCTTTGATAGAATTTTTACTACCACTCTGCCTTCACTGAAATGGTAGGAAAAGAGGCTATATTAGAAAGAAGCAAGAACTGAAAATATGAAGTAAAAAATAAAGAATAAATTAAAAACTCTGTTTTCAAAACATTAGCTGGAAAGGAAGAGTCAGAGAAAGTGTGCTAACAAGAGGGAAAGGCAAAGAGCCAGGTATGTACATTTAGAGTAAATGAACAATGAACATGTTAACAGCCAGGAGAACGGTTCAGTTAGCAGGGGAGGTGGCTGACATATGCCCCTCTTCAATTTTGCCCTCCTCCAGGGTGAATTACCATTGTCCATAGAGTATTCCCAAAACAGACATAAAAATAGCATTGACTAAATCCACAGTGAAAACATTTTGGTGATTCATACAGCAAATTCCCAATTACATATATATTTTAAAAAGCAAGGACTGAAAACTCTTTTTGAAAAGGGCCAGAAAATTAATATTTTAGAAATTGCAAAAACTGCTTTGTAGGCTATACAGTCCTGTTGTGACTAATTACTTTTATTACATGAAAACAGTCACAGACAAATACCTAAAAGAGAGGTCATGGCTGTATTCCAATAAAATTATTTACAAAATCAGGAGGGCAGGCTGGATTTGGCGAAAGGGTCTTAGTTTTCTGACTCAGGATTTAAAGAATTTACTAAGTGAGAATTGAAAAACCATAAGTCAAAGTTTACTGCCCAATTTTTTGTTTTGTTTTGCTTTTAATGAATTAACAATAGAAAAACATTGTTTGGTTTCCTTTTGCAAGATCAAGTGAATTCAAAGCAATGATATATTCTAAGTAGTTTTTACAGTAATAAAAATGATGAAAATAATATATAAATATCCCTGTAACCCCATTATGTAGTATAAGTAAAGGTTTCTGATCAAAATGAAAATGCTTCATGTGAAATAATTATCCAATGCAGTGTGAATATAACCGCCAGGGATTTAAACTAGCAGCTAGAGATAAGGATAAAATTATCTAATCTACAGTATTACTAAACCCATATTATAAAAAGACATAGTACACAATTTTTACCTTCTGACTGCAACATTACACTAAATTGTATACCTACATCCCAATAATCTCTCAGTTTCCTAAAATGTTGTATCATCAATTCAGAGTGATTAATTTTAAAGGAAGATAACAATTATCTAATTACTAAAAGTCTATTTGGATGGATATTTCTCTAAGGAAATCATTTCACATTTCAAACTGGCCTAACATGTTAAGTACCACATGTTCTAACATACATTCTTAGAAGACAAAAAATTAATTGAATCATATTAATTTCTCATTTCATTAAACATCTGCAAATTAATCACTGACCTACTTTTATTAAAGTGTATTTTCTAATACATCTATAATTATTTTTAAAGGACTTTTTTTAAATCATTCACACAATTTGCAATTTTAAAATAAGCAGTATTATTTTTCTACCACCAAACTCAATCTTCTTCTTAGACTGTATTAATGAAAACTGGTTCTCATTAAATTTATTAATTTGCAATATGCTTAAGCACAATGAAACTGATTATTCTTATATTCATGTTCTTGGTAGATTAAATGGAAAAAAAACATAAAATTAGAATTATATCACAACCAGATTAGTAAAAAATTGCAAATTATTCCTATATTTAAAATCAGGATTTAATCCAGAACAGTACATATTATTTAATTTGTATATATCTTATATATACATCTTATATCTTCTGTATCTTTCTGCAATATACAATGGCTATTAAAGATCAAATATATTTCAAATTCAATCATTTAATAGTATTATTTTAAAGAATACCAGGAATTCAAAATATGCCTGTTGACCTTATTGTTATAGCAAAGGAATAAAAACAGCATGTCTGCTGATTCTCATAATCAATAGGTTATTTAAATTTTCAATTATAACAGAGAAATCTTGTTTTTAGATAATATTTGAAAATACAATGCTACCTACTTCTAAAGTAAACAATATACATAGAAAAAGAATCAACTGGCTACATAAGAAGGGAAAGGCAAGTGTTTAACAATACATAAAGTAAGCAATGTAGTACTCTTAATAGAATGCCAAAGTGCAGGAAACAATACCATGAGTAATTACACAAAAACAGTAGGAAAATATTTCACAAAAAATATGTAGTTTTATAACTCCAGGAGATATTCAATTTTGTTGATTTTTGCAAATTAGTTAATTTAAATATTTTAGAAGGACATTTAATGAAAATTTCTAGCAACTGATGCATGATTGTGTATTTGTGCATTTATGAGCCTGCATGAGGGTGTGTCGTGGTTTCAGAGGTGGAGATAGGAAGGTTTCTATACAATTCTGTCAGTTGCATCACTTCACGGTCTTTTAAGACAGTTGAAAGTGCCCATAGTAAATGCTATTACCATTTCTAGAGAACTATTTACCCACAAAATTGTTTACCATTCAGACTGAAAGCAATCAAGAGTTCTGGTCATTCCCATTTTGATCAGAAAATTGCAGAGAAAGTCTTCTATTACTTCAGGTACAGCATGCCTTAAAGGAAGAATTGTTTTCTGTTCCTGAAATATAAATGTACAATTATTAATTTTGTAAACATAAAGGCTTTAAGTATAGAGAGGCTTTTATTCACTCATTCATTTTTGCATTTTTCTTAAATATTGTGCCAGGGACTATTTTAATCCCTAAGCATAAATCATTGATGAAAATAAGTCTCTGTCCTCATATGTGACAGTCAAGTGAATGAAGACAGAATATGAATGACTAAATAAAATAGCCAAGAGTACCAAGTGCCTAGGGGTGAAAAACAGAGACTTATAGATAGGGAGGGGCAAGCTTAAGGCAAGAACATGCATGGAGATAGGCTAGTCGCCATGCATTTATAATGGTGGAGGAAAACTGCATTGATATATGGGGTTTGAGCCATAATCTCAAAAAAAACCTCAAATACTGAAATCCAGAATGATCAAAATTCCTAAGGTATAAGATCTTGAAGGATCAAAATCCCCAAAATATAATTCTAAAAAAATAATTTTTAAAAATTCTTTAAAAAGATATTTATTTACATTTTTAAATTATTTGAGAAATAAAATCATGACAGAACACCTCAAAGACTATTTTACACAATAATATAGGCAACAATCACAAACATTTTTGTTAGCATATTCAGGTATACTAAGAACAGTTTTACAGGTATAAGTGATATGAACAGACAAATGTATTCATAAAGAAATAGATTAAAAGCAAAAGGTATAAATACATACCACTATGGTTGATAGTTATGTGCACCAAGCTTTATAACTGCAATCACATGTACTACCATCATGAACAATCTCAATCTTCTGATGAAATGAACCAAAACCAGGATGGGTCACAACCACATATGTAGTTACCCAAACATCTATAATCTCGAGAAAGAGCCTTCACAAAAGCACATGTACAAAAAGGACATCTCTTCATTTACTAAGGAAGTTTCAAGGTTTTTACAAACATGCAATGCTTACATACAAAGTCAATAATGTTATAATGCACTTTTGCAGAGCCAAACTTGCAGAAATATGTGTAAAATGAATTAGTTATCTAAAAGTCTTTACTAAAATGTAGACCTCACATGAAGATGAAATACATAGGAGAGTGAAGAGTTAAAAAATAATAATGATGTTAACTTAAAATAGTGGAATATAAGACAAAAAAAAAAAACAGAAAAAGATTCAACAAGAAAATACACATTACAAAGATAGATAATAGGCAACTGCACATATGTAGTCCATAAGATGTAGATGACTTTCATGATCATTAAGTACATTTTGAAGATTTCCATCATGATGAAAACTTCTTTTTCTTTTAAAGTATAACTCTCAGAGAATATGTTCGCATTTCTATGTGGCACTGCTCTTTCAGAAGTTCTTTTCTGATTTGGTACATTTCTTCTGTGATTTGGTATCACTGAGATGGAAATTCACTATGAAATTTTCCCACCTTCCATGCTGTGTTATGTTGTTGTGAATACTCAGAAATCCCTTCATCATGCATTCATATACAGACCACAAATTGGGCAGAAATGATACTGGTGAAAGTAGAGCAACATCACTGCAAAAGTGTCTTATCCTACCATACACATAACATTTCCAAGCCAATCAATAACTTCTCTGGCTTCTTCAAGCATTTGTGACTTTCATTCAGTGAAAGTTCCTGAAATTTCATCAGCTGGAAGGAATACCAGAGTAGACAAATTATGCATTTTTAAACTGAAGTTCTCATCTTTGCTGTATTATATAGCTAATCCACCTGCCTAACTTTTCTGCCAAACATACTAGGCTGAATGGAATTTCTTTTTTAGTTGATAATACCTTGAATTTCACTTTCAGTATCCTCAACTGCACCTAATTCCAAATCTGTCATAATGTGGTGATTCAATTGAGATCCATTTCCTTGTGAAAGTCCACCATAGATCTCCAAACAAGCATTTATAAAATGCTTCACTCTGTCCAGTCATTAATACCTAAACAAGCAGATAAGTTCTAGATTTTAGGATCCAACACAGGCATGAACTGTAGATAGCTGATTTAAAAAAAATACTAACATGTCAGTTTTGCAAATGCCATAAGAATTATGATTGGCACTGGATAAAGTGCAATTCTAGCACAAATCTGTACAAAAAGGAAGAATAACTTGTGTTTCAGATAAGTGTATCAGCTAGTGCAAAGGCCCTGAGACAAGAATGTGATTGGATTCTCTCAATGAGGAGGTCAGCTTTCCCTTTCAATGGCACATAGCACACAAAAGGAGGAGGAGGCGGAGGAGGAAGAGGAGGAGGAGGAGGAGGAGGGGGACGACGACGCCAACGAAGACGAAACAAGAAGAATGAACTAGAAGAACAAGAAGAGGAGGATGGGAGGGGAAGAGGAGGAAAAGGAGGATGAAGAGGAAGAGGAGGAGAAATGTAGGGACCTTGTGATTCTCTTAATTTTATTATTTTTAAAATACAACAATTATGGTATCTTTATTTTTAGAAACACTATGGTAGAGATAATGTGTGATTGAAGAAGCTATATTCTCTAATGAAACTAAGTAATTCTATCAATTCTATCAGGAGTCAGCTAATTGTTCTCATGAATAAAGTTTAAGAGAACACAAGTATGTCTATTTGTTTACATACTGTCTATGGCTCTTTTGTACTACATAGGACAGCTGACTAGTTGCTAGAGACATCTGATGGCTTTCCAAACCTAAAACATTTACTATATTGACAGAGCATCTTTAGATATCTAGTCTAGAGAAATGGAGATATTTCAGTAAGTGACATACAAAATTAGATAAAGCAACTATATCATATAAGCCAGTGTGTAAAACAAATTAAATAATGGGTAGTTTCTATCTCTTCCTGTACATATCTGAAACACACACCTTGAAACATCCATGTAGAACAGAAATACAACCACTTTAAACTGCTATGGTTCTTACTTAAACATTAACATGTCTAATCCTGACCTATACCTTAACCCAGTCCTTCTGCATTTATACAATACACACACACACACACACACACACACACATACACACACACACACACTCCAAGCTATAATATGATCATAAATATCTTGTGTATTGTTACACAAAATATTTACTCAACATGGACTTGGTGAACATCCCCCATGTGCTAAACACTGTGAAAGGTGCTAGGAATTCAACAAGACACAGTCCCATCTCAAGCAATTCCAAGACTGCTTGAGTAAAAAATAAGTATTACAATACAGAACTCTTCTGTTTATGATATGGTTAGATTACAAAGGCCTGTTCAAAAATTTACAGACGTCATTCACACAACCAGTGTGCATATTTACGTAATTTAAGTAGCACTTTTATCTCAATTATATATTATTTACAACTCTCATTATGATGCTGTAACTAAAATATGAAGTTAATAAAACTCCTCAGAATAAGCACACAAAAAAGCAAGGAATACAAGCTAGCAAAAATGTATATCACTTTATAGATTGCTGAATTACTAAAAATATTCTACTCTTGTAGACTCAGAAATCTGAGGATAAATAAAAGTGACTCTGGCAAGTAACTTCATTTTACAATGACAGTTCTAAAGTTGACATTTTTCTATGTAGATTTTCTGTGTTGTGTCACTATTGCTATAGAGATTTACTAGATAAAGCAATATATAAAGGCGAAAAGTACCTCACTATCTTGGATAGGTAAATGAAGGCTTTTAGGGAGACTCAGGTTGACTTCATAAAAGACAAGGAATTTCAGCTGGCAAAGAGGATAGAAGGAAATTCAAGGCAAGAAAAAGAACCGAGGCAAAGGCAAGGTGTGACAGTTCAATTCATTTGTACTCAGTATCTTCACAGCAGAAGGACCAAAGATATAGTTGGAAAGACAGTAAGAATATCAAAAAGGCAAAGGCAGATAGAAGGGTGGTGACAGTGCGAATTGAAGTAGGAAAGAGATAAATTCAAATCTGCATTTGGAAACATCTTTTAAGCAGGAATAGAAGGAAGCACAGTAACAGTTGCATGCAGTAGCTCACATGACAGAAGGAAAACACAAACCTAAGAGACTAAGTGAGGGATGAAGGTGAGGAAGAGTATATGAGAGGATGAAGACAAAAACTACTACAGGACATAAGAGCTAACTGAATGTAGACCTGCAGAGAAGTTCTAATTCACACATACCCAAATTTTCTTACTTTGAACCATTCTAAAGTCAGCAGGTTCCTCTGAAAACTGTTGTTGACTAGTAAGAAAAGAAAATAACATTAAAATCCAGGTGGTTTTACCCTGTCTCAAAATAAAAAATAAAAAGGGCTGGGGATATGGCTCAGTGGTTAAACACCCCTAGGTTCAATCCCCAGTACCAAAGGGGGAAAGAAAATCCAAGTGGTCTTAAAACATAAAACTCATTTTATTTGGAACTTCATCACATTCATTCTTCAATTCACGTTAAGCCAAATATACTAGCTTGGATAGTCAGTCTATAGGTAAGGCTTTGAACACAAGGAGCCTGGTTCTTTAAATTGAAATTAAATGTGTACATCAAGAGAATGGAAACTCAATAATGACAAATAGCTCCTTTTATTATGAGTTAGTAACTAAGTCTATAAGTAATGAAAATTCTTTTGTGCATGTAATTAATTAAAATTATGATATGCAAAATTTAAAATAATTGCACTGATCTCACATGAGATCAAGGTCTAAATAAAAGTAATCTAATTTACTAATACTAGACTACTTTTCTTAATAACCAATATATTTCTTACTAAGGAAAAATATGATAACTAAAATTATCTTAGAATACACTTCATTAAAACTTCTTAAACTTTATAAACTCCAGAACACTTTTATACTGTTAAAAATTATCAGACTCTAGAGAGCATTTTTATGTGAGATTATATCAATCCAGACTTATATATCAGAAATTAAATTTTAAAATATTTATTTACCTTATAATAAAATATTTACATGCTAACAAAGATTAATATATTTTTATGAAAAATAATTACATTTTCCAAAACAGAAAATAATTAGTAAGAAGAGTGGCACTGTTATAAATTATTACAAATCTCTTTAATTCCTAGGCAAAAAGCATTTCCTCTGTATTTAACCTGTTGTGGTACATTGTCTTGGTTGAGTTATATGAAGAAAATTCAATCTCAGGCAGATAGAAAATAGAAGACAAAATAAAAACCCTGAGAGGGGCTTTGGGGACTTCAACATAGTCTTACCAGAATACTTTGAAAACTACTGATAAATATATTAAACAACAATATACCCTGGGTTAGTTGTCAATCAGTCTTCTCCAAAAATATTTGAATATTCTACAGAAATGCCTAATATCTACCTAAATTCTTAAAGGAGGAGAAGGTGCAAGAAGAGGAGAAAGAGGAAAAGGAAAGGAAGAGACAAAGAAGAAGAGGAGGAGTAAACTGTCAGAAAATCTCACAATTATATGACTTAGGTACCTTACTACTATATCTTTAAAGATTAAAATTCTAATTTTATAAAACTTGGAAATCATTATAGGATGATGGCAATATAAAGGATCTTTGAGATTGGACCTCAAAAATTAACAAAACAATCATGAACCAAAGAGGTTAAAAAGCATCATCAAAAAATGGCAGTAGCATAACTTATTAAAAGGCTCACAGTCTAGATAGGGTAACCCCGCTTAAATTTAAGCAGTCCTTTCATTTCATACAAGCACACACAAATATCTCAGAAATGTGCACATACATACAGAAGGAAATGTACGAGTGCAAGTGTGTTTTCATATGTATATATTCCTATCTTTACTTATATTAAGACTTAGAAAATACTTCAGTTTTAGGAAACAACTGATAGTATAACTTTACCCAAATGTTAAATTAATAACATCCCCTATTAAATTTTTCAAGAATCACTTCAAATATAATGAAAATACAATTTTATTCAGAATTCAGACCATTGTAACTGAAAAAAAACAAATAGTGTTTCAAATACACAATTCAGGGAAAAACTGATCAATAGACAACTAAGTTATAATTAGGAATGAGAAGTTCTGGTGTACTACTTACTGTGTAATAATGTGACTACAAGTAATGATAATATACTATACATTTCAAAAAGCTAGAAGAAAGACTTTTAAGTTTTTACCAAGAATAAATGATGTTTGAAGAGATAAGTATGACTAACCAGATTTCAACATTACATGTATACAGATTTCAAAATATCAAGTTATCCCACTAATACATATAATTTTTGTTTTTATCAGTTAAAAATAAGAAATTTTAAAAAGTATGCTTCTAAAATGAAGCATGCTATCAATTCTCTAATTTGTAGTCTATATCAACAAACTTTTTAAAAATTATAACTAATAGTTTTTATTAATTTCTTAATAAGAAAATTCACAGTATTTCTACTTAACTTTTTTAACAGTACCATGCATGACCTTTCACTTGTCATCTTGAATAGAAATTTTAAAAATCTCCCTACAGCATCCTCTAACATATAAGAAAACACATCTTGTTTATAACCAATGTAATAGGATAATGAAAGAAAATTTATTTTGTAAGAAATAAATATTCTTTAAAACAGAAAGCCACAATTCAAAGCTACTTTCTGGAGGTTAAAATAAAATACAAATTATAAAATATCACATATACATTTATGATAAAATGAATCCATACTTAATCTTAATAGCATAAGGGCAACTTCTGGGCATTTTCCACGTAGCACTGTTCCTCCAAAGAATCAAAGAACTCGAAATCATGTTAAATAAAAACTAAATTCCAGAAATCCATAAAAGCTAATTCTTGAAAGGTTAAGATTTTTAAAAGTTTCCAAAAAATAGATGGAAGAAGAATTACAGACATTAGGCTCAATAGATATGAATGATATAGTTTGTAGTATTTCTTCCCCCAACTGTAACACCATCTAGCATGGTATCAGATGCAAAGAAGCAATTTTACAGTTTGATTCTTTAATTTTCTTTCTTTCCATGATTCTTTTACTCAATCACTAACTCAACTATTTAGTGCCTATGTTCCAAGCACCATATCAGACACACTAACTTTCCCAAATACCAATACAAATGAATGGTACAAAAATATTTTTAAGTATCCTTTATATAATGATGCAAAGCAAGAAGTAAGATGATTCATTCAAAAATGTTCTATTTTCAAACTCTTCCTACAACTCAGCAGCACATACCTCTAATTCCTACTTGGGAAGCTGAGGCAGAAAGATCACAAGTTCAAGGCCCTCTCAAAATGAAAAAGAAAATAATGATGTGGGGATATAATTCTGTGGTAGAATGCCTCTAGGTTCAATCCCCAGCAACACAAATAATAAATAAATAAATAATGAAACTATTCCTATAAATTATTGCATTGAAAAATCCAACAGACTAATAAGTCTATGTAGTAGAGGACCTCACTTTGTGGCTACCTAGAAAGAACTTATCCAAAGGATACATTAGAAAATGACACTAAGCAAAAATCCTTTTTAATTAATTAATATTGGTATGAAAATAGAGCCGGGCATGGTGGCGCATGCCTGTAATCTCAGTGACTCGGGAGGCTGAGGCAGGAGGATCACGAGTTCAAAGCCAGCCTCAGCAACTTAGCGAGGCCCTAAGCAACTCAGTGAGACCCTGTCTCTAAATAAAATACAAAATAGGGCTGGGGATGTGGTTCAGTGCCAAGTGCCCCTGAGTTCAATCTCCGGTTCCAAAAACAAGAAAATAGAAAGCTCTTAAAATACTTTGGTAACATCATTAAGTTATTATCAATTTTAAATGGAGTTTAAATGGAGTTTTTAAATTCACAGATATGTCATCAGTCTTATGTGTTTTGTTACTAAAATCAAAAAGCATCCCATACCATATTCCTTAATGAAATTAGTTTACACATCTTACAAGAAAATCTTATATTAAGCATTCCCCATAAGCTGAATATTTTCATGAAAATTATACACAAATGTTTATAAAATTAGCTAGATAATCTACATATCATACCAAATTCTGAACATGACTGCTGAAAATTTTTGGCTTAATCTTCAGTGAAATTAATCAGAGTTCTGAGGGAAGATGTCACTTGTCATGGAAGAGTGGCCACAATGTGGACAATGACAATCCAAATGACAATAAATAGACTGCTTTCTTTAAGTGAAGCATCAATGACAAACAAAAAGAAATGGGAAAAAACACAGCAGGTGACAGTGCATTATTTAACAAAATACTTAAAGATTAAATGATTTTCAAAACTTCATATAGAAAGTATTAATGTTAAATTATTGGATACGATAGTGTTCAGCACTGATACTGATACTGATACTCACCAAAATCTGAGTGTCTGTAGCCTGTTCTTGGACCATCTGAATTGCTTTTGCAAGATCTTCTTCACCTTCTGGAATACTGAAATTGTCATCTGGTATCTAGATCACAAGGAAGAATCAGAAGAGAGAGCAGAAATAGAAAGTGACATAAAATAGCTTGCCTTTATCCACAGGGAGTAAGTCCTATGACATTTCACAAATACCCAAAACCACAAATGGTACCAAACCCTGTATGTGCTATATTTTTCTCATACATACACATATACAATAAAGTTTAATTTACAAACTGGGAAAAATAAGGGATTAACAATAACTAATAATAAAAATCATAATAATATACTGCAATAAAAATTATTTTAAACTTATTAATTATTTATTTCTAGAATTTTCTATTTATTATTTTTGGACCACAACTGACAATAGGTAACTAATACCACAGAAAGTGAAACCACAGAGACTACTATATTTCATTCCACAAATAATAAGTCTTACAAAGTAAAGCATCAAATATATATAAGACATATCATTCTAAAGATCTACGAAAATAGGTAACAAGCAGACAGTTTTTTTTCCTTATAAAAGGTCATTGAACGTCACTTCTAATAAATTCAAGATTAGTCTATAAGCAACTGCTTTTACCTATAAAGACTAATACAATCTAACAATTCTTCTGAAAAAAAAAAGTTAGGCTATCTTAATGCCACAAATCTCTTTCCATCCCGGATTTCCTCTATTACTTTTCATAACAACTATAGATAGTAAATCTCCAGTTTGATATTTTAAAAAGTTCATTAAATATTAAAATCTTAGAAGAATGCAATGGATAATAATTATATTAAGGATAGTTAATACTAATCATATCCATCTTATGTGCTGAACACTATTTTTGGCCCTTTGTATTTAATCCATTCAGTAACTTCATATGGTGCATTTCATCCCATTTTGACAAAAGCCTGTCTCCCCTGTGTGACCTGTCTACTTGCTTATCCAGCCACATAGTGACAGGCTTGCTTTCACATAGTTTCATTCACAGCTTCTGTCATCTAGAAGTTACTTTATTCTCTGAGTCTCAGAAGTAATGATAGGTCTCATGGGAACACTTAATTAAAGGAAAGCTCTGAGACCGGAACCATATTTCACAGAAGTAGAGTTAAGCTGGAAGGAAACTTAGTCCTGGGCTCCAGCTCCATAGTGGGAATATGGGAATCCTGCCAATAACAGAACAGATCATGGAAAATGCTTTCTAGACAGAGATGACAGTCTATAGTACAGATCCATAAGGCAAATGATAAGGAGCTGAATCTGAAGAGTAATTAATAGAAAAACCAAAAGAGTCAGACACATTATACAAACTAAATGTTTAACTAAAATTTTCCCATCTCATTCTTCACCAACTGCTAATAGGTAATTTCAGTTTAAAAACCAGTGCCCTTTAAGGGAAAGAAATTGATTGTATGTTTCAGAAAACAAAACAGATCATGAGAATGACTATAATCAATTTATGGAATAAACAGTTTAAAAATTACCTCTTCATATTCATAATCATCTTCAGATGCTTCAGTTATAGTGACCTCTGAATATCTTGTCAAGTTTAAATTCAAAAAATATGGAATAATATTATATTAAAATTTTATTTCACTTAAAATACAATATTGGATCTAATTACCTCATCAGGAAGTTTATAAATAAATGCAATTTTCAAAAAAAGTTTTTCTCCATGCAGCTTACGAATTTATATAAAATATTTTAATTAGTATTTTTATTTTTTACACAGCCCAAACCCATGAAAAACTGCATTTATGTCTGACTGCTATTCAATGATTTCCAACTTGAGTCCAAATATTTTACAAGAATATTCAAGGTATAATAAGGCAATATAAATTAGAAATATGAAAAAAGTAAACTTTAAAAACTTATCTTTACCCACACTGAATTTTCCAGAGCTCCTGACCAATTATTCACAATATAGCATCACTTTATTTTGCTTAAAATATTGTGATTGAAAAAAACGAGTCACGCCAATATTTAAATAAAAGTGAAAAACATATTTTCATCTTTTCCTCAATAAAATTTACCTAACTCTCTATTTCTTTTATAGGGATCAACGTTTTAGCTATATTTAATTTATAGAAAAGATTCCCTAAATTTTAAGCAAATATAAGCTATAAAAGCAATCAGAATTCATATTTTACAAATGCTTAAGCAGTTATTAATGGAAATGATTCTAACAAAAAGAATTCTAAGAGCATTGCCATAAGACTTTCAAAAATTACAACCTTAATGACAAAAACATCAAGATAATTTTTTACATTAAAATAAAGAGTATAATACAACCATAGTGATTTTTGTTTTGATCTCGGTTTTGGTTGGTAGATTTACATTTTTTAAATTATGATACTAACATGGTATGTCAAGCTTAAAAGATACGAATTTAACACTTACACAGTAATGGTTTTGAAAATCAAAGACAAAATTAGCCTATTTTTCATTTTGCTGCTGGTTATAAAAAAATTGTTATTTTTCTAAGACTTAGCTACAGGGATATATGACACCTCTGTTATTTGTAAGAAGAGATAACATTTACATAGTATTTAATAGAAGCCAGGCACTGTTCTACCAGTTTTCCATGTATTAAATCATTTTATCCTCACCCTGTCTATGAGGCTGGAACTATTATTATCTCCATCTTACAAATCAGGGATCGGAGGGAACAGGTTTCAAAGCTAGGGCACAAGTGAATTGGGAATCAAACTCAGGAGTTTAGGCTTCACCAAGAGACATCATAATACCAGACTTTAAATTATACTATAGAGCTATAGCAACAAAAATTTCATGCTTTGGCACCAAAAGAGACATGAAGACACAGAAATAAACCCATATATATGCATAGCTATCTCATACTAGACAAAGGTGCCAAAAACACATAGAAGAAGATAGCCTCTTCAACAAATGGTGTTATGAAAACTGGAAACCCATGCGTAGCAAAATGAAATTAAACCCCTATCTCTAATCCTACACAAAACTCAACTCAAAGTAGATCAAGGACCTAAACATTAGACCAGAGACCCTGTATCTACTAGAAAAAAAAGTAGGCCCAACTCTCCATCATGTGGGCTTAGGAACTGAATTCCTCAACGAGACTCCCAAAGCATAGGAAGTAAAATCAAGAATCAATAAATGGATGGAATCAAACTACAAAGCTTCTTCACAGCAAAGGAAAAAATCAAGAACATGAACAGAAAGCCTACAGAATGAGAGAACACCTCAAACAGAATATTAATCTCCAGGATATATAAAGAACTCAAAAAACACCAAAAAAAGAATAATCCTATCAATAAATGAGCAAAGGAACTGAACAGGCACTTTACAGAAGAAATACAAATGGTCAACAAATACAAGAAAAAATGTTCAAAATCTCTAGCAATTAGAAAAACGCAAATTAAAACTACACTGAAATTTCATCTCACTCCAATCAGAATGGCAATTATCAAGAATACAAGTAACAATAAATGTTGGGAAGGATATGGAGAAAAAGGTACACTCATACATTGCTGGTTGTACTGCAGATTGGTGCAACCACTCTGAAAGGTAGTATGAAAATTACTCAGAAAACTTAGAATAGAACCACCATTTGATCCAGTTATCCTACTCCTCAGCACATACCCAAAGAACTTAAAATCAGCATAATACAGTGATGCAGCCACATCAATATTTATAGCAGCTTAATTCATAAGAGCTAAGCTACGGAACCAACCTAGATGTCCTTCAAGAGATGAACAGATAAAGAAAATGTGGATATATACACAATGGATTATTACTCAGCCATAAAAAAGAATGAAATTATGTCATTTGCCAGTAAATGGCTAGAACTGAAGACTATCATGCTAAATGAAATAAGCCAATCTCAAAAAAACCAAAGGCTAAGTGTTCTCTCTCATATGCGGATGGTAACATATGGTAAGTTAAGGAGAATGGAAGAACAGAAGTTCACTGGATTAGACAATGGGAAAGAAGGGAAGTGAGGGAAGATGGGAATAGAAAAGACAGAATGAATTAGACATAACCTTTCCTATATTCATATAGAGTACACAACCAGTGTTACCACCACATCATGTATAACCACAAGAATGGGAAGTTATACTCCGTATGTATACTACGTCAAACTACACTCTACTATCATGTATATCTAAAAAGAACAAATTTTTTAAAAAATCAGTTCAGGCTTCACAATGTTGTACTGCCTCTCCATATTCTACATGGGACTTCTGTGCTGTAAAATCACTTGAACTGTTTGCCAATTATCTTTGACAGAGTTCTAAACCTCTAAATGCATTCCTTTTTCAGCTTTATCATAAGTAATCACAATACGCCTCTGCCCTATCCCTATCACTTACTGGAGACACTTAAGCCTAGTTCCAATAGGACCAATCCTCAGAAACTAGATATCTGTCAAAAAAAACACAACACAGTATTTTACAAACATGAGTGTCTCTCCCAATGGTATGGTGAAAAATAATCAGATTCAAAAACAGCTAGTTATAGAGTAAATATCCTGTAACTTAAATCCATCCATATTAAGCACTACAAGAAGTGAAGTGCCTACTTGTGTAAGTTATCTATTCCAACAGCATTTGCCTCATTCTCCTATAATCTCTTGCCAGCAGCCTCCTCAGAGAACACCAGGCTCCTAGTAGCAATCCATACAATATATTTTAGCTTTCACTAACATCTAATTTAAAGTATTTCTAACATCTGCCAATCCCCAGTTCCAAAGACCCTCTGTTACTCAAAAATATTTCTTATGTTAGCACCCCACTCAGGGTACCAAAATCCCTCTGTTATTAATTACTACATAACAAACTGCCTAAAACTTAAGGCTTGGAAGATCAATAAGCAAATACCATCATTTGTCCCAGTGTAGATGAACCTAGGGGACATTATGTTAGTGAAATAAATCAGACACAGAAAAATAAACTGCATAATATCCTATAAGTATAGAATCTAAAAAATACTCCAACTCACAGAAATAGACAGAAGAAGGTCATTAACAAGGACTGAAAGTAGAAGAAATCAGAGATGTAGGTCAAAGAACAGAAACTTACAGTCATAAGATGAATACGTTCTAGAGACCCAATGTATAGCTTGGTGACTATATTTAATGTGTTATGTACCTGAAATGTGCAGAGAGTAGATTTTAATTATCTTCACCACAAAACAAAAAACAAAAACAAAAAAACTATATGAGGTAGAAACATTAATTAGCATGACTGTGGTAATCACCGCACAATGACTGGATAATGTGCATCAAAACACCACACTGTACACTCCGAATACATAAATTTTGTCAATCACATTTCAATAAAACTTTTAAAAGGGAACAACAGCGTTTATTGTCTCAGAATTTCTGTGGGTCAAGAATTCTCTAGTCAATTAGCTGGAAAATTGTGATTTGGCCGTGTCTCATAGGTCACTGTCAAGATGGCAGCAGATGGCAGTCATCTGAAAGCTGAGCTAAGTCAGCAGGATCCACTTCCAAGATGGTTTACTGAAACTGGAGTAGTTGTTGGCTGAAGGTCTCCATTATTCTCCATGTGGGTCTCTCAAAAGGCTGCTTGAGAATCTTCAAGATCAGTGGCTAGTTACTCCTAGAATTAGTAGTCCAAGGGGTGGAAGTCACAATATCTTTTACAACAAAGGTTCAGAAATCACACCTCATCATTTTTTCAATATCCTATCAGTTACACAAGTCACCCCTATTCATTGCGGGATGACTATACAAGAGCATGAATACCAAAAGGAGGAGATTACTGAGCATCATCTTAGAGGCTGGCTAACCACCATATTGCTTTATGGGGTTTTAGGAGATTTAAAAGAGGGGCTGGAGTTCTGGCTCAGTGGTAGAGCACTTGCCTGGCATGTGTGAGGCCCTGGTTGAATCCTTAGAACTACATAAAAATAAATAAATTAAATAAAGGTCCATTGACAACAACAAAAGAATTTTTTTTAAATCTACCTTAGGAAAAAAGATTTAAAAGAGGCAATACATGAAAAGCATTTAGAACGGGGTCAAGTTTATAGCAGATGCTATACAACTATTTGCTATTCCCATTTTCCTTACTCTGGAAAGATGTATCTGTGGAGAAATCTCATAAGTTTCCCAACCCTACTTCTCCCATAGGGATGGACAGGTAAATAAAAAATATTTTAAATTTCCCTCTAGTTTTATATTTATTTTTTGGGTATAATTTTCCCTAATGTGATAAAATTTCCTGAAATTCAGCTAGAGGAAGTTAGTCTCTGTACTATGGAAAAGTATGCCCCCTTCTGAAAGCTACTAGAAAGTGACTTTGAAAGCAGTCCTTTGTAAGTCTCCAGAAAAGCAATGCCATCCTTCATATTCATACCAGAGGAAACTTGAAAAAGAAGTAACTATTCCAAAATCATGTGAAGAGAATATAGTTGTAAATAAGTCAACCAGAGACTAGATTATATGAGGAAGAGGTTGCTGAACACAGCTATATTGAGAGGAGAAAAGTGATTTATTCTCAAAGCACTAGAAATTCCAAACACCTGTAACTCCTATCCAGCAAACATTCTATGTGGTTGCTTTAAACCACTAATAATATATTGTTTCCTCACAATCAAGAAAAGATTATGAGGAAAACAACTATCATTTTATAAAGCATAATTCACATTTTAGTTTCACATGGATCACAACCATACTAATTTTTACATAAACCTGAAATCAAATTGAACAGATATATCCTCCTCTAAGCTGAAAATGAAGAAACTGAATCAGGGAAATTAAGAGATTTGCCCAAGATCACACAGCTAAGAAAGATAGAAACAAGTTTCTTGAACATAAACATGAATTTTCTACTATACCAACCATATTGTCTCCACAGTGACAAAATAGCACTGGGCAATTTTTTATCAATATCCTAGATAATGAGGTCACATCACATATTATTTCCCAAAATCTAAAGTAGTATGTAACCAACAGTTAAATAAAAATCACTTAAAAAGCTCAATGTGAAGACCCCAGAGGAGAAGAATAAAATACCTACAGGATAGAGACCCAAAGATTAATTGAACCAAGGTCAAGAGATTAAAGAGACAAAAAGTCAAGCAAAGGACAAAACACCCCAAACAATAAGAGGTATCCTCTTTGATTGATATTTCTAAGTGCCCACAATATGATTTGTACAGAAAATCATCTGAGAAATAATTCAGTTTAAATGTCATATTGCAATGTTACTGAAGAAATAAATGTGCTTGGGCATGTATGTTTGTATGCATCTGTCTATCTGGCTAGCTAGCAACACAGAGACAAACACACACACTAATTCTACAGTGGCAGTTTACTGCATGTCCTAAAAAAATATTTTAAAAATGAATGTGGAACTTAAGAGGAGAACGGAAACAGCAGAAATAAGATGAAAATATGTAGCACATGTCATGGGTCTCATGCTGAGCGACAGATTTGACTCCAAGATGCCCACCTGTCAGGGTAAAGATGGAACCATAATCAGATATCAATACAGTACCCACCCAATGAAAACATGAGTTTCTCAGCAGATGTACAACATTTTCTGGTTCCAGTGTCTCAGAGAAATTACACTCTTGAGTTCTCATAAAGAAAATACTATATTGTACAGATATTGATCCCCTTGGCCCTTAGGACAGCCTGAAAGACAGTAAAGTGAAGTTTCTTAGGGCACCATGTGTGAAAAAGTTTGTGAAGCACTTCTTTGAACAGCAATCTTGCCAGAGTAAAAAAGAGCAATTCATCAACAATTGTCTAAAAGATAAAACCCTTTATTCTGGTTCTACTTTTACCGAGTGACTTTCTCATCTGTAATTTAATCTCTTAGGTGATCCTGAACTCCAGAAAACATCCATACAATTAAGCTGGTCACAGTTCTCATGCAGAGTTATCTTTCCACTGGAATGATAAGCTAGCATTCTGACTCACAATGGGTTTCAAAATGCCAAGCTGGCTCTAAACCCTTACAAAACTCCCTTCTCCTAGTATTTCTTCAAGGAAAACAGCTGAACTCCAGTTCTAAAATTCATTTTTACGACCTTGTTTGTTGTCCTCAGATCTGACTGGTCTTGCTCGGAGTACTATGGCTCTCTTCTCTGAAGCCACAGTCCACAGCACCACCTACTTCTAGGCCAGTTTCTATATCCCAGAGTCACAGTCTAGACATGGATTGAGGCTCCCATCTCCACTTGTCCTGGAAGGAATTTAGGAGGACTTGTGAGTTTGTCTAGTATAAATCAGTTTCAGAATATTTGGTCACCACAGACGAACTGAAAGTTTCTGCACTAGCAGAATCTACAACAGATCCTGACATCGAGGATCCTATCAGAAAAGAGGCCCAAGTAACACCTACACTGAAATTGCCAGGTCACCCTAAACCAATCATGGTATTGTAGAAGGTACAACTTTGAGGCTACCTCAGAGAAGCATTTCTGCAGGACCAATGGAGCAGAGCTTGAGGTCAGAGTTGGTATGAAGGAATCACAAAGAAAGTTCTGCAAATGGACCAGAGTCAGAAACCAATTAACCATTTTTAGATGTCAGCAACATACAAAGTTCCTCACATGCCAGTCTTTTCTATTACCTCATTTACAGGTGGCAATCATGGCCAGCAGCAGCATTTTTAGAAAGAACAACAGTAAAATACAGCTAATTACATTGTACATGATTTCCCAAAGCTGCTACAGACAAAAACTGCTTTGTAAACTTTGCTATCACCACAGACCCAATGTACACAGAAGCAATCTGAAATCTAACCCAAATTGTCCATAATCAATAGATTATTTGCTCAGTTATAAAGGTATTATAAATATCAAACATCACACTCATCTTCCCTTACTTAGGAATGCCAGTATAAAGGTAGCTGAATAATATAAAGATGGCAAATAACTGGCATGCTAGCTGTCGCACTGCCCATTGCTTTTTGCTCCCTGTATCTATACCAAATTTTCCTGAGGTCTAAAAATTCTTATTAATATCACATACCAAGGAGTCACTACCAAGTCAACAGAATCGTAAAAAGTAGAAATACACTGGCCATTCCTGTCCTAGTTATCACACATCTGTCTCAGAAGCCAGAAAATATGTTTTGCATGTTTTTCCACATACAAGACTCATAGTACTCATCGCAGGTGATGATGCCTTTCCAACTTCTAAATCAGAATATCCAAATAAATGGGCTCTACATACTATACTTATATCTGAAAATGTAAAGGCTAAAGATCAAGATATTTGTCTACAGGCTTGCTACTGCAATTATAATCCTTAGAAAAGCAACACCAGCATCACCTGGGAGCTTGTTAGCACTGCAGAATTTCAGTCCTCACCAGGTTTTACTATACTGGAATCTTCATTTAATGATCCATGAGTGATTCATATACACATTAAAGTTTCCCTAGATTAGACGACATAGAAGAAAACACAATTTCTTCTCTCTAAATAGCCTACAACTTACTCTTTTTTTATATATATACCAGAGATTGAACACAGAGGCGCTTAACCACTGAGCCACATACCCAGCTCTTTTTTTTTTTTTTTTTTTTTTTTTTTTTTTTTTTTTTGAATTCTATATTTTGAAATAGGATGTCACTAAGTTATTAAGTTGCTCAGGGACTTGCTAAATTGCTGAGGCAGACTTTGAACTTGCCCTTCTCCTGCCTCAGCCTCCCAAGCCCTAGAATTACAGGAATGAGCCACCACTCCTAGCATACAACTTTCACACAGGTAAAATTTAGTAACTGAATTTTGGATTTAGTAGCATGGTTTCAGTAATTCTGGATTTAGGAACATGGTTCTTAGTCTACTTCTACATTTCAGTTATCTATTCTTATTTGGATGTATGGAGCATACATATACTATAATATCTAACCACCCATGGACAAATTAGGTTTCCAATGATAATAATAAATACACTGAGTTCATAATGACTATTTTACAAATGTCTTTTCACTTAGTAATATAAACATTTCAGAAAAATTTCATTTTATAATAGAAGAAAATAAGGTTTTCAAAGGGAATAATTCATCTAAGGGTACGCTGAAGGAAGGCAGAGAGGGAAACCTATACATCCAGGCTTCTAATTCCTTTCACTTACTCATTTACAATTATGCTTATTTTTGCAAAAATAAATACCAAAAACAAATAATAAAAAGCAAAAGTGACAAAAGTTCAATTAAAGTTATCTATGAACACTATTATTTCAGTGAAAGAATAGTTAAAAGATTTCACTTAAGACAAAAAGACATCATTCTAATATCATCTCCTACTTCAGGGTCTGAAATCCTTAATTTTTCAATTTCAGAAACAGTTACTTTACATCCATAGATGATTAGCCTCAAAACACTGGCTTAACCTCACTTGAGATGTTGCTGCTGGGGATGGAGGAAACCTTTTCAGTAGCCAACAAACTCTTATTCATAGTCTAAGAAGCCAAATTCTTAGTAGGTATAGAAGGATGAAATAATCAAAAGCTAATTAGGGGAGGAGCATGCATAAAGGGAGACAGGTAATAAATACTTCAACTCCACTTATTCTAGGGCCTACGCATTCCATTACTCTTCCTTGAACAAGGTCTTTCTTTAGACAAGTAACAAGAAAACCAATTAACCTTTAGCTTTTGTGGCACAAGTTCTTTCTAGCTTGCATCAACCAATTAGAATTGGGCACTCCCAAATGGCCATAGTCACACCTTAACAAGCAACCCCTAGACACTACTACAATCAAAAAATTTTGTCAAGGGCTGGGGTTGTGGCTCAGTGGAAGAGCGCTTGCCTAACACCTGTGAAGCACTGGTTTCCATTCTCATCGCCACATAAAAATAAATAAAATAAAGGTATTGTGTTCATCTACAACTAAAACAAATTTTTTTCTTAAAACTCAGCCAACTTGTGTTGATTTCTAATACAAGGACTCATTCACAACAGACAACCAAGCTTCTTTCCAAGTTTCGGAGGCACCTACTCAGTCCTCCATTTCATGTAGTTAAAATATGGCCTCATATTTTATAATGCTGCAAATATTTTCACGATTAAGAGTTCTACAAAGGATCTGTATACTTCATAACTAGATTTCTTAAAGCTCTTAAGTGAAAGCTTAAATGAGAACTATGTCACTTATGTTTCTATACAACCTCATTGAAGTTTAAAACATAACAGCAATGACACTGTGAAGCTCTTCAGAAAAGAAATAGGTGGCACTGATACAGCTAAGAGGTTACAGAAAAGGGCTATATTTTCTATATTTCCATACTCAGTATTGATAGCTCACTGTCTATACTAGGAGTATCTGTTTGGTCATATGTAAGGGAAAGCCAGGGCCAAATGCAGTAGGTTAGGTGATTAAGTTTTATGCAAAGTAAAGGACATCATACTTCTGATTCATCTGAATATTTAATAACTTTTATTTATCCACTGAAGTAGCTCAATTAAATTACCTGAGAGCTAAAGACTTTAAACCCAAGAAAGTCTCACTTCGCTAACTATCATAATTGCCTTAAGAAACAATGTCAAATAACATTATATAGTCAACTCTTAATTATGCATGTGAAGAGAGCCCAGGGATACAAGGATAATTGGCATTCACAAGTAATCTTCAAATTTCATTTTAACTAAGAGTTAAAGCCTCTCCCGTGACTAAACCTCTTCCCCAAACAATGAATAGAGCAAAGCTGACTGCTTAAATGTTTAACTTTGCTATCCCCTGATGCCTTTTGGTTGAAACACAAAATAGTAATCAGTCAACCAAAGAGAGATGGAAGAAAAGCGAAAGTGTTAGATAATTCACAAATTGGATAATAGGATTCTGAAGTTACTTATATTTCACTGTTAATGTGACTATTTGAAATCAAGGTCCGCAAACTGCTAAATGTTGGCAGCTGTGACTCAATGACCTCCTTGCAAATTAAGTAAATCGGATTTTCATTGTTAAACACATCATTATGTTGGAATCCTATTTTACAAAGATAACTGCAAAAAGTTATCTTATTGTGTTATTCTCATGTTAAGAACTAAACCATGTTTATAGAAATCATTTTACTGCAGAAAAATATGTTTGGTTGTTGTTTTAGTATGGATGCTGGAAAACTATACTTGACAAATCAGAAGCTCAGAAAGAATAATTTGAACCATTTTCAATTTGAAAGTAGTGTTACTGGAAAAGACAACCTGCTGGGACTATGAAAACAGTACTTTGTGACACATATCTTTCCTTCCAACTGATTATCAAACTATTCAAACTTATATTCCTGTAAAAATTATTTTTGAATCCAATAAAATGACACATTTTCTGTAGTCTTTCCACTAAATTCTTCATAGCTTCCTAAAAGTGTGGATGTGTACTGAGCCTGAGTTAGGACAGGTTAATTGGCTTTCCAAGTTCACAAAATAAATCATTGCTGGATCTCTAAAATCTTGAATTAAAGCAGGAGGATTATAGTTGGACAAAATAAAAAGGTGGAGATTTTGGAGTTTGATATATTTAGGAGTAGAAAAGATAACCATCTCTCTCTTATCTGCCAAAGAAAGGAGTTACATTGTCTTTTTCTCACAAACCCTCCACTTCTTTTCAGTACCATTAACCTATATACCTACAGGAGAGGCACTCTAAAGTCTTAAAAATAGTGAACCTAATTATTCATCTATGGTTATTCAATTTTTCTGATACTTCCATTGATTACCAATCATCAATATTTGCTTTCTTTCAGGTCGTCATTTGATTGCACAGGAAAAGAGCTATTATTATTATTATCATTATTATTATTATAGCCAAAAAAAACTAAAGAACTCAGGAAGGTGATGCTACTGAGACAAATTGTTTAAGCCCAGACAATTGGACCACCTACAGGATCATGGGTGAGGGAGTCTGAGCTTCACCTCAATAGAGCTCAAGGACAGAAGTCTTTCCCTAGTCTCTTAACATTTCCCAAGTGAATTTATGGTGACTGCTATCTGAAAGCTTAAGGATTTACTTAGGAAACCCATTAAGGGAAAGATGGGTTGTGACACTATAACATAAAAAGCAACCCTCTATCTAAAATGTATGGAGTGGTTACTAAGTACGAGGTCCTGGGAGGTCTCCCAACTCTTCTCCTAAGAGGAACAGAGGGACCTACATTCCTAAAAAGAGAAATTCAGAACTACAGTGGCAAGACTCCACCCTGAGGTCCAACAAACTCTCGTACAGACCCCGCCTGACCCTCAACACGCGTCCCCGCGGCCAAGCCCTGAGGGCCACGCCTACACGGGAAGGATACGCTCCAAGTAGTAGGCGCCCTCGGCGGCCACCGCGTCCCCCGCGTCCCCGTCTGCAGTCATGCCCAACGCTTCTTCCAGGTCCCGCAAAGAGGAGTCGGGCACGCCCGGCTGAGCAGCCATCTGCGGCGCTCCGGGCCCCCGCCCCTGGCGGGCCCACCGTCGTCCCTAAGGGCAATTGCGTGCGAGGACGCTTTCCGACTGCCCCACGCAGCTCTCGCGAGAGCCCAGCACTCCTGCAGCTCCCGGGGGCCAGTCCCGCGCTCCGGAGAGCAGACCTCGCCGGTGCGCGTCCCCGGTTACTAGGGTAACGCCGTTGCGTAGTTACTGCAGACTCAGGGAGCTGCTGCCGAGTGGACAAGGGGCTAGAAACAGGCTGCTTGGATTACGTCTTCTGACTGCGGCAGCTGGGTTTTCTTTCTCTTTGACCCTATCATTTCCTTCTCACTTCGTTTTCTTCCCTAAATTGCCTTTCTCTTGTCACTTCCGTGCCCATTAGCAGTCCCCGAATTTTAGATGTTTGTAGAGCCCAATATACTCAATGCCTGAAAGAAAAAAATAAAGTTTTAGAAATCATAATAAGTTGACCCAGGAAAACTACCAGACGGTACTCAGACGCTCAGCAATCAAGAAGAGGCATATTGCCTTAGTCAATTCCTTTCTTGCAATCTTTAGTACATTTATCTGGACATCCATTTTCAATTTGGTTTCAAACCCTGGGACTTAGGGTAGTATTTGATTGGTTTTGACAAGGCAAAGCTACACATGGCCCAACATAATGTGTAATAGATGGTCTTTGTCCAATCATGTGCAGTCCTATTGTTGACAGGTTCTTCAGGTTTATATGGCATATATATGTGTGTATGTATACATACAAACACACATTGCAGATTCTTTTTTATTCTACATTTCTTGATGAATATCAATGTTAAACAATGGCGCTATAAAACTCCCATTTATTACCAAAAGTAGTGGGATCTTCCTAAGGAGGTGATTGAGAACCTTTGTGTTGGAGCTAGAGGCTGCAATCAGAGCCTGGTTCCACCACTTACTGCCTGTGAAACCCTGGGCGAGGTCCCATGCGCTACTTAATGCTTCTAGGCTTCAGTTTCCTCATTTACAAAATGGTGGTAATGATATTACCCATCTCAACGTGGTTTGTGAGGGTTAATACAGCGTAAAACATTAAGAACTTACTAAACTCATAGTAACAGAGATTTGAGCTATTTCTATTGTTTAATATTTGATTTTTGTTTTGTTTTGTTTTGTTTTTAGAATAATCAAGAGTCACAACTGCACATAATAGTCGGAGAGTTCATTCTTGGTATTTGTTCTTTACTCTTTGTCATTGACATCTCACATCAAACATAATCTGAGTGTTCATTAAATTCAAGGAACAATTACAGGGGGCTGAAAATAGAGGAGAAGGATTCTGAAACTGGGCAATCCACTGTTTTTATAGAAAGTCTGCTCTTTGTTTCAGAGAGAGGCATTACCTCATCTCTCAAGGTTGTTTCCTGTAAATCCAGCCCTGAAAAATGACCTGGGTAAGGAGTGGTCTGGGCCTTGCATTTTTGGCATACCCAGCAAGACGTGTAGAAACATGAGAGCCACAAAGTGAGGTCTCTCAGAAAAATTAATGTTTACTTTTATTTATTTTATTATAACAGCTCCTTTTTTTATTTTTAGATGTAGTCTGTCTCCTACAGATAGGCTTGTATACTAGCCCTTTTGTGTTATCTTGTTGAGCACTCTAAGCCTTAGTTTCTTATTCTCTAATAAGGAGGGTTTAAATATCTAGCTTACAAAATATAGAGTACATGAAATATATAAAAAACACTTAACATATCTAGTATATGAGATATTTGCAATAAGTAATTGGGAAAAATTGCTAAAAATATTGATTGAATAGGCCAAGTCCAAACTGCATATTATATTTGTAAGGAATTTATATGAACAGTTTTGAGGTAAAATATAAATAATTTTAGAAGTATTTAGTACTTTAAAAATGGAAATAGTTTAATGCAGGTCATAAAAAATACAGTATGATTGGTATCCACTGCGTAAGGCAAAGAAAAAGTAGGAAAGATTCTTGTCAAAAGGGCTTAAAAGTTTTGTAACTCAAAGAAGTATCACTAACTACATTCCGAAAAAAATTAAACCTGTAAGTTTATTTCCCTAAAGCTTCCAAATAACTAAAGTTTTAATTGAGTTACCAATTCATTTATGTCCATATAATGAATTGCAAATTTAAAGGTCACCAAAGATACCTGGGGCAAAACTACACTTTAAAACACGTTTTGTAGAGACCTAACCATCAATGCTTTTAAAAATGTTAATTTAAAGCAACTCTAACATTTTATTTTGTAAATCTTGACAAATGAAAGTAGAATCAATAATTGCCTTCAGATAAAAAATAGGATGTAAAGTTTTTCTAGTATCTTAGAAGTAGTGTGTCTTTGTAAGGAATGAACTTCAAACAAAAAGATTTTATACTGGACTTCTCATTCTGTTAATTGCCGATTTAGAAAGGGGTGTGAAAGCCTTACTAAGAGAAAACAGAAAAATTCAGATCCCAGTAGTAATTTGAATTATAATGCATTTTTATCCTACAGTCTTTCCTTTTTAGTATATTTTATAAACTTTCTTAAAGGGTGGGTTGGGGAAGAAAGTGCCTTAACATTTTGATGAATGAACAGAAACCTGCCTACTTTCTTTTTGAGTATGTTCCTGAAAGAGGTAAATAAGGAAACCAATAGAGACTGTAAAAATGAACCATCACGAAGTACAAATTTTATCTCTTCCAAGTCTAAATGCTCCATTTATGCAAAAGTGAAATTATTTTTAAAAGCAAAAACAGAAAAGAATCTGACAATGGGTGAACTATCTGCATTTGCACTTTCAAAGCAGAAAATACACATATGCAAATATATACTAAAGTGGTATTCAATTTTCAGAAGTTATAGGCATTCATTTGCAACAATAGAGTCCAAGCCATTTACTGATGCATCTTTTATAAAAGAAGCTATCTTAATTTTTTTTCAAAAGTTCACAGTAAGTAGTAGCCAGTTTTTAAAGTCCTGAATTCAGAGATGTAGTAATAATTATGGCATTATCACATTTTGAAGCATACAGTATATATTTTTCCTTTTACACTGGTACCCATTTGCAATTCATTTCTCCCATATTCAGTGTCAATCCACTGTCTCCGACAAAAAGAACATAATATAGACTTACCCCAAAAGCACATCTTATTTCTAAAATGGAATTCCCAATGAAAATTTATCACTTCTCAGTGAACTTTTCTGGAGTTGGCATGTGTTTTAAAAGAAGTCAAATTAGATCCAGAAGAAATTTTGGGGGAATTCTGGAAAAGAGATTCTTATTTTCTCCCTCTGGATTAAGTTCTGGGGTTGCTACAGTTTCTAAGAATTGTGTCAACAGGGAGGGCCTGGGTAAAAGAAAGAGAAAATCACTTGAACCTCTAATACACACACCTATTTTTCCCTTGCTCATTCAGCTGGGAAAACCCTGACGCAATACATCCCAATAACGATGAGCACACCTAGCATTCCAACATTGATTTCTAACATCATCCTCCAATAAAAGGAATGAGGTCCTTTTGGAGAAATGTCTGAATCTAGGACTGCACCAGAAATATACAAGATGACCCTGGAGAGTCTTATAGTGCAAAAGTAAAAATATTTTGCCCTACTAAAACTTTTCCAGCAAAGAGGGTGTATATAATAAACAGAAGAGCCAACTGAAAGAGCTCCTAATGGACAAAGCTAGGACAATTTGAGCAACAAAATTAATGAAACAGTATTGGAGTATAATCCAAAGTACAAAATATCTATGAATCCATACTGATATAAATAAATGATTGAATAAATAAATGAAGAATGGACAACCTTGCTATGAAGGATAATTACAAAAAAAAATTTATGTAGACAATCCACATTGCAGGAAGTTGGAGCATGACAGCTCATTCATGTGGTGTGGGCTACTTATAATGAGTCCCTTCCAAAACACATAGTATGGAAAGTGGGACTGGCCTGGGGTGGGGGGAGCCCAGAGTTACAAAAGAGAAAGCTGATACCCACTACCTCAGCCAGTTGATCAAGATTAGTATCAACCATCCTAAGTTGTGTTGGCAGTACTACCGTTCATATGATAGGATGAGAAGGTATTTCATTTCTTCCGTCTTACTCCCCCAAACACATAACCCCAGATAATCATAAGGAAACATTAAACAAGGGCTTTCAGCTGGGCAGATCCCAGTGAAGTCCTGGTGGCTCTGCTACTGCACCTGCTGCCCCACTTCAGCCAGGAGCACCCACCTGTGCCCCTGGCAGGTCAGGTCTTCTAGGGTCTTTATCTGAGTGATGTTCCCCTATTGCACAGGGGTTTGCAGCAAGACCCACAGGATATGGAACAACAAAGACTGGAAGCTGAGATGTACCGATTTCCTCTACATAACAAAGATTTGAAAAGTGGTTAAAGAATATGGGGGGGGGATAGTAGGGCTTCTAGTAAATACCAGCTCCTATGTAGTAACCATTTTACTCCTGACTCTCTTGACATCGGATGGGGTACTTGTTATCTAAAACAAACTGCAATTCCAACAATATTTTCTTTGCCTGAGGACTGTCAGGGTAAAGGCCCATCAAAAAATATCTCAGAAGAAAAACTTGGAAGATGAGAAAAGCCATGTTAGTAGAATCATTTGCATCAAATTAGAGAAAGAAAATTGCAGTTACCACAGATGTGCTTCCTGAACATGCATAATTGCTTGATTCTTCTGCCATGGTGAAGCCACCAGCTCTAAAGTCAGGAATCTTACAAAATAAAATATTAACCCTTAATCTAGTTCAGCAAAACATGAAAAAACTAGAATCTAACTGGAAATATCAATTAAAACCCAGGTTTAGGTATAGCAAGATATCACACATCTTTTGCAAATCGAAATTCTACAACTTTTACTTCGGCAACTTCAAATTCAGAAGGTACACAGCAGTTTTCAAAAACCCAAGAATCACTTGAAATAACCACCAATCTTCTTGGCAGTCCAAACTTTACCAAACTATTCCATGGAATTTAAGCCAGTACAGGAAAATCCATTCTTATTCAGTAAAATTAAACAGTTGAAGATTTAAACACAAATAATCTGTTATGCCATTTTGTGTTCGAGAAAATTCTAAAGCTGTAGTTAAATCTTTTTTACCTATCCTAAAAGAATCAATGGAAATGGAAGACAGACATTAAAGATTCCTTATATAAGGATGTAGATCACAGGGTAGAAGTTTTACAAATTAAGCATTCTTACTGCAGACAAGACATAAACAATATCTTTGGCAAAAAGTCTCTCAGCTACATTCAAAGATAATTCTTCTTGAAAAACCCTTAAAAGTCAGTTAAAACAGGAAAACTAGCTATCTAAAGAAAATGTCAAGATTTTAGAAAACCATTTCATAATGTATGAATTTACAATGATACACAGAGGTTTTTAGGTTCGATTTTATACACCCTTTTTCCAGCTAAACCAAATTTCATGTAAAGATTGCTTTTTCTTTTGTACTGTGCTCATCTTAATGAACTATAAAAGTGCTCTAATATTACAAACTGCATCCTGTTCTTAAAATGTTCATTAATAAGAAAAACTAGAGAGTTGTTGGAATAAAGAGAAAAAATAGTTGTATTACTGCATAATCTCCCAAATTAAAATGCAGTGAATAAATAATAAGAGTCCATGATAAAATGAGAGAACGATGATATGGTCAAAACATCTCAGAATAGATCAGTCCTGGTTCTACCAGTGGTATATAACCTGACCAAGATACTTATCAAGATTGAGCTTCATGGGCTGAGATTGTGGCTCAGTGGTAGAGTTGCTGCCTGGCATATGAGAGGCACTGGCTTCAATCCTCAGCACCACAGAAAAATAAATAAATAAAATAAAGGCATTGTGTCTGTCTACAACTAAAAAATATTTTAAAAAAAAAGATTGAGACTCAGTTCCTAATCTGTAAAATAAGGGCCTTTACTAGATTCCTAATAGTCTGTTTCTTTGTAGATCCTTCCCTTTCTGTTTATTAAGATCCTTTCATTAGAACAGGTTTTCTCTAAGATATAATAGAAATTAGGTGGAATTTGATATTAATATTAGATTATCAATATTTATTGAATTCTCTTTGACATTTTGACTATAGTTAGGTATCTGGAATATAAAAAGAAATGCTACAATTATAATTTTATTTCAGCTTTTAAGAGAGGTTCTTTAAACTTGAAACAATATGTATTTCAGTACCTTATATATAGTTGACTATCTTAATTAATACATAGTCATTTAAGTTTCTTAAAATTCCTATTTTTAAAGTTATAAACCAAAATCTAATGAGATTAGTTTTAAATATATATATAATTTAGAAATCATGGTTTGTATTAATTTAATAGATGTAGCTTTTAAAGTATGTGCTTGCTATATTTTTTAAATCCAAACAATAGAGCTATCCTTTATTACATATTCCCACTTATGTATATTTTATTCAAATTTATAAACAAAAATATAGATAAGTGATGATGGCCTTAGACAATGCTATTCTTTTAGGAAAGAGAAGGAATGGCGATATAAATAAAATATAATGTTTATATCACATGAATTTAAGAAAATAAGTTTAAAAGCAAAGACTTTGTGGGAACAACACAAATGGGAACAATGGATGATATGCTTCCTGACAAAGTTAAATAAAAAACACAACTATTTAAAAGGATGGCTGAAATTTCTACAAGGTAACAGACATGTTTTTGGACCTGAAAAATAGGAAGTCCTCAATAAATATTAGTTGACTAAATAGCAAAGAAGAAGAAAACTAATATTAGACAAACCTCTATTGAGACACTCCACAACACGGTTTATCAGTACTCCTCAAAAATGTCAACATCATTAAAAACAAAAAGTTTAAGAAATGCTCTGAGCAAGGAAGCACTTAAAAAGGCAGGTGGTGCACACCTATAATCCTAGCAGGCAGGAGGCTGAGGCAGGAGGACCGAGAGTTCAAACCAGCCTCGGCAAAAGCGAGGCGCTAAGCAACTCAGTGAGTCCCTGTCTTTAAATAAAAAATGCAAAATAGGTCTGGGGATGTAGCTCAGTGGTCAAGTACCCCTGAGTTCAATCCCTGGTACCAAAAAAAGAAGGCACAATGACTAAGTGTAATATGGAATCTCAGAACAAAACAAAACAAAAAATGGACAGTAAGTAAAAATGAAGGACATATGAATAAAGTATAGAATTCAGTTAATAATAATGTGTCAATATTGGTTTATTAGATGAGACAAATGAACCATATTAATAAGATTTAATAATAAGAAAAACCAGATGTGAGTATATAGGAATTTTATATACTTACTACCTTATGCTGTGATTTGAATACAAAGTGTCAACAGCTCCTGGGTTAATATAAGAATGTTTGCAAGTGAAATGATTGGATTGTGAGAGCTGAAACCTAATCAGCCTGCACTAGTTTGAATGCACTAACTGGGTGACAACTGTAGGCTGGTGGAACTGACTAAAGAGGTGGATTCCTGAGGTCTTCTCTGCAGACCCTTCCCTTTGCTATGATTCCTGGCCACTATGAGTGAAGAAATTTCCCTCCTCCATACCCTTGCACTATTGAGTTCTTCCTCACCTTGAGCCATGAACAGTGGAGTTGGCTTACCCTGGACTAAATCTCTAAAACTGTGAGCCAAAATATACTTCCTCCTATGCGTTGTTCTTGTCAGTTACTTTGATCACAATGATGCAAAGTTGATCAACACACTTTACAACTTCTGGGTAAATCTAAAAAATGATTATAGCA
>JAJEJO010005215.1:395334-490609 GCA_020662805.1 Glaucomys volans
CTTCCTTGTAACTTACACTTTTAATTAAAAACATAATTATAAACAAATACATAAAGGCACACATATGTGGTCACCTCTGCTTATTAAATGCAGTCTTTTTCATTTCAGTTGCTCATTTTTCCTCATTCTTTCAGGCTTTGCCCCACCATCTACTTAGTCCTTCTGAGGATACCCATGTCAAAAGTATTATACACGTTCCATATTTTTCTCCAGGCTCATTTACAGCCCACTGTGGCCCCTAAGTGTTATTTCTTGCTCTCACTGAGTGTTCCAGGCTGCAAGGTTTATCAGTCTCTGGATACTGAGGAATTTTCTCATCACAAATGTAACTAAGTGTGTCAAGGGGACCACAACTGGACCACACGTGTGTAAGTACTTGCTCCCTGGAGGAGGAGGCCTGAATGATTTGCTGCATACTACAATGTGTTCTGCTTGCTCAAAAGGTGCTGGGCCCTTGGTTCACTCTACAGTTCTATCCCCAATGCATATTTAAATATCAATATAAATAAAGATAGCTTTTATTGTTATTTATGTCTTACCAAAATGAATGACATATTTATCTTTTCTCCTCTTGCTTTCCTTACTCAAAAATATCTTATAAAAAAATCATCCAAGTCAATTTGTATTAATAAACTTTACTTTTTGGCAGCTGGATTTTATTCTTTGATGTACATAAAATAGAACATATTTAACCTTCCCCATACAAGGCCACCTTGAGCACTACTGCAATAAAATTCATGCACATATAACTTTAATTAATGATGCTTTGATTTCAATTGCATAAAATCTGTGGAATTGTTGAACAGTTGAATCAAAGGATATGTTCACTTTTAATTTCAGGAGCTATTGCCAGAATGAGGTTTTTAAACTATGAAACCTCCCATTAATATCCACAATGTATCCGCAACATACAGTTGTAGCACATGCTCTGTAGTTTTTGACTTTGCTGGAGGCAACATGAAATCTCAATATTACTCCACTTTTTATTCCTCAGTATATAGTGAACTATGTAGTGTCCTTTTGTTTGTAATCATTTCAATTTGAATTATTTTAAAAGGTCTTTTGTCCTTTTCCTATTTTCTACATTTTTTGTGTCAATTTCTGAAATATTGATATTGAGATTTGCCCTATCAATTCTCTTACAAATAGTTTTTTTATATTTATCATCTTGCTACTGACTTTATTTATAACATATTTTGAAATGAAAAAGTTTCCATTTTCTGTAGTCAATTATGGTATTTTTCTTTATTGACTTCTAATTTTGCAATCTTGATTACGAATAGTTTGCCAAAACTGGGTTTGGTGGCTCATGCATGTAATCTCAGCAATTTAGGAGGTCAAGACAGGAGGATCACAAGTTCGAGGCTTCCGTAAGTAACTTAGAGAGACCCTGTCTCAAATTAAAAAAAAAAATTAAAAGGACTGACCTAGTAGTAAAACATCTCTGAGTTCAATCTCCACTACCTGAAGGAAAAGACGAGGAAGAGGAAGAGGAAGGAGAAGGAGAAGAAGAGGAGGAGGAGGAGGAGGAGGAGGAGGAGGAGGAGGAAGGAGAAGAAGAGGAGGAAGAAGAAGAAGAAGGAGAACAAGAGGATTTTGCCAAACACAAGATTATATAAACACCCTCTTCAATATAATTGCAAGTTCTTATTTTTCCCTATTACAGATTAGGAAATAGAGGTATAGAAAAATTAAGTAATTTACCTGTGATATTCCCTTAAACATAAGTTTGCCCTATGATCTAATTTAAGTATTAACTCAATTGAAATGAGAAGATTCAGCCACATAAGGACTTGCATACAAATGTTCAGTTAAAATTTGTTATACAAAATTATGATGTATTCAGTAAGAAAGAAGAAATTAGTTTTAAAAAGGTTCTGGTATTATTGGCTACCCACATGGAAAAATAAAATTGGAATCTATTTTATCTCACACAAAACTGAGCTCCAGATGAATTAAAGACTTAAATGTGGAAAATAAAAACAATAAGAATCTTGCAATTATATTAAAGAAGATGTTTATATAATCTTGTGTTTGGCAAAATACTCTGCATCAATGCCATATTGATTTATGCTTAGTGGTTTTTCAATTTTAATATTCTTAACGTTCTATGGAACGTTAAGTTCCTTTTCTTGGTTGTGTTTTCCCATTTTCTTAGCTTTATTTCAGGTAATAAATATTCATATTGTTTTATAAATGTCCCATTCCCCAAATAAACTCTTTAGAATCCTGACTGGAACTGCCTGAAACATATATATTAATTCATTATAATTGATTTCCTAATGGTATTAAGTCCTTCTATTTCCAACTATACTGTCTTTCAATTTGTTCAATCTTGTTTTATGTCTTTCAAAAAGTCAATATTTTTACTATTATGAAGTATTTCAATCTTAAACATGTAAAAATAATAATAGTCATTTACTGCATAAGCTTTACAAAAATTATACAAGGTTCCTCTCAATTGAAAATATAGTTTACATGTAATTTCCAGTTATTATGAGAAATCATAATTTGTCCTGAGAAACATTCTTTACTATTTCATTTGACTTAATAATGATTAGATTTTTTCATAATAAATTATTTAATACTGTACATGCATTCATTATTAAATATCTATTATGTATCAAAAAAACACAAAAATACAATAGCTGACAAAGAATATGTGGCCTGATAGAGCTTTTTATCTAGTGGAGAAGAGAGAGATAACATAGATGCCTATATTTATATGATCATAAATTGTAATAAAAAGCATTAAATGGGCAAGACTGAGTGCCATGAGCTAAAACAACCAAGTTAGGGACAAACACGCAACTGGAGGAGCGATCAGAATTTGTCAGCTTTAGAAGTGACATTTGAGCTAAGGTCTAAAGGATGACTGGCAGTTACTAAGACAAAGAGCTCAGTAAAGTATTCCAAGAGGAGTTCAACAAGAAAAGCAGGACAAGAGGAAGGGACTGACAGGGGAAGGACCTGGGCACTCCCAAATTATCATTTCCACAGCCATGACCTCTTCCCCTCAGACCTATTTCTTTGAAACTCCCCAAGCTAGAAATCTTTAAGGACTCAGTGTCTAAGTGTGTGCTTACATATCTCCTTTAAAATCTCAGTTGAGTTGTTACATGTAGTAGGTTGACAAGGTTGATAGCTCCAATTCTTCACTCTTTTCATAGTGGACAGTTCAACTCATCCTGAACTTGATTGGAGATTCATCTAGGTGATTTCACTTGGTCAATTGCCGAGGTCTAGCTTTAGCAGGGGTCATGGCACAGCTTGGTGGGGAGAAGGCGTTGGCAATGAGAAAAAAGCGACACAGACTCAAAGATCTGAGGCTTAGTTGTAACTTTACTGTTTCATGGCTAAGTTCTAAGTTCATTCTAGCTGCTGCTGTTTTACACACGATCTATCTATATCTATATATTCAGCTTGAGTACATTCTTTTGAGGTTACATAGAGAGGGATGTGGTAAAGCTCTAAAGGAACATAAGCCCATCCCAAATCGCACAGCGCCCTTTGATCCATCTATTGTATATAAAGTGGAACTTCTTTTTGTTAATAGTGAAATGACACCCAAGATACAGCTTCCCATCAATCTTATATGCAATCTGCTGTGGTCCCTGAACTGTGAAAACAGTTTCACTAAGAAGGGGGCACATCCTGGTTTGGGCTAAAGCAGCCAGGCAGTCTGGCTGCGTTAAGCTAACCGAGAGCAGTGGGCAATAACTCTTGTTGATCTGACCCACAACATTTTTTCTGTTACTTAAAATAATACTACATACGAAATCAATTAAGAGTTGAGCGGTGTTATTTTTATGTTCCAAATCACTTAATGTCTGATTTTTTATCGAAATCTTTAAATGTAAGCATACAATAAGAAATAACACAAAAACAAGAAGGAGCATGCCACATTCACATATCCCAGAAGATTAGACTATGCAAGAATCTTCTTATTCCCAGTGGAACCGTGACAAGCACTGAGGGGAATAGTGATGGGTGTGGCAGCCAATGGAAGGTTCCCAAATATGAGGTAAACAATAATGTGAAGCACTCACTGGCACATTGAATCCTGGTCTACATTTTTTAAAATTTTATTTATTTATTTATCTATTTATTCATTTATTTATTTGTACTGGGGATTGAACCCAGGGACACTTAACCACTAAAACACAACATCCTCAACACTTTTTCCTTTTTTACTTTAAGAGGGGGTCTTGCTAAGTTGCACAGACTAGCCTCAGATTTGTGATCCTCCTGACTCAGCTTCCGAGGCCCTGGGATCACAGGCATGTATCACTCTGCCTGATTTCATTATCCTCTTAATAATGTATTTACTAATTTTTAACTTACACCAATTAATAAGTGTTTATTAAATGCCAGGGTAAATATACTGCTTTTTTTTTTTAATAGTGATTGGATTTAACTAGTGTCTTTGGTTTTTTATTCTGTTCTAACTCATATCTGATTGATATTTCTGCATTGATTGCTTCTGCTTGATATAGGACTATAAAACATCAAATAAATAACAAAGAAACTTGGTACAAATGAAGGTTTCAATAAATTATGATTCTAATTGATTCAGATTTACTCTTTTCATATTACCTTTTCTTCTTAGAGACCCCTGTAAGCCTTCTATTCTTACCTTTCTCCTTTCCTTCCTCTCTTCGTTATATTTAAATTTCAGAATATTTCAAACTTTAAATGGCATTTTTTTCAGTCCTTATTAAAAAGACATAGGGTTGAAATGTGAAGTATTTAATTCAATATGAATTTATTGATTTCTTCTACCTACAATGTTCAGTTCTACTTACAGGTGAAAGGAGGGGAGTGGTATTCAAAGATGAACAGCAATGATTCTGTGTATCAGGAAGCTGAAAATTCAATAAATGGCTCTAATTTGAAACATTACTCAGGAAAGAATTACTCTTCCAGTAGCTTACAGCAGCCATAAAAAAAGAAAAATGCTACCAAAATAAAAGGGAGAGGCAGAATTTAGGTTAAGAATAAAATGAAGACAAATGAGGAGAGAAAAGATTCAAAATAGTAAAAAAAAAGAAAAGCAGATTCTGTAATACATGACAGCGTACACCTACACAGCACATCTGAAGAAACAATCATCCTTGTTTCAAGTTGCTGTCTAAGGGTGGTGTTTAGACTTGCAGTTGGCCAAGTTGCAACATCAATTGGGAACTTGTTAGAAATATAAACTCTGGGGTACAACATGAATTTACTGAATCAGAATCTCCCAAGTGGGGCCCTATAATCTGTGCTTTCACAAGATTTCCAGATGATTCTGAAGGACACTAAAGTTTGAGAATCACTAATCTACCATGTTTTGCCTCCTACATTTTCAGTACAAAGGATGCAAAAACAGTGTTAATAAAAAATATTTGGCATAGGGCTTTCTTCTAATGATTAATAAATATTGGAATTGTTTCTGACCAGTCATTTAATAGTTTGAGGGGTTACTAATAGGTGCATAATGATTGGTTAACAAACTTTGATCTCTAAATAATCCACCCTTATTTTTCTCCTGGTCTTGGGGATTAAATAATCCAGGGATACTTTACCACTGAGCTACTTCTACAACTCTTTTTCATTTTTTATTTTGATACAGGGTCTTGTTAAATTGCTCAAGCTGACCTCAAGCTTGGAATCCTCCTACCTCAACCTCCTGAGTGGGATTACAGGCATAAAACACTGTACCTGTCTCCAGCTTATTTTTCATTTCCTAATCAGAAAAGCTTTTCCCAGAAGATAATTATGTGGTTACATGAATTACCACCCAACAGGGGACAAATAGCATTGCTCCAAAGTGATCAATGACATTAATTCCACCTTCAAAATGGCTACTATTTACACTGCCCTGAGAATCTCTATAAAAGACATAAATAGGAATGGAAAGTCTCAAATCTCCCCCCTCAAAAAAGCCAAAAATCAAAAAGCATTCAACAGCCTTGTATAGCAATTCCTAAATAACTGGGAACCTGAGCAAGAGAAACTAAAACAATGCAGACAGTGCATTGGGAATACTTGAACAGATTTTGTACAGGTGAGATTTACAGTTGAATTAAGTAAAATGATACAACCCTTGAGGTTAGAAAAAAGACAAACAAAACTTACATATAAATGATTAGGTTGCCCTGATTGAGTGTACGAGACCAAACTCATGCTGAGATTAATTGCCAGCATGCCAGTATTAAGAGGTGGACCTTTAACTGATGATGAGGTCTTGAGGGCCGCACCCTCATGAATGGATCAATGCTCTTATTGAAGGAGATGCTGGATCCATGTTCTTGGACTCCCCAGCCTTCAGAACCATGTGTCAAAAAAATTTCCATTATTTATATTTTACCCATTCTGTGTATTCTGTAACGGCAAAAGAAAATGGACTAAGATATAGGATTTTAGGTATTAATATTACTGATTTTTAATTAAAAGTATCCTAGGCATAAGACCTAAGCTACACCATCGTCATCATCACCTGGCAAGTAAAGTGGAGCAAAGGCAGGTGAAACCCTAGAAAAATCTTTGTGAACTGGCATCTGATGGATGTTGAAGTTACAATGCATAGGAAATTGAAGAAAAACACAACAATAGGAACATTGGAGACTACAGTCAGAAATACTGCACACTCTGCAGGAATCATTTGCCAGCCGGGTGGCATTGGTAAGGCACATCACCATCATGGGCCTCAATTACTCATTCATAAAAATGGGATCACAAAATAATTTATATGGTGTTATAACAAAGTTTTTGGAATGTTTTAAGAGCTGAATAATTTTTTATATTAATTAATTGTGTAGACTAATTTAAAATTGAGGTGTCACTGAGGGCTTAGCAGAACTCCCATATTTCAGCAACTTGCATAATGATAAAGCTGAGCACTTTCCCCAGAGCACTCCCCCTGGGTTTCTGTTGCCCTAGAGTTTCTTTCAACTTGTTAAGGAATTAAGTAAGCCAAAACAGGAAGCCTGAGGTCAGCAATTTCCAAAATACATTCCAGTTGTCTGCAAAATAAATTTTACTAAAATCATTCCTTTATTTCTATTTGTATCTATTTTAAAATAGAAGATTTTTTTTCCCAATGAGTTGGAAGCTTGGTAAGGAAATTGTCTAATGACAGAAGGTCATGCAAGGAGGTGAGAATCCCACAATCTCTCAAATGGTATTTCCAAATTCAGTGAAATTGACAGTGAATTATCAAATTCACCAAATTTAACCTGGATTTCATCATACTCTAAATATTTGAAAACATGTAATTATCTCTAATCATTAATTTAGAAATATGGGTGATAATGTTGCAGTTAATTCACAGTCTTGAATTTGAGACCATAAGAGGTATCCATTTATCTTTCTCAAAGTCAAATTCTAAAAAGAGTATTACATCTCCTTAATTTCAAGTTGATATTTAAATAAATGTGCAAACACAAACAATTTCCAATAGTAGGAGAAGACGAAATATACTTAAGTAAAGAAAAAGTACAGTATGATACTATCCAATGATAGGAATTAGAGGTTTTGTAGAAGTTACATGTTGTTTCATTTGTTCTGCGAATATATTATATATAATATATTTCATAGAGCAACTGTAATGATGCTTATTATTACTCAGCCTGTTGGAAAATATTTAATAATCATAGTAAATCCAAATAATCAACCAATTGTCCAAACTATTATTAACTGAAATGAACCAGTCAAGAAATAAATCAGCATTATGTCGGAAATATATCCACACTTTTTCCTGTTGATACAGCCATCATTATTGTTCTAGGAAATTTTCATTTGTAAATTTGAAAACATAACTTCTTTCTTCCTCATTCGTATCATCTACCATCTGTTTGAGGAGGCAAAGTTTTTTTCTTTACATTTTCTTTTCATCCATTTCTATATCCATCTCCATGGTGCTAGTTAAGAATTTTAGTTGAATTTTCATTTCTGTGTCCAGGAGACCTGAACAATTTAGAGGAGGAAAAATTTATTCCAAGCTCAGTTTCAGAGGTTCCATCCATGGATGGTTGACTCCATCACTCTGGGCCTGAGAGGAGACAGAAAGAACATCGTGATCATGGTGAAAGGGTCTGGAAAAACAAAGCTGCTCAGTTCATGACAACCAAAAGGCAGAAAGTGCTCCACTCATCAGGAACAAAATTTAAACCCCAGAAGTGCATCCCCCTGTGACCTACTTCCTCCAGTCACACCATGCCTGCCTATAGGTACCACCCAGGACAGTAGCCCTTTCAAATTATTAATCCATCAAATGCATTAATCCAGTGATTAGGTTACAACTGTCATAACCCGTCACATCACCTCAATATTCCTGCATTGTCTCACACATGAGCTTTTGGAGAATATCTAGTGCCTAAACCATAACATAAAGCCATATAAAATTTGAGCCCTTTCTATTTTAAAGCTTTTTTCAAGTTGTTCGAACACCCAGTTATTTCACATATGGAAGATATTGCAGTTAAGCGACCATAAATATTTAAACAAGGCAACATCTGTCTTCTAAGTGACTTTCTAATGTGACCTCCCTCCAAAGAAACCAGATGATTGTCTCCTAAGGACCTGGAATCACTACAACAGGAACATAAGGCATAGTCAATTTATATGTTATTTCTAAGATATGAAACTTTTTGACTTAGGAAAAATAAAATCTCTCAATTAAATTCACTTCCATACCAAAAATAGATTAAATCAAAACTATAAAATTTTCCTACTTAGATTGACCTTTGCTCAGTGAATCAAGTATAGGATCATCTGATATGTTTGAAATAATCAATTTTGAAAGGAAAGAGGAAGGTAGAAATAAAAGAAAGGTGGAACAGAAAATAAAGGGCAAAATTTTTCTTGCTATTGTGTCAATAGTGGTTGTTTATAAAATGTTAAATATATGTAATAAAATCTTCAATAACTGATGGTATAAGAGAAAGGAAGTCAGGAAACATTAGAAAACTTCAAAACCCAAACTATCCAGAACTCCTTGAATAATGTAGTATTTTGAATAATCAGATTTTACAGGATTATGCTGTAATAAAAATCCAAATTTTGCTAAGTGAAAGTTTCTAAAATGTATTATACATTTCTCTAAATTCACAAAGAATTCTGCTGAGATTCTAAGCCTTTGTCCAGATGACGGAGCATCATTAATATGAACGTGTGCTATTCCACTACCCATAAATTGAAGGTATATAAGCCTATGTGGTCTATTTAGATATTTCTAGAGTTTGTATTTTATGGTCATATAGATGCTTTCAATAATTTTGGGATTTCTTCAGTTGTAGATACCTGCTCTGGCTTACATCTACATTTACAAGTGTAACTGAATCACTTTAGAGTTTATTTTATTGCTTATTATCTGCAAAGGACATGTTAAAATTGTGTGCAAAATAATGATGAACATCTTCTGAAAGAAGACTGAATGAAATAAGGTGTCAGTAAGATAAGTAGTATTTCTTTGGCAGGAAGCTTTTTTTGCTTACCTCCTAATAATAGGTAGGATTTTTCCTCAAGATAGTCAGTTTTGCTTGCCAGGAAATTCTAAATGAGTGAAATGCTATCATTTGGAGAGAATACAATTAGCATTAAAAAAAATACATTTAGAATCAGACTCAATGGAAACCAATTTATATAATCTAAAAGACCTGTAATTTAAAGAATAAATTATACCAGTGTTTTAAAGGCAATTATCATCAATAAAAGAGGCAATATTAAAATAATCATATTTAAATTATAATTTGTGCACTTCTCATTAAGAGAGATCAAAAATAAAGTTAAAAATCTTTCTGTTATTAATGTGTTTGAAAACCTCAGAATCTTTGAATCATAGGGTTTTAGACCTAGAGGCTTTGAAGATGATTTTCATGACCCCTTTCCTTTGTAGATGACAACCTGGTGCCTAGATCAATGTGTAAGTTCATGTCAGAGCAAAGAAAACTGGAAGCCAATAAACTCTTATCTAGATTTGTGTTGGTTTTTCTTTTTTGCTATTCCTATTAATATATGAATTTAATGCTCAAAAGAATAGTTCTAGGGCTGGGGATGTAGCTCAGTTGGTAGAGCGCTTGCCTTGCAAGCCCAAGGCTCTGGGTTCAATCCCCAGCTCTGCAAAAAAAAAAAAAAAAAAAAAAAAAAAAAGAATAGTTCTAATGGATATTGTATTAGTCACCTTTTTCACTGTTGTGCCCAAAAGACCTGACAAGAATAATTTCAGAGAAGAAAAAGTTTATTTGGTGCCCACAGTTTCAGAAGTCTCAGTTCGTAGACAGTTGACTCCATTGCTCTGGACCCAAGATAAGGCAAGACATCAAGGCAGAAGAGCATGATAGAAAAAAGCATCCAGGACATGACAATCAGGAAGCTCTGCTCACCAGGGCAAGCCCCAGGTGACCTATCTCTTCCAGCCATACTCTACCTGCTTAGAAAGATGAAAGTCTTAAAGTAAATCTTGATAAAATAATTAATGCAGTTATGGGTGAGTTATTTGTTCAGATAAGCAAATTGGTGTTCCAACTAGATAGATATTTGCCCGGATGAACAGTTTACCCAGAAAAATTGCTTTGCGAAAACGTTTTTGAAGCAAACAACCATAATGTTTATTGGTTTGGATCCTGAGTTAAAATGTCCTGGATCAAGGAAATGTTGACAGAGGTAATCTCGGTTATTTTCTGAGGTTTGGTCTGACCTCAGGAAAATCATTTAATCAGTTAATGTCTCATTTTTTCATAAGCAAAATAAAACCAAAGCTCTCACTAAGTAATCACAACATCTTGGAACCCTTTATCAAGACAGCAATTTTATTAAAAAAAAAATGTGGCTCTACAGATTACTCCAAAATTCAGGGTAGACAACAGTAAGACTTCATTTTTTTGTGTATGGGAATGTGAAACAGTTGAAGTCAGCGGATCTATTTGGCTCAGCTGGCCTTGACTCAGAACTCTGGGCTAAATCCAAGTATTTTCCACATGCCTTCCATCCTCCTTAGATAAGAGACTACACAGAGCATGTTCTTTGGCAAAATGTAAGATCATGAGAAGGTGAATCCAACCATTCAAGCTTCTAAAACCTCCACTGACCAATGTAAAACTCAAAATGCAAGTCCAAAATTCTACCCAAAATGAAACCAGGAAGCCTTAAAATGAAAACAAAAATCTACCTGCCATGAGGCCAGGTCAACCACAGAGGAATTGGGCCCCGTCATCCAATCTACTGAATCCTTTGAAAGAAACCCTCTTAGCCTTCAACCAGCCTCAAAAATATGGAAAAATTGTCCAGTACAATATGGTTTGTCAACTTAGAAAGCCTCTTTGCAGGCGTAGAAAAGTACTCAAATATGACTAATAGGGCTAGTTTCTCCCCACATCATTCATTTATCATTCCCACAGATCAGTTGATGGCCTGTTAGCATTAGAATCTAATAAAAATGTTGGCATTAGGCAGTCAAGGAAAACAGACAATACTGAAATTCTGATTTCACATGAGATTGCTTCAATGTCAAAGCAGTTAAATGTACCTGATAAATCTATCAATTTATAATGAATCAAAGAGAATCTTACAAAATTTTATGACCATAAGATAAAGCAGCACCAATGCCCCTTGATTATTCAAGTAGCCCCAAAAGAACTATCACTGTTGAAGTTATGCTCTTCCTTATTTATTTCCAAGTTCTCAATTGCTGCTTCCAAAACTACAATGTTCTTTTGCTCCCAAGAGAACACACTATGTCCTTTGTATAACTACTATAACAAAACTAATGAGTACATGATGAATTATAAAATATAATAACTGTTTAAAATTCCACAAGAAAGCAATTAGAAACTCAAGTAAAATTATCAATGCATAGTTCTAGTTTGTTGTTTTTAAAGGAGATAATCCTGAAATGGTATTGGCCACAAGGCCAAATGTAAACCCAAAAAGAGTGAGAGTGTCAAATCTTCATGTCTACCATCCACCTGCAGTGAAGACACAGGGCTAGCATGACTCATGAGTCATAGATACAGTCCTTTTTTAACTTTCATGACAATGCCAGTAATTCACCAAGACTATGTAATGAATAAAGGTTAAGAATACATGGAAGAATAAACAATATCACTGAGATTAAACCTGATATGAAGAAAGTAACTATTCTGCTGCTAAATTTTAATTCTAAAAAGTTTGATAGAAGCTCTACCCAAAAAATCAATATTTCTACACTGTTTCAGAATGTTCTACCGTACACTTGTAAAAATTAGTCATATTAAATGAAAAAACAAAGATGTATAGTATATCATGACTATTTTTACCCTCTCTATAACTTATTTTAAAAATATTTCTTTGAAATTTCAATAATACTAATAATTAAATATACCCTCATACCTGTTAGTACAGCTATTATTGAAAAAAATAAATTGTAAGTATTGGCACAGATGTGGAGAATTGGAAACTTGTGCACACACCATTGATGGAAATGTAAAATGGTGCAGCCAAAATGTAGAAGAGTGTAGAAGTACCTCAGAAAATTAAAAGTAGAACTAACACATGACCCAGCACTCTCAATTCCAAGTATATCCAGAGGAAATAATATCAGTAACTCAAAGACATATCTACATCTCCATATTCACTGCAGCACTATTAATATATGTATATCAGTATCGTAATGAGTTATATACATAATACATCCATATAAATAAAACTAAAACTGAAAAGAAGGAAATTCTGCCATTTGAGACACCACAGATGAACTTCAAGGAAATTAGGCTCAGTGCAATAAGCTAGACACACAAAATACTGAATGATTTGTCTTACACGCTGAACATAAAAATCTCAAGCTCAAGACTGTGGTTGTAGCTCAGTGGTAGTGCACTTGTCTAGCATGTATGAGGCACTGGGTTCCCATCCTTAGCACTGCATAAAAATAAATAAATAAATAAATAACCAGAAACTCATGGAAACATACAGTAAGGTAGTTATCAAGGGTCAAGAGGTAGGGGAAATAAAAAGATGTCGATCAAACTTTCAGATACAAGATGGATAAATTCTGGAGGACTGATTACAACATGGTGATTGCAGTTAATAATAGTATACATAAAATTTGCAAAGAAAATCAGTCCCAAATTTTCTCAACACAAAAAGTTAACTATGTAAGGTGATATGTTAATTAGCTTGATTGTGGTAATCATTTCACAATTTGTATGTGTTTACATATATATATCATACATAATATATCACATATATATATCATGTCATATGCCTTAAATATAAATAGTTCTTATTTACTGATTATACCTCAGTAAAACTTGGGGAAGAAAATCTTCCAAAGTGACTTGATATGTCATCAGTAAATAGATTTCTAAATTGTATACGTTTAAACTATATATGTAGTTTAAAACATGTAGAGTAGAATATTTTATGAAATTAATATACTTGAAACTCCTTTATGTAAATATTCAGTTACAGATATATGTTATTGCTAAAACCAGACCCACATCTACTTCTTATACCTAAGGTAATAAAATGAAAATAGAGACCTTCATAAACTAGGAATATTTTTAATGACTTCATGATCCCCCAAAACCTCCTGGGGCTGGTTTATACAATATCTCTATTCTTGCTGAATAATTTTCCATGGAAGCTTATATAAACAAATTCCTTTTTTCTGTATCATAGTAGCTTCTTGGTTCCCTGTCAATCCAGTCCCTTCCAATACCATAACAACCTATATTCAGGCAATGTCATTACCAGATGAGGCAGAATTGGAGCTTTTGGTATTTTATGTCCTACAGCAATTCAGCTATAAAAACTCTAGATGCATCATACCTCTGCCTATTTCATGTCTGAGTGTGCCATTACAATTCCATGTCCTCCCCCAGCTGTCAGGAACCTCAGAACAAATCCTAAATTACATCAATCTCACAGAGCAGCTAAAGCTAAAAAGCTCTCCCTCAACTTATTCCCATAAACACCAGCAAGGTTGTGAAATTTTGTTTTTTCCTTGAAGGAATGCTTTGATGGAGAAAGACCAGTAAAATTATCTGTTCTGGGGGAAAGTATTCTCTAGCATAGAGGCAAAGAGAGACAAAGGAAGATAGTCCCTCACGGCTGTAAAATACTTTTATTATGCAAGTCATTTAACAAATGCAATTCACCCTATTGTGTCTGAGTATCAGGCCACAGAAAATCTGTTTGAACAATATGCCTACCAACATAAAGAATTTCTTTAAAAGATGAATATGGTATGGAAATCATAATGGGACTGCTAATAATAAAAATTCTTAGAAAACAGAGGATTTCTTCAAGTCTTACAGATGAAGAAATTGCACAGAGAGGCTAAGAACTTCCCTAAGGACATCCAGTATTCAAGCAATAATGCTGGGATTAGACAAAATTAGGCACACTCCGTGTGGTATGGCTGGCTGTGGACTATGCTTGAATTAGAGCTCTTTATACTTGACCACAAGCAACTTGCTTCTTTGGCATCCAGTAAGTAACCAACTCCACCAGAGACTGGAGCCTCAGTCTTCATCTTTCCTAAAGAACATCCCTAGCTAATAAACCTTCTCATTATTTCATTTATTAAATGCTTATTGCATACTAGATATCACACTACATCCTCTATTGTCTAGACTCCTTATATCCTCTAAATTAAGTGCTAATATCTCCATATTCCAGATTAGGAAATGGAGATACATAAAAATTAAGTAATTTACCTGTGATAGTCCCTCAGACATATACCTGCCCTATGACCCAGTTTAAGTACCAACTCAGGTGAAATGAGATTTGGCCACATAAGGACTTGCATATAAAGGCTCATGGTGTGTTACCGATCACACTTAAGAATTGAAAATAACCAATTGTGTATTGACAGGTAAACAACTCATGGTTCAACATTTTATGAAATACTATTTAGCTAGGAAAGAGCAAAATTCTGAGAGAGAGAGAGAGAGAGAGAGAGAGAGAGAGAGAGAGATACAAAATTGTTCATACATGAAATCCTAAAACAAGGAAAATTAATCATGAATATTCTTAATCCAGTAGGAATATACCCTGTGTGTCATAAATGCTACAAAAATACTTTTTTTTAGGTGGGGAAATGTAACTTCTGCGCTGACTATTGCTAGTAAATCTTCCTTCCATTGTTTGGAAAATATGAATCCATAATACTTGTTTGTTGTGACCCAATGTAAATTTTTTGCCTTGATCTTCCTTCCTCCTTCATACCCTTCATCATCTTCTCTTGTAGCAGCATCTATAGTTAGATGTGTTTATCTTAAAGTAATGTTTCAGGGCCCTTCATTTGCATATTTATTCCACGGTCCTTGGAAAAAAACCTTGGAATGTATTCATACTTGGGGAAACATGAATTTTGCAAAAAGCAAGGTGTTCTAACTACTATCAACTAAGGCATCTGTCTCTTTCCACTGTCATGCTCTTCCACAGAATTTCCATCTTGAATAAATGGAAACTGAAGAGATCATGGGCATTTTTGGTGTACTGTGCTCACTGGTCTCTTTGTTGACTTACCCAGGACTGTGACAGCAATGTGCACTGGTAGGGGTTGTATTTCTACATGAGTAAGCCCCTGACAATGAGAACTGAAAGAACGTGTGGAAAGGAAGAAGAAAATATTTTGAATTGTGTGGATCCAAAATCGTCTCTGAAAATTCTTCCAGTTACCTGTTGCTATTATAAACAATGTCCACATTTTATCTCTCTCTTTTTAATAAGAATCATATGCAATACGATTAATTGTAATTCCTGTGCAGGACACCAACCTAAAAACCAAGATATCTGTGTATAAAATCACATTTTATTCATTGCAACACATTAGATCACAGCATAACAAGTTGTGAGGCTGAAATAAACTTTTCTGAAATATTAATAATAGCAAACAAATGTTAATTTAACCATGGTAAAGAAAACCTAAATTAATTATTCCCTTTATAAAAAGTAAGGTTAAAAACTCACCATAAAATGAGGTTATCAAAGGACAGGCAGCCAGAAATGTAGGTCAAAATGAATATTATAAAAAGCTAATTAATAAAAATATTGTGACTTTTTTCTATTTTTTTCTGATATTTGTTTGTCAGCTTTGCATAATTTGTGATTTATTATTTATTTTTATTGTTCAAAATAATTATTGTTTTGCTTAATTTTATCTTCATAATCTACATCTTTTCTTTTAAATTATTTTTATTTTTACAGACTGCATTTTGATTCATTGTACACAAATGGGGTATAACTTTTCATTTCTATGGTTGTACATAATGTAGATCCACACCATTCGTGTAATCATACATGTACATAGGGTAATGATGTCTGTCTCATTCCACCATCTTTCTTTCCCCAAACCCCTCCTGCCCCATTTCCCTCTACACAATCCAAAGATTAGGATCCCAAAATGATATAAATGTCAAGTCCAAGAAAACTGAATTCTCAAGTAAGAGTAGAAAAAATATTGGAGAAGTAAAGTTACAGACAAGAAGTCTACGTAATAGGCTTTGAAAATGTCAGGTGGGCAATTTTGCCCCTTGGGGAACATTTGGAAAAGTCTAGAGACATGTTTGGTTAGCAGGACGAACTAGAGGGAGTATGCCTTGCACCTAGGAGGCAGAGGTCAGGGATGCCACTCAAACACTCAAGACAGCCCCCTGTGACAAGCACTTATCTGGTCCAAAACATCAGCAGTGCCACGGCTGAGAAATCCTGGTCTATACTAAGAAAGCCAGTCAGAAGACGAAATTATAATTATATTAATGCTACTGTAAGGAAATAGCTATTCTAACATGGATTCATGTGAAACAAAATGAGATGTGGACCATCCCAGACTGCACAAACTAATAGTACAGAACTGGCAAGAGACAATCAGACAAGAATTAGGAAATCTATTTTCCTGGCATTCACACCTAAACTTTTCATTAATATCTTAGGAGAGAAGACTGACAAGGAGCAATGAATTCACACTGCCACCATTCTATTCTGCAAGTAGTTGCTGCATCTTTATCTTTCTGAGTCTCAATTTTCTCACCTGTAAAAAGGAGAGAAATATTCTTTGCTGCATTATAAAGATTTTTAAAAGTGCCAAGTGCCTTTTCATTACAGAGACATTACACCATGCAGAACTGGCCTGGCATGAGACTCCCACATGCACATTTACCCCTGAAGGCCAACGCTGCCAGGAGAGATGTCAATGGAAAAAACAGAAAACCGAGAGCAAATTCTTAACTTTTAACACAAAGCCAGCCTAGGTATAAAGTACTTAGAAGAATTCCTGCTGAGGAAGGTAGTTGTTTTGTTTTGCTTTGCTTTGCTTTTCAGACCAGATAAGTGCTTCCAAGCTGGGTAAAGGAAGAAACCAAATGAGTTAAAGTGAGAAAATGGCTCCCTGGTCTGGAAAGTACTGGTTCTCCTCTTTTAGATCAGGTGGGTGGTGACAGAGCAAGGAGATGTAGAGAGCAAGAAGACCTCTAAATGAGGTTGGTGATCCAAGAAGAAAGAATGGCCCACTATTTATGTGGAATTCATGGAAGTAGTAGTTTCCTTCCGTGTCCTGACACCATGGAGTAGGAGAGTAGAGACAGTTGCATGAGCTTCAAGATAGGGTTGGAAAACCTGAGGCAGCCCCAGCAACCTTCCCATACCTTGCCATAACCCGATGATTTAAATCGAGTTTAGACTGAAGAAAGGAATACATTTAACTGAATTTGTATTAGTTTGTTTTCAATTACTATAATGACATCCAAGAAGCTGGATACCTTGTAAAGAAAAGAACTTTATTTAGCTCATAATAAATGGAGACTGAAAGCTCAAAATCAGGCAGCCACGTCTATTTCAATTTAGCCTCTGGTGAGCAGCCCCCCAACACACACACACCCATGTCTGGGTCATATATCACAGCTGGTGGTATCATGGTGGGAGTACACACAAGAGGGAGATATCACACCGTGAGGCAGAAGCAAGAGAGAGGGAGGGGCCAGTCTACCTAACTACCTTGCACTAGGCCCCACCTTTTAAATGTCTCACCTTCTCCCACATCACCACTCTGGGGGGTAAGCCCCCAACACATGAACCCTTGGGGAGCACATTCGAACCATATCTAAACCATAGCACTTCAAACCTCAAATGCCTAAAAGAAATATCAAAAATACTAAAATTGCCTACTCATAACTAGATCAAAATTTGCAAGTTTAGTCACCTGGTTTTGCAAATGAATGTATAGCTTTTGTAAATCATACCCTTACATATATTTTTCCTATGTTTTTCAGCTCATCTTCTGTATTATCTTGATGAAGTCTCAAAATAAATGTAACTCATTAACAAGAATCTCCACGTAGTTTTGAAAGAAAGGCACAAGAACAGAGTAGAAGAAGCTAATGTTTTCAGGGAACTTCTTGTTCCTTCGAGAGGAAAGAAGAGAGAATCAATACCATGCTTAAAACGTAGAACGTGTGGTTTCTCCTGACAGATTAAGCTTTGAAGAGCAAATTGTCAGGCTTATCAGAGAGCCAGCTGTCCTGGTTAAAGTTTTAACAGGTACTTAACTGAGCAACATACTAGCCTGTATAAAACAAAACCTGTATAAAACTAGCCTGTATGAAACAAAAAGAGGGATAAGAACATTCTTTGACTCAAAGGAACACACATGTGCCTTTCCTGTCTGACAGTATAGGACCTACCACATCTACAGAGTTCAAAGGCCATTCCTTATACAGATTCCAATGAAAACAGAGAGGTCAAAGCCTTGAACCTGATTGACTTGGACCAAATTGAAATAGAAATTAAAGATAATTTTGTCTCAGTAACTTTAATTATCAATAAGGCTGAATCATTCAGGAGCCACTACGGGCTATTTGGCCTCTAATACCAGTTGTAAATACAAAGAATAGCAATAATTTGGTCCTGATTCATAAATTCTTATCAGGTAGTATAGTCAAATGATGCTAGGCATCTAAATAAAATGCAGTGTTGGACTTTTTGAATCTTCTTATAAAATATGCTTATTTATACCATTTCTGTTTAAATATGAAATTACCAAATCACATATTTAAAATGCAGCTTTTTCTTGGTTTTAGTGGTATATGAGATATAATGAATAGGGGAGTTATCATGTGCACTTTTATATCCACATTATAAAATGTAATAAAACAAAAGCAGATGAAAGAAATCCCACATATATTGAAAAAAAATCACATACATATGCCCAGGACTAAATGTAATAGACATCTGTCAATTTCTGAGATGGAAGGAAGCATAATGGGTAATAAAACAAAAACAGATAATCTCCCTTGAGTTGCTTCCAAATTCCTCTTTTTATCAATGCATTATTTCACACTCTCAATCAACTATGAAAATCCTAGGAAGGCAAACTAGATCCTCTGCCCTGCTCCCAATGAAAATCCCAGGATGGTAAACCCCATCTTTCTGATTGGATCAAAATCAAAAATTACAAGAAGGGATTGACATGCTTCACTGCTCCTGTAAAAGGAACATTAGCAAGAAGTTTTAGAGAAATGCTTACAAATCCATTTGTGCCTGTCAATAGCATTCACCTTTTCAAGCTCCTAATCCATTAGTGACTAATGGCTGATGCAGTATTAAGCTGGACAATAGAAACACACATTCATTGCAGGGAAAAGCAGTGAACTAAGTTTTTGTTGTTGTTGCTATTGTTGTTTTGTTTGTTTTAGGATGAAAAGTAGCAGTAAATGGATTTGGGGTTGACAAAAGAGCGGATGGGAGGTAATTTCAACAATCTGTATGAAAATGTAAATAAAGGAAATCTTCCCAATGAAAATTGAATCAACTCTTCCCATCACTGTCATGTGCCACACACAGTGCTACTGGGGAGGTATGGAAACTATTGATGAATGAAGAATATTCTCCTGATCACGAAGAGGGAGAATTTTCTTAGCATTATATATGTAAGGCTTTGTTCTGTTGTACCAGCAAAAGCACTGAAATCATCTAAAAGAACATCTTTAGACATAAAAGGACTTTAGGCTACCCAAAGGGTATAGTTTATAGCAAAGGTATGAAGGAATTTTTGTTCTTCTAAACATGAGAGTGGAAAAAGAAGAAACCTTAACATCATTTCAAATTAATAATGCTTTTCCAGATTGATTTTTGGATAGCAGTGTTTTTGCCTTAATTGAAAAAAATGTTTGCATCCTGTAAGCTCAGTCTGCTCTGACTCAGCACATTGTTAGAAAATGACAATAGTGACATCTACCGTCCAAGCACAGTAATACCACTTCAAGTTGACAACTGGGTTTCTCATCTTATCATCCAGGTTTATCATCTTACTTGAGGATAAGTGTAATTTCTCTATAATATTTAAGGAGAAAGAGACTCTTTCCACACAGAAAGGTTCATTCTATGCTTTTTTCCCACCAGTTACTTTTATATGCATCTATATATTACCTAACGCAGCTTTACAAACATTACCAAGATAAAATCAAATAAATTGAAAATGTACCGTATATGGTAGCAGTAAAGACTTTGTGGATAATTTTAGGCTAATAGCCCCCTCTTCCTAAATTTATTTTTTCCATTAGCTTCCAGACTATTTTCTAAATCTAATTAGCAATGAAAATTTTCCTTGTTAAATTTGGAGAATTTGCTTTTGGAGGAAACTGTGCAAAGCAAGATAGTAAAAGAAACACATGATGTGTTTATAACTTTACCATATTGCAGCTAAGCATTGCTAATAATGAGTTTTAAATGTTAATTGTGAATTCCTTAATGTACTTTATATATTAGCCATCCTATAGGAGAGATAAAGTTTAAAGTTCCTGAATAAATGGACCACTCACATGGCATTCTAATTAAAAGGAATACAGATTAATTGCATTTGTTATATAAGTGGCAAAGGCCTCCCAGACCTAGACAATGACAAAAATTAATTAGACCTAGAAGAAAATAGGCTTCAAAGAATACTTTTAAAAATATACCATGTGACCTAAAGGAGCACATATGCTAAGGCCTTTGGTAGGTTTCAAAATTGGGCAATTGGCAAGAAAATTAGTTGGTTGTCTTTAAATTAAAAAAAAAAATTGGAGTCAAGAATACTCACCATATTTTTTTTTAATGCAGAATAGTTTCAAGGACACCAAGCTTCCAAGTGATGGTGCTGGGATCAGAACTCCAGAAGTTGGCTCCAAACAAGTTGCTTCTTCTTCTGACTCAAGATGAAATCAGCAACCCCAGTGACAGAAGCCTAAATCTTCATCTGTCCTGGAAAACGTCCTTAGCTATCAGTAACTCTCTCATTAGTTCAAATACTGAATGTTTATTCTACACCAGACACCACACAAAACCTTTGTATTGACTAGACTCACATTAGATGTGAATATCTCCATTTTACAGATTAGGAAAAAGAGGTATAGAGAAATGAAGCATTTTAGATGTGATATCTCCTTCCAATCTATGCTTGCTATATTGGTACCATAGCTCCTAGCTACCTGCTGCCTAACATTCTGACTCAATTTAGGCACTGATTCAAGTGAAATGAGGACAGACAGGCACATAAATTACAAACCACAGCACAGCTCCTTCTTTATTCCAATCCTCTTCATCAGTAATATGCCAATATAAACACCGTAAAAGTCATTACTATGAAAATTAAGAAACTTTCTTATTGTACTGAAGCAAATCTAGAAGTGAGAGGGAGGAGCAAGGGGTAACTACAAAGGGATGACACTTGACATACCGCCAAAGGTCCTGCATTTATTACCTGAAGATATGTTGTACTTGGATATTCTAGATGTTATACAAACTCTCCATCCGAGACCAGTTTTTACAGTTCTCAGGGGTCCCTGAAGTCGGTTCTTTGTCTTTATTTCATCTGATGTCTCTATCCCCTGCAAAACATTACTCAGGAATGCTGCAGAATTAGAGATTAAAAATCATCTTTTTTGAGTCTTGTCATAGAAGTCAACTTAAATTAGTGTGCTTCATTTCTTTGTCATCTCATCTTTTTGTTTGTTTTTGCTCCCTTCAAATTATCTTCTGTGTACCCTTTTCCCCACATCCTCGCCAACACCTGTTGTTGCCTGTGTTCTTGATAAAAGACATTCTAATTGGGGTAAGATGAAATCTTAAGGTGGTTTTGATTTGCATTTCTCTTATAACGAGTGATGTTGAACATTTTTTCATAAATCTGTTGATTGCTTGTAGATCTTCCTCTGTAAAGTGTCTGTTCATTTCCTTGGCCCATTTATTGATTGGGTTATTGGTGTTCGTGGTGTAAAGATTTTTGAGTACTTGGTAGATTCTGGAGATTAGTGCTCTGTCCGAAGTGTGTGTGGCAAAGATTTTCTCCCACTCTGAAGGCTCTCTCTTCACATTGCTGATTGTTTCCTTTGCTGAGAAGAAGCTTTTTAGTTTCACTCTATCCCAATCATTGATTCGTGCTTTTATTTCTTGCGCTTTGGGAGTCATGTTAAGGAAATCTGGTCCTAGGCCAACATGATGAAGATTTGGACCTATTTTCTCTTCTATTAGGTGCAGAGTCTCTGGTCTGATTTCTAGGTCCTTGATCCACTTTGAGTTGAGTTTTGTACAGGGTGAGAGATATGGGTTTAGTTTCATTTTGCTGCATATGGATTTCCAGTTTTCCCAGCACCATTTGTTGAAGAGGCTGTCTTTTCTCCATTGCATGTTTTTGCCTCCTTTGTCAAGTATGAGATACCTGTACTTATTTGGTCACATGGAACTGTCCCGTACTCCAGTTAAAAATGGAAAATGCCTAGATTTTGTTTACTCTCCAATCATTTTTTTCCCCATGCACACCTAAGCATGACTTCTCCTTGCTGCAATCCCCATTGTGAGCAGCAGCATAGCTGTCAACTTGTTTGAAACAAATCTCATTTCCATAATAGCAAAAGCAGGCAGCAGACTTGGTTCACACACGAATCATAACTGGCTCTTGTAAAGTAGTAATTTGTACCCTTGATTGACACTAAGGGGAGACTGTCAGCTCCAGAAAACAATGAAGGAAAATCTACTTCAAAACTGGACAATAAAGAAATAGCCAAGATATGAAGAGAGAGAAACGTTTCAGATGTAATGACAGAAGAAAATTCTGTGTGTATGGAAGTGGGAATAGTGTCTTAAGGAGAAAGGCATCCAGGAAAGAAATCATGTAACATACATGACTTAGGAATGCAGGAAGCAGATGAGACCAGATGGCAGGAATTTGGAGCCTAGGATAGGAGTCTGCAATAGGAGACTGGCCAGCATTCACGCAACCGATTCTGCAATGCTATAGAATGTCAGTAGCACGACAAGGCTGATTTAAACAAAGACACTAAGTACATTTGGTCTTGACTCTTGAGACTTTTAACTAATTTTAACTTCCACAGAGAGAAATATCAGAGTGAATCCAACTTAAGTCCCATAAATTAAAATGCAGTTAGATTTGTGTACAATAATAAGTGCAAAAATATGGAGTGAAGATACATGTTACCATCAAGGGGGTATGCCAGGGAGGTCTATGATATCTGAGAAAGAAGCCCTTTGGAGGTTTGCACCAGGGAAGCAGCATGTCAGGAACTCAGTCTGATACTGGTGCTACTGGAGAACAGGAGGGCTAGGAAGTTGAACCAGAGTCAACAAAAACTGTTTTTGGAAAAAAACAAAAACAAACAAAAAAACCATGGTGTCATCGTTTAGTTCAAAGACTTTTCTCTGCTTCACTCATAGCCATCTTTTACAACAGAGTCAAGTATGACTAGCTCGTGCTTGCCTTATAAGCTCCTCATGCTAAATGGAAATTCTATTGCTCAAAAGGGAGATGATTTGACCCTTCCCCATGGGACATGTGTAACCCTGAGATCTAATAAGATAGATCTGGGAGGAGGAGAGAGAGAGACAATAACAAATCTCCTAATCACTTCAGTGATATGTTTGAATTCATTAAAATTGCACATTTCTTGAGCAGAAGGAACCTGCCTGATTCCAAAAGTCTCAGCACTTTTCATCTCAAAATAAAAGGTTTACTGGATCAAGTTGTAGAGATGGTTTCTGTGTTTGTATTTTAGAATGCTCTTTCATTACACAGTGAAATTTGGGAAAATAATTCACTATTTAAAATCCAAAGTAAAATACTTCATTTTCTGAAACTGTGAAAACTACCAAAAATTATCCTTATATTTGGCACTTTTGAGCACACTCTATGATTTTTACAAATTAAGGAGAAAATCAAGAAAGAATTCTGCTCAGAGTCATTCATGGTCACAAGAAAAATAAAAGTAACATTTTGTTTTGATAAAACTAATAATTTATAGAGAAATAATTGGGCATTAGAAACATTTAAATTAGATATTGGGAACGTTTTAATCTGTCCTTTTTTTGGTGAGGCGGGGTACTGGGGATTGAACTAAAGGGGTGCTCGACCATTGAACCACATCTCCAGCCCTATTTTGTATTTTATTTAGAGACAGGGTCTCACTGAGTTACTTAGCACCTTGCTTTTGCTGAGGTTGGCTTTCAACTCTGGATTCTCCTGCCTCAGCCTGCCGTGCTGCTAGGATTACAGGTGTGCACCACTGTGCCCAGTTTAATCTGTCCTTTTAAAGCATGTTTATTAAATATGTACTATAACAATAGCCAACCACTTAAATTGGAACCCTTAAGTGACTTCTCTATAGGAAAATATTTTTCAAACAACTTACTGTATTGCAGACATGCAGAAATTATTTATATTGCATAGGAAGAAATTTATGTTTTGTCATTATAAATCATAACATTTATTTCTGAGGAAAAATTATTGATAGCAAATGATTTCAACATGCATATATAATTGCCAATAATTTTCTGCATGACACCATTTACATTCACAGATCATTAGCGCCTCCTTGTGGCGTTGTATGTGAATATTTCCCATTCAAGGTGCTCACATACCCGAGAAAAATGTTAAGGTTTTGAAGTACCTTGTTTTCAACAGATTATTTAAAAACCAATGTAAACAAAGTATTTATTTCTATGTAAACATATATAGCATACATCCACATATGTGTGCATACATGTATAAAAAAGTACATATTGTATAATATACTACTTAAATTGATCTCAAAATAGCATGTGCTTCATATAAATGTCTATGAAATTTATGGTGGTCTCAGGCACACCTCCAAGAATAACCTCCTCAGTTTTCTACCACTTTCAAAATTACACAGGGGCTTTTCAGCTCCTAATAGCCATGATCTAGAGGGGTTCTCAAATCTGATTGCATATTAAAATTACCAGAGATATTAATAATAACAATAACAATAATAATATCATGTCTGAGTGTCATCATACAGATTTAATCATAATTCCTGAAGGTAGGTCTGGGAAACTATAGTTTTATAACCAATGTTTTAAACCTTTGATCTAAAAGTTGTGCATAAAAATGCTTCAGTTGGAAAAAATATATAAAATATAGGTGGAGAAAAGAAATGTTGAATTCATCATTCAACACTACATGGTTCTGCACAGGGAATATTATGGTAAAATTATAAAAATGTGGACAGATGTTTTGTCTCCTCAAGACTTCAGAACTATCTTACGAATGCACTAGATTAACTCATTAAAATATATCATGTGCAAAATAAATAGAAACAGCATAGAAAAGGATGTAGAGGGGCTGAGTTTTCTGAAAACTATAACTGCTCAATTTGCAAATCTGTTATCACATTTTGATCAGTCTCTGGGAAAATGGACAGGTGTTTATTTTCAGGTTCTCAGATAATTAGTCTGCAATTTGAAACACTTCACAATAATCAGAATTTGTATCTTAGATATTTAAAAGTGTTATATGAATTTTTGGACCATTGCAAAAGCCAATCCTTTTAAATGAAAAGGCCTGTTTTACTGCCAGTAGACACCTAAATACACTCGGCAGCTCATATTAATAAGACTGAATGTAATTGAATGTCAGCAGATACGGTGATTTATAAAGTACTTCATACCCTGTGTATAATGAAAACCCTTGGCACTGAGTCCTAATATTTGATGAAACTTGATAGTGGCTTTACTTCCAATAGCCAACTTGACCTAGAACTTTCTATCATTTTTATAGTGATCTACTTTATCTCATTTCTACCTGTACCTCAGGTTTGCATCTTAAGGGGCAAATTTTATAATTTGAATTTTCTCTTTTCCTCCTTCCTTCTGCTATTGGACACATAGTCAAGTCAATAAAATAATATTTTAGCAAATGCATTGGAAATAAATGTATCCAAATGAATGTACACACCTAAGAAAATCAAACAATTGCCCCTGCCCAAAATATTTTTTGGAATTCATATTTGGAAACTGCTTCCTAAGCTGATAGCATATTTTTTGAATCTGTGCTTCCATGACAAAACATGGCTTTGTGTGATGGATTTGAATTGTTTGAACAGCATTAAAAAACATTTGCAGCCAAGACTAATGGGTAATTGCATTAATCTGGGTAATGAATAAAATAAAATAAAACAAAATTAAATTTAAAAGGCGTTTTTGTCCATAATGTATTAAGCATGATGGAGGGAGTGTGGCAGATGTAAATTAACTTTAAAGGCTATTTTAAAACCATTCTTTAAGTATCAAAGAGACATTTTCCAAATAATTTCAGCAACTCCAGAATTTTGTGCACAAAAGTCTCACTAGTCCCCTGTTTTTTTTTTTTTTTTTTTTTCCCTGTGGTGCTGGGGATTGAACCCAGGGCCTTGGTCAAGACCCCTGCTTTAAGGGTAGTGGATCTGCTCTGCTGGTATAGGTTGCCCCTATAATTGAAATGTTCATTGAAGTTTTCATTAAATATTTATTAAATTGAAATGCTTGTTGAATTGAGAAACAATTATAATTGAAGTTTTTATATACACAGAGAATTGAATATTTATCTTAAGCACACAGCTCAATTTTCACAAACTGAACACACCCATGGAACTAATACCCATATCAAGAGCAGTACCAAGATAGCCAAATTTTTAAAGCAATTCAAATGCTTTGCATTCATGTATACTAAAAATAATGTTGTGAAACAAAATATGTTGTAAAACAAAGCCTAGGAAATTGCAATTGTAATTTAAAAAGCAAGTTTATAGTGCATTCAATCTGTTAAAAACTTAAATATATTAACATTATAATAAGACTTAATGGGATGCTTTAACTAAGCATACTTCATAAACACTTTGGTCATTAAACGTTACAAGGAGGATTTGGGGAAAACAAGGAATAAAAAGAAAATTTTGAAAATATTTCTAACATTTCCCATCTTTTAAAATATAAAATTCACATTTGAAAGAAAAAATTTATGAGTAATTTTAATGTCATTCATAACATTTGAATGTATATTTTATTTCTTTAATATCAACACAGGTAAACATTAATCTCAAATGTTAATGTCCATATTATTCACCTGCAGGATGCACAGGAATCAACGTTTTAAATTTCCAGCTGGTGTCAATGTTGTTAGATCTTGAATTGCAACCTCAATAGCAAGAATGTGGACTTGGACTTGAAAGTAATTATAATCACATAATATTCTATCCTTCTCTTTCTAGTTCTTTTAACTATTTTTCTCAATGGGCAAATAAGCTATTCATTTTTCATCTTCTTTTCTGGATGGTAAAAAATTAAAAGGTCCATTACTTTTGGACGTTGAATTGTCTAATTCTTTATTCCCTTTCCCTGACTCATTCTTCTCCCACTCCCATACCTACAACTTCCTGTGGGCATTTTGATTTCAGTTTGGTCTCTAGCTCCTTCTAATGCCCACTTTCATTCTCCAGTATGGTTCTATATAATAAAATGAAACTGTACTATCAATGTCATGGACCCATAAAGGTCAGAAAGCTCAATAATTCATCAATTTTAAAAAATCAATTTGGCTTAAAAACAAACAAAACCCAGAGACATCCAAGGCAGCTCTGATTGAATACTGCATTTCATCACCAAATATCATTATCTGATAAATATTTACAACCTTGAAATAGTCTTTGTCTTTATGTGTTGGTCAATTTTAAAAAATCAGTTCCTTTTATATCAATCCGGTAAGATTGAGGTGGAAATTTTCAAGAATTAAAAAGAGATATAAATGATTTCCAGTATGAAAAGAGAAATCTATGCTAATTTTAAAGACTATAAGGTAAAAACAGAACATACAATTATAAATGCAATCATGACCCAGTATTAATAGCTTTGAATAGATGGTTAAATTTTCAAATAACATAGGAATTTATCGTGCACAAACTTTTAATTTAAAAATTTCATAATTAGGGCAACAAAAAATGACATTTAAATGCATGACAAAAAAAGAAAACAAAAGTCTTGAGAATTTTTCTTTAATGCCAGATTTGGAGAATGAAAGAAAGAAAAGAAATTTATCAGTAAGCTGAATATGTGGACATTATTTAGTAATTTGCTTAGAATAGAATTTTCTGGTCTGAAAAATCCTATAGTTGCTAACAACACATAGAGATGTATATATAATAAATCAGAAAAATCCGTTAACTCTGAATCTTTTCAAGGCAAATTCATGAATATTGTTACATATGTCTACGCATTCTTTCAATTTCTCCCTCTAGTAATCTGATCCTAATTTTTAATTCTCATTACAATTATGAAACACCCATGACAAGTAAACATGACAAAAACAATTAAATATTGATCTGCATTTCTGGTTCATTCTAAACATGGCCTAGAGACCTGGTCTGAGAATTGAAAATCTGAGACCTAATTTTGTTCCTAGTCCTAATTAACTTGTGATCTGGAACTTTCAACTAAATTCTGACTTCTGTTACCTGATTCTGGGACGAATTTTTGATACTAGACAGGAAGATTTTTAAGAGTCCCAGGAATAAGATCAGAATCTGGTCTCCTTTTGACCTTAAACTCAACTTCTAAAAACGAGGTTCTTGGCTTCACTCTGAGGCCTAGACATCTTTGTCTCTGCTTCTGGTCTCTCTCTGGCAGCTGATTTCTGCTTTGGTTCCTAACCAGGACCAAAGTTCCTCCAGGACTGCAGAGTCCTCTAGGACTCCACAACACTTTCCTAATACTGTGCCTAAGTTCCCTTCTTCACTTGACTCCCAAACCACCTGGACTTTTGGCTGCTTCCCACCAAAACTCTCTTGATTCTGGGATTGGTCCACCAGCTGCCAAATCTCTCCTCATCACAGGGCCTGCCTGCCTTGGGTTTGTAAAGTTTCCAGGTCCCACTCAGGACTTCTTATGAAAACAACAAAGGTGTGGAAATAACACTAACCTGAAATGTCAGGGGCTAGGCATGGGATGGCGGTCTGAGGGTGACAAACTGAAGATACCAACGGCAACAGGGCAAATAGTTCAGGTGGAAAATAAGTGAGCAAGAAGAGCGTGTTGCATCTCTGCAGTAGAAGGTTTTTCTTACTAAATACAAGTGTCATGAAGATCAGCAGATAAAGAGAACAGATATAGCATGAACAACGGCTACTGATAACAGTCCTGAAATCATGGCAGTGAGAAGTTCAGTTTCCACAGGTCATTCAACGTACACTTTTGGCCAAGGATCTGCATTTCTTACCAATGTCTCTAGTAGGATGCTCCCATTTAAATAAGCGGACCAACACTGAAAGAAGAACTCGAGATCAGCACTGACTCTTCAGGATTTATTTGCACTAATTTACTTCCTTGAATTATTTCCTTTCCTTGTTCTGTCCTGTATTCTGTGCCTATATTTTAAAAGAGCAAAAAAGAGTCAACGTGCAGCAAATATAATAGATGGCCAGTATTAGAATGTCTGGTCATTCTTACATCAAACCCTGCTTCTTCAGTTACTCATGATCTTTTCTGATAACCGTTTTTAAAAAATCTGATTTTGATTATTGGCTTCTCTTTAACATGTTCTTAAAAATATAAACTTGTCTATGCATAAAAATATAGGTTCCTGAAATGATAGACTTAGAATTTCCAGGTGTGACCTAGAATCTGCATTAACAAACTAACCACGTCATTCAGGTGCTGCCATTCAGCAGAGGCCACCGGAGAACAATTGCTGGGCATTCATTTTAATTTAGTCTCTCTTTCTAGAATGTTAGGAGCAATAGCTTTGTTTGATGAGCACAGTGTTTTCAAAATGAAGATAGCTTAGGTCTATTTAGGCTGAGTATGCTAACCGCTCATCTCAATTCCCACAGCAACTAAGCAACTCCAGAGGACTGTTCCATACCTGGTCCCTGAAGCATTGGAATTCACTGTCCTTGACCTAACTGATTCAAAGAAAATTATCATTATCTGTTGCAAAAACATAGTAAGCAAATAAGATAAATGAGGAACTGTGATGACATATGGTTTAGTTCAAAGAGACTTCTTTTCTTTCTGTTATGGAGATACCAAGAGTTGGAAATGCAACAGCCAATATTAACTTAAATCTAAGAATAAAAATCATCTTTCATTTATAGTATTTTAAAAAAATTATAGATAAGACTTGAGTTACATTTGCACAATGGTTTTCTAATAAAGGTAATACTTTTTAAAACTAATCCATGATGCATGAAAAGACACGAAACCATTCTCAAATACTGGGGATTATTTTAAATATGTGAAACTTAAGTAATTTTGAAAATTCATTAAACGTTTTTTGAATATCACTGTATTTTAGATAGTCAATGGCCAAAATATGGTGGTAACAAAATGAAAAGCACATGCTATTTCTAATCTTCCTTGGGTTAATGCGAGCTTACATATGAATATATGTTGCATACAGATGTGTATATACATATGTTCACATATATAATACAGATAGATGGATAAACAATTTCACTTTTTTGTTGTTGTTGTTAGTACTGTGTACTGAACTCAGGAGCACTTAACTACTGAGACACATCCCTAGCCTTTTTAGTTTTTATTTTGAGACAGGGTTTTGCTATGTTGCTGAGGCTGGTCTCAAACATTTGACCCTCTTGCCTCAGTCTCCCAAATTGCTTAGATTACAGGAGCGAGCCACCATGCAAAAATCACAATGTTTTAAAGCAGAAATGCCCACCCCCCAAAAAAAATGGACAGTCAGTACTAAACAATGTTCTCTCAAAGAAGAAAGAGTTTAGCTCTGAACATTTACTTATTTTGCAAGTTTAGTAATTTTATAGATAAATAATAACATTAGGTCATATAAAAAGGAAACCAACATCCAAGCAATAGTTTCATGTCTTTTTTTATTCTTTTAAGTATTTAAGTATGTACTTATTCTTAAAACTAAAATGTCTACCACTAACATCATTCTGTTATAAAAATAAACCTTCATATGAGTCCTTATTTCTAAACACAAACCCTAGGAAACTCATTTTGGATTTGGATCTGTATGAGGAGTTGGTGTTTATAATGATTTCTTTCATTTATCAACCACATGTACACTAGAAACTAACTACCTGCCTTTTTCATTATCTAGACATTTCATTATAATTGGGGAATAAAAATGACCAATTTTTGGTCTCATTCCATAATATTTTGAAACAATCTCCATTTTTATAATGTGAGTAATTTCTGACTATTTTCATGTTGGTAGGGCACATGATATCCTGATTTTAGAAAAACAGAAATTTCCAGTTTAGTTATCTTGGGAGAAGTAATTATTTGTGGACATTGAGTATGAATGACTCTGATTTTCTGCTTCTTTAATATTGTGTCACTTACTCTTGAACTCTCAAAATGACTTTGGCAACACCCCAAGCAAAGGGTGTTACACGTTTATCTATTTAATCCTAGGTTGAGCAACAAAAACTGCTTTTGTTCAAAGAATAACTAACAGATGAGTAATGAAGTCCCTTACCCAAAGCCAAATTCCATTGTCAATAAGAGGAGATTTGGACTGCAGAGTTTCATTTAACAACTATGTTGGAATTTAGTTTTTATAGCTGAAGTCAGAAAGTGACTGGTCTTTCAACTAGGCTATTGTTTCTCAAGAATACACCAGAAATCCATGAAGTGTTCTCAACTGTTCAGTCTTTTTTGAAGTTCTCTCGGTCTTGTGTTATATCATAAGCTGAACCACTGAAACAAATTGATGTTTCTCTGTTATCAGCAATAGTCTTTGTTTTGTTGTTGTTGTTATTTTTGGTAGATTTTTTTTGAAAGCTGTGGGGGTTTCTCTGATTTTGTTGGTTTTACTTTGTTTTGCTTCCTTTCTAAATAACTTTTAGTGTTCATTTAACAAAGGAATGTAAGTGGAACTAGGAAGGCAATTCTTTAAGTATTTTCAAACTTCAAATTCCTGGGACCATTACTTATGTTATATAAATAATTTTGCCCTTAAGGCAGGATACAAATAGAATAAGGAGATATCCACTAGCAAAGTGTAAAAATTCAGCCTCAATGAGAAATAGACTTCAATGGAGTTTTGTTGTTGGGGAAATAGATAAATTTATTTATCTATCTCTCTATCATCTATCTATCTATCTATCTATCTATCTATCTATCTATCTATCTATCTATCATCTATCTATCTTCCTTTACTTATGTAAATGCCCACTGTTTAGATAGGAGAATATCAAACCTAAATTCTGTGTGACATCCACCAAAGATGGTAAAGTTCAGTGCTTTTAGATTTAGTGCTTCTAGATATAGGAATACATTTTAAAATAAAGTAGATGAAAATTTATCCTTCTTTCTCTCATGGAAACATCAATAAGCTACCCGTGGGGAGGCTGGTTACAGACACGTTTTCACTTGATTTATATTATTTGTACGTTCTGAACTTGAGAATCAGCAGTGTCCAGCCATAGAAGTATTTCCTTTCTCAGACATCATATTTTTACATTTTTAATCAACATCTTTGCTTCATTGTATATACACATTTTCTATTACCTTTCTAATCATTTTCCTTTTTTCTTCAGCAAACACCCTTCTGATAAACTTTGTCTTTTGCATGATGATGTTAATTTTTGATGTCATGTTTCTATCAAGCCCGTTTCTTGAGAACACCAGCATCTGTGAACATGCCTGTCTTCTCTCCTGAGAACTCATGCATATCTACCAGGCTTGGGCTCTGAGAAACGAACATGCGTCTCAAGCTGCCTTTAATTTCACCTATTTTTTTCAAGTCTATTTCTCAATTTTGAAGCTTTTCCCAAAACCCAGAATCAGTCAAAGAATTATTTCTAGTTTCTAATGTTGAAAGAACTCTGCTTATTTACATCGCACAACAAAAGTCAGGAAGTGTTTAGAACATGGTATTTTAGCATCAGTGAGAAATGAGAACATAATCTTGTCTTAAACCTATAAACTTTTCCAAGATCAGCACAATAGAATAGTCACTAATAAAATTTATGTCGAGGGTCACAAGTAGTGGATCAATGCATGAGTAAGAACATATGCCTTGCTCTTTTTTTTTTTTTTTTTTCTGTAACCACGGCACATTTAATCTAATAGTTTCTCGCTATTCTTTGAACCCTCAGGTAATGACTATGGGTCAAGACAGGATATTAGGTCATCCAATTATCTGATTTATGGTTATATGTTCTACATGTTTATATTATCAGATTTTTCACTATGATGACAGAAAATTTAGACCTGAAGGAGGCTGTTTATATAGTTTCTGAAACATTCATTGGATTTATCTAAGGATTCTAATGGGGACTTTCTGTGTGGTCTCTCCTAAGTTTATTGAAATTCAAAGCAATTAATTGAAGTAAAGCCCTGTATTTGTGCATGCATTCTGAGTAATTAACTGAAGTGAAACACATGTATTGCTAATCTTGCATGCTGTGATTAAGACAGAAATGAAGACATCCATCAAACTAGATTACTTCTTCATCAACGAAGCTCAGAAATATCTCTACAGCTGTTAGGCTCATTTTAATTGTATCAAAGCCACTCATTTCGTGGCTTTAAATGAGGCACTATTTCTCCCCATTAAAAAAAAAAAGAATATGAAAAGAGTTGAGTGTGCTAATCGGCATGTGAAAGGAATCACAATGCATGTCAGGGTTTCTTCACTGGTAAAATTAGATTAGCTAAGGAAACAAAAGGCATTTGTATGTTTATGGATCTATTCTCACACTTAAATGCACAAGCACAGAACTGGGGGGAACAACTGGACCCTTGTTTCCACTATCAAACATGCCCACAGGATTTCCTCTAACTCCTTTATTTGAAAAAATCAAAAACAAAACAAAACAAAACAAAAAGCAGGAAAAGATCTTACCTTCCATATTTAAAAAAAAAAAGAAAAAGAAGTAGAAGAAATCTAATCAACAACCTAAAAGAAATAATATTTGTTACCTTTTCCTTGAATTAACATCCCTCTTTTCAATAAGATTAGTGGCTTTAAAACACCTAATTACTCCAAAGGTAAAGGCCACTTACTCAACCAATTTTTTTGATTACTCAGAATTGTTCCTAGTGATATAAACTTGGTGTTGGGTCACTCAACAGAACTGGGGAATAACAGAATAAGACCAGAACTTGTCTCAGAATAATGAATGATTTGACACAAAGTGATTTCTTAAAAGCCAGAGTTACCATTTCAGGAAATTCATTCTTTTGTGGTTCAGTGAGCCATGAGAGAGGTGAACTGAACAGAATGAGAATAAATCTGGTTTGGACATTCCATGGATATAGAGCCCTTTCTTTGGATCTCTCAAAAAGCTGCAAGAAGCATCTCTCTAATGTGATTAATCTACTGAGTCTCATCTTTAAAACTAAGTGAAAAATTGTGAACATGTGATTTAAGACAGAAATATATGTCCACAATCATAATAGCATAAACTGGCAAAAATACCTTCCTGATGAATTATAATTACTTTTAGCAATTAGCTATGAAAAAGAAAATTTTTGCTTTAATTAACATTATGTTTTTTCTCTACTCTTAGATTTCAGGATTCATATGATATTCATTTTAAATAGGTCTTCAAGTTGAGGACAGACCAAACATGACTGTAGACTCAGACTAACTAAGAGTCAGTGGTTCAATTGAAAATGCAGAGACATACGTAGATCTGTGGTGACAAAATGGCTAAACCCTACACTTTGCTTAATTCTTTTTTTTTTAATATTTTGTTTTAGTTGTAGGTGGACACAATACCTTTATTTTATTTTTTTTTAATTTAGTGCTGAGGATCAAACCAGGGCCTCATGCATGCTAAGTGAGGACTCTACCACTGAGCTACAACCCCAGCCCCCACTTTGCTTAATTTGGACCAGTAAATAGTTATCTCATATATATACACACACACAAGCTGGACAAAGCATTAAAAAGTGATGCTGAAAGCAATGTGTGTATTGAACAGAATTTCAAAATTGAAAATATTATCTGTGTGCTTTACAACTTTAATTACGATTGCTCAATCAAACGGCAGTATTAATGATAAATAGCTTGAAAATATATCAGAGCAGGAAAAACATAAGCAATAGACAATTGGAATGACCTATAATAATTAAAAATGCTGTTATTAAAAGGAATTTTAATGTTATGCTAAATTTTAAAAGCATGCTACAAATCAGCTCCTATGTTCTATATTATACCATATAATACTGTAAATATTATATATAATAACAATCAACTATATAAAATAGATATTATCTATTTTTCTGTGAATTACATATTCCAGAAGAATGTACAATAAAATTTTACTTATAGCCATATAAAACGGTGAGAATGTATTCATGACTTTAAATCATTTTTGTAACTTCTAATTTTTCTACAGTAAATACATATTACTGGTATAAAAATTGTCTTTCTTCAATTGTAGAGCCTATGGCTCATTCTGATGGTTAGTTAACCCTATGTGACTCAGTCTACCCTGCCTGTCCCATGAAATAATTATCAATGGAATATCCATGGAAACACAACAAACAATGTAGTTTCTCAAGAGCACAGAAACTCAGCTGAGTTCCTCCTGAAGGATTCACTCCTAAGTACAATCTGAATAAAATAAATTGAGAAACGATGAGTAACCAATCATAGGAGTCTGCTCCCTCCCCACTCATTCCTCCTGCCTCAAGGAACTCCTAAAACAGAGATGCAGGGCCTCAGACCAGAAAAACCTAAACACTGTCGGATTCACAAACTGCCTGCTGAATGTCATTGTGTTCTTCTGTTCTTATATCAGGCCTCCCCCTTTTTATGAGAATTTTCGGGGTTGTGCGCCAATAATCTAACAGGGTAGGATATGAAGAACCAATGTGGAAAATAGAGAAAAAACCGTAAGAGCACCAGGAGCTTCAGGAATAGGAATATCTACAATGAATTTAAAGGAGAAAAATCCAGACCTGTCAGAAGAGTCTCCTCTCCTTGGAGAAAGACGCTGAAGTAAAGACAGAAACTGTCCTTTGGGAAGGAAAAAGAGCACAAGGACATCCTCTACCCAGGAGCCTTGGTTATTCTTAAACTGAAGCCAATGAGATAGAAACAGTCATATCTCTTTCAGAGAAATGTCCACCAAGCTCAGAAAGATAAATATTTAGCTCAAAATCACATAAAAGAGATCATGAAATTCTGAACTCTCATTATCAACCTCACTGGTATTCCAAATAATGAGGTCAGTGTTTTAAATTACAAATGCCAAAGGAAAAAAAAATTGATCAAAGGGAAGCATCAATGACCTATGTGTTTTTATTCATTCTGTTTTCAAACTGATGGTTTCTTTATTTAACTGGGGGTTCTGGTTTTTCTTGAGCCAGTGAAAGTGATTAAAATTATCATTATTATGATTTATTTATAGAAAAGCAATTCAACAGACAAATAAAGCCAACAGCCTCTTGGAAGTCCCTCATCACCATGATCTACCATTATTGCAGTAGTCATTGATGGTGGAATTTAATTTGTCTCTACCAATAGTTTATTAACTACTTGAGAAGAGGAATGATATCTGTAACTACACAATTTCTCATATCATGTTTTGCATTCACTTTGAATGTTAAAGTATTTTTAAGAGAAAAATTATGGTTGCAGGTTCACTTTTTCTTTATGGGACTTTTACATTCCTCTTGATCTTTCTATTATAAATGGAAATTCTGCCTAAATTGTTTGATAGAAAAATCAAATGGTCTCAACCAAAGATAACTACCTTCCACTTCGTACCAAAAAGAAATTTAAGTGCTGCCAAGTCCACTGTCAGCTAAGGAGATAAGGAACTTCTCACCAACTGATGGAGATCATTTTTATTTGAGACAGAATAAACTTTTACTGATAAACTAATATGCAAGCTTAGTGTCCAATTTATACAGTTATATTATTATTATTTTGTTTCTTCTACAGATTAGTAAATACACCTCCGCATATAGCAATCAGCAACTTGTAAGGATGAGGAAATGCTTTTTCCGTAAGAGAGGTAGAAAAGTCAATTAATCTAGGTTTTGCATCAAATACCCTTTGATTTGATACTTCATATTAATTGTTTTTAACTGTGTGAATGTTATGTTATTTAGTGTGTCTAAACCACAAATGGCTCCTGGCAAGACCTCATACCATTACAACGAGATGAGCAGAGGAAAATTCAAAAACACTCATGGGGATTGTTTGTACTGTTTTTTCTTGGGTATGTTTTGCTCTGTGGGATAGAAGACAGTTTAAAACAGCACTGGATGAAAAAAGAAGCAACTGACCGCAGGTTGCGAGCATGCTTCAGTGAGGCAGAGGTTTCTACAGCTCCAGCTCAGCAAAGGGGAGTTTTCTAACGGTCCCCTGCTGACTTCAAATGTGTTCACAGCCTGCACACAGCAGCCACAGTGGAAACTTACCGGTGTGATAATAATCACTTAGACTGAGACTGTGGCGCAGACCCTCTTCCCCCAACCAGAAATCCCCTGAGCAAACGCTGCACCCCTTGGGGAGATGCAGAGATGTAAAGACATGAAAACAGGTGTCCCTTTCCCTGACATTCAGAAAAATTGGGTATGAGTAGCATTTCACTCTTGATACCCTCAGAGTCCAAAAGTTAGCAGAAGCACAATGTTGCCTAATCTTAAACCTTGCACCTTAAAACATTGGGGGCAACCATTTTAATACATAAAAAAGAGATAATTCTTGTCAACAGGAAAATAAGTTTTTGGTGAGAAAAAATAGGTGTGTGTGTGTGTGTGTGTGTGTGCACGCTTATAAAATATAAGCACGCTTATAAAATATATTTATATAATATAAATAAAAACCTGAAATGAAATGCAACTGTGTGCTCATAGCTGTTGCCTCTGGGACCTGAAGTACGGGATAGAAGAGAAACCACTCCTTTTATATTTTACATTTCTTCATTGTTTGTATTTGTCACCGGTCACCACATAGAGCTTTTGTAATTATTTTTTAAATCTCTTTTTTTATGATGACTTTAGAAGGTGAACTATGTTCTCTAAGAAAGCTTCCCTAACATTTTTACAAAAGATGTGGTAGAAGTAAATACACAAAACAAAATGGCCTTCAAGGATCAACATCTTAAGGATCATTAATTTCATGAAAATAATTTTTAATTTCATTCAACATTTATGTCACTTTCCAAATTACAAAGTGCTTTGCACGTTCATGGTCACATTTTATGCCACAACGGCCCTCTCAGAGGTTATCACACTTCAGAAATCATGACATTTATATTAAGATATTATAATAACACATACTTAAGGAGAAATATAATAAAAATGAATCTGAAAATATCCAAGTCCAAAAAAAGCACCCCATACAATAACATATTTTTGCAACACTGAACTGAGATACCATGAAATGTGGTTGAACCGTTCTCTAACAAGACCCCGAAATGCTGGTATTTCATCATATCAAAAACTCACTCAGCAGTTGAGACAAACTTGTGAGAAATAAACATCTAACCAAAAGCATGTAAGAGGAGCTCTGCTAGCACAAAATGGTCACAGTGATGCCCTCAGGAATCTAGACGTTTTATTCATTCTCTCACACTTCCTTATGTGCCACTCTAGTGGTACATATTATTAGAGAAGATTGAAAAAGGAAGATTTCTGAGAAATCAAGAGCACGTTCCCTCTACAGCTGTGGATGCCAATGCCCATGGAAAACTAATCTTATCCTCAAATTTAAAAGGTCTGTGAAAGCAAAAGGACAGCCTAATTAGGGACACAATTTAGAATCACCCGGGAATCATTCTGAATATATCTTTCCCAGAGCAGAGCAAACAGAAGACAAGTCCAGGGAGCCGGGATGAAGCCCTCACATACCTATGTGTACTAAATATTTTATATTGAATTCTCCACACGTGACTAGAATGCCCTGATGATGGCATATTTGTAGGGGAACCTAGGATAACATAAAGGATATTTTTAAAATCTAGTATAAAAATAATGTAAAGATCCATACTCCATTTATCTAATTCCAAAATTGATAATTATTTATCTGCCTTTCATAAATTTGCTATAACAATTTCATCTGTGCCCTTATATAATATTAATCTACCTCATGTCTGCCTCAACTTTAGGCCACTGTATTGAAGTGGCTGTTTTCTAAATTTCTCTTGTTGGTGTGCAGGAATTTTTAATTTTATAAAAGTTAAATATCAGAAATATTTTTAAGAAAACTGAAAAGAATGCACCAAGAAAGTAAATTCCAACTAAATGATCAGTTTCTTGTGTGGAAGCATAGAACCCTCCCCCATTTTTCTATCAGAAAACACTTGCAATCCTAGCAAACGTGACCTACTGACATCAACTTTCCTTAGCCACATTGCTTTCTGCAAGAAAACTCAGGGGTTTACAGATACTCAATCATCACTCCAAAATTCTCATAAGTAGGAGAGAAAGAGTTAATTCTCTCTCTCTCCCTCTCTCTCTCTCTCTTTCTCTCTCTCTCTCTCCATATATGTATATGTGTATATATGTGTATATATATATGTACATATATATATATATAAAATTGAGGCATATACATATTAATAAGTTAACGGGACTCTCTATCTAGACCAGGAATAGAATCCAAAATTCCCGTAAGTAGGAAAGAGTTAATTCTCTCTCTCTCTCTCTCTCTCTCTCTATATATATATATATATATATATATGTATAATTGAGGCATACACATATTAATAAGTTAACAGGACTCTCTAGCTAGACCAGGAATAGAATCCAGGTTACATATTTTTAGAGTTGTGTCTCTTTGATTTTCACACACAATATGATACTTACCCATATGCTTTAAAAGGACACAGCTTTCAGCAAGGAGTGTAGCGTGAAAGAGAATTTGAATAACCCTAGAACTGAATAAAAATCTGCGTGGCATGGGCACAAGTGTGTTTAAGTCTTCTCTTTAAGTCACTCATGCATTCCTTCAAATCCTTTTTTCCCCCTCTTTCCCCTCAAGCTCTGCTCTCCACTTTTCCTTATGCTAAGGAAACATAGAGCTCTCAGGGATGTAATGATGATAACAGCTGGTATTATATGACATGTAGGTTACATATGCATTAGGTATTATTGCCACTTTGTTGATGAGAAAACTGAGGCTCCATGATTTACCAAATGAAAACTTGAGTTTTTTAAAAAATGTCTGAAGATAACTAAATGCTCATATTTTTGGCTTTTCTGTTTGAGTTTGGTTTTACTGTAAGTTCATTCATTAAAAGGAGAAGGATAACTCAATGGAGACCAACAGTGAACCTTGGTTTCACTCCTAAATGCACATGTTAAATAAGAAAATATTGAGGGGTTTGTCAAAAGAGGTGATGGAGCATAAACGTAGGTACTCTGGAATTATTCTGCCAGGTTTAAATACTAACTCTGCAATTTATTACCTTCATTTTACTTTGGGAAAACTACTATTTCTGTTAACATTTTTTCTTTTTTAAAAATGATATCAATGCTTCCTATCTCACAGGGTTGCTGTGGGGACAAGAAAAGAAGACAATGTATGGAAATGTTTAGTCTCCCACATGGCACATAACCCGTGCTCCATAAATACCAGCCACTGCTGTTCTAGAAAGCCCAACACTGTGAGATGTTGGCGATGCTACTGCAACATTCTGCACTATTGCCGTCCATTACCTTCTCCATTGTCAATAACAGCAGACAGTCAATCACAGCACAGTCTCTGGTCAGTCACACGTCCTCAAATAGTCTACTATTACTTAACATGATACAAGAGAAATTTTCTGCACATTTTGTTTACTTGAACTCTCACTATTATCTGGACTCTATATTAGTTTATTCTCAAAATAATACTATGAAGAAAGATGCTCTCATTACAGATAGGAAATAGATACATAAAGAAGTTAATTCACTTCAGTATTTAATAAATAATAGATAATAGGTGGTGAAGCTGAGACTCATATCCTGATATTCTGGTCTGAGTGCAAACTCCTATCATTTTACTACAGTGCATCTCACAATAGTAGGTATTTCATAATTTTATTCCCATCAGTCTGCTTCACAGAAGGCATCTATAAACTTGCTTTATTACTTCCCATTTCCAGTATTTTAAAGCCTTGGGTTCTTTTGCAAGATTAGATAGACATCATCCAGGCTGAGTCAAGGAAGAGGATAGAGAAGATGTGATTTCTTACTGCCCGACAGGACCTCTGCTTTGGGATTATAGCACTGCAGAGTTCCACACCTGATCACACCATTTGCTGCTATGTGCTCCTTATGTCAAGTCAGCACATTACCAATGTCCTTTGAGTATTAAAAATTGAAAAACAGTGACCATAAAATTTGATGCTGCTCATTAAATTAAATGTACAATGAAAATCTTGCATAAATAAAATTTAGTGTTAACTCTTTTTAACATGAAGGGTGATATAATAAGTAGTGTGTTTTAATACGATGAAAGAATTTCAACATTACAAGTCAGCTTCTCACGGATTGGGCTGTATGCTGGCATCCTGGTGATATCGCAGTACAGATTCCTCAGAAAAGAGATTCTCTGTATCTGCCAGGTAATTCAAATTTCCAGCCATTTAGGTAGAATAAGATTTGTTTCAAGTTCTCCAATCTCATTTGCGGTTGAACATGGGAGCATGAGACTCAGTGAATAAAGATGGCAATTAAGTGCATTTTCTTATAAACCATGTACACATGTGCACACATACACACAGAAAGAGCCAGGGAACCTTGCTTTCAGTGTATTATTTATGTGACTGTATGGGTTGAGTCTCACCCCCCCTCCAGCTCAGGGGTGTGTCTCAGCTCTAGGACATACCGGAGAAGCTGAGGGTGGCCTAAATAGTCTCCTCCATTTAGCCTCCAGCGTTAAGTATATGTTGTCATTTTCAACACATTCATAAGTCCCAAGGTTGGAAAGCACCAGCTAAGATACTGTTCAGGGCTCCAGTTCAGTGTGCAAATAGAATCTTTGTCAATCATCTTGTGCACACCTTTTCAATGAACAGCTAAGTACAGTTTGTAATTAGGGCTTTACACGTTTGATATGTCTGAGTTTGTTGTTGTCTTGTTTAATTTCATTTTTCAAGTAATTCGTTCTTATTTTACAAATCTATCTTCCCATGATGAAGTGAGGGAAATATGGTCCTTTGACATAGTCAGAGAAGGACTTGCTTGAGGCTTCCTTGACTTCAATAAAAAGCAAGTTGAGTCTCTGCTCTCTTCCAGCACTGGATTCTCCCCCACATGCTTATTAATATAGAGAAGGTCAGACTTGATTTTATCTTCTCAACACACCTGTTCTCATAAGGTTGTAGAGATCATCGCCACTCCTTGATGGCAACTGTCCTGGAACTTCAGCCATGATCCTCACTGGGACACCAAACTCAAAGGTCTATTGCTTTGTGCGAAATCTGGCTACAGAAAGACATGCTTCCATTTGTCTCCATTTGGCTAGTGTAACAGCATCTTTTCCTTGCCAGTGACACCTTACCAGGGCTGCCCACGACAAATGCCATTTCTGTCTGTTATAATTTTCTGAAACCTTGACTGTCAAAAACCTTCATTCATTGTTACCTGAAATTCAAGAGTATAGTTCATGGGAATGCATGGTGTGGCTTGCCCTGAAGTTAACAGAGACAGCATGTGATCACCATTCCTAATAGATTCCATTGTCTCATGGATTCAAAATCATCATTCTAATTCATCAAATTGGCCTGGGTAGGGATCAGCCCAGCAAAGCAATTCTTTCTACTTTTATGGTGACTTTGTCTTAGACAAAAATTTCCTTTGTATGCTGCAGTACCAACATCAAGGCTACCCTAGCTCACCCTCCAAAATTTTAACAACCTTGAATCGCAACCTTGAATCTTCTGTGGAAGAAGTTCAGGGTTTTGATCCATTTTCTACTAAATAGCCACTGGGCTTGATCACCTCATTCACCAGCAAACTTCAAACTTTGCTCATTAATAGCCTTTTCAAAAGGATATGCATCACATACATTAATTCTGCTTCTCTACAAGCCCCTTTACATATTTTAAAATTTTTGTTAACCTTAACATTTTTCATATATCACAGTTCATTTTAGACTTTAGCACCTCTGACATTATCCTGACAGTCAGGATCATCATAATATTTAAGTATGTGGATTTTCTTCTTATGTCTCACCAATTTAAAATCTGATTTTGTCAGTAATTTCCTGGGAAGTTAACACTGGTTTCTTTCAAAACTTCCTTCCAATTTTTTTTTCATCTAGCCCATATGCAAATTGCATACGTTGATAATAACAATTTCCCTAATAACTTTCCTCACCTTTTGCTAGATGAAACTATCAGTGAGACTAGACAATGACTTACCAAATCTTCTGCTTTCAAGAAATGAGATCTTCAGCTGAATAAATACTTAACATTCAGCTGGGTCATTTGTACCACATGAATATAATTTATTCACTTTATTTGGTCAAGTCTCTAACACACTATTACAGTGATGATAGCAGTTAATATTTATTGAGCATCCCCTTTATGCCAGGAAATTTATATTTAAACTTATTTAATCATCTCAACAACCCTATGAGATAAATTCTATCATCAACCACATTCCACAGATCAAGAATTTGAAGCACAGAGAAACTGGATAAATTGTCCAAGGTCCTAGGCTCTAAGTGACGTGTTCAGGATAGAAGCCCAGGCAATCCAACTTCAAAGTTCAGCCTGTGAGCACTATGATACGCTGCCCCGTTTTGTTTCTAATCTCCTTGTAGTTTCGCAAAAACACTCTTCACAATTCTACAGATTTTCATGAAGGAATGTATCTTTGTAGCACATAACTGTATCCTATCTTTCCTAATAATAGTTTGGTTTCTTTTAAACCAAAGATCACCACATCCTGTCATTGTATATTCCAGTGGCGAATTCCCTCCTTCGCAGCCTCTCAGGTCATATTTACTTCCTTTTGTTACAAGTTCAGTTTCATTTTGTTTATTAATCACTTTTTCAACTACACTGGCCCCTAGGTAATGCAAATAAAACAGATGGCCTGACCAGAGAGTAATCTAATCCACTTTCCTCAAAAGTATATTGGATGTTGACAAACACAGAGAGGAGCATATCCTTTTATTCCCATTACTTACCTAAATTATTTTTTAAGCAAGGATATTGAAAGAAGGGTCATTTATAAGTTTAAATTTGGAAGAGATTCTGAAATTCATCTAATTCAATGCCTCCTTTTACCTTTGAAAAACTGATGCCTGGATATGTCAGATGATCTGTCTGTAGTTAAAATAGGTACTTCCATAAATTGTTTTTTCATAATAATGACTTTAGCAAGTGATCAATACTTAATATTTAATTTTAAATTTATTTGTATTAATCCTCTCATTCTCCAGCATCTTCTCCCCCAATTTAATAGGTAATAAATGCAGAACATACCCTTTTGCAGTTTTTCATTTTGAGTTTCTAAGGGTGTAGTTATTTTAATTACATGTATGGTTGTGGGATCTGTATAGATAAAAGATGAGATGCTGTGACATACAAACATCTTTAAATAGGCAGCACATATTCGGGAAAATACAAGTGTTAGCAGTGTACACAAAAATGTACAGCATTTCTAATGAAGAAACTTCAAAAATACCAAATATGGACTCAAGAATAATAAAAATAGTACACAGTTTCGAAACGTAATCTCAACAGGGAAGTGTCTATTCAGAGGAGATGCATGCAGCCACCTTTTCATCTGTTAGTTTTAGTCTCCTCCTCTCAAAAACTGAACACATTTCTTCTGTCATTCTAGTAACACTGTGCTCAATAAGAGTATGCACCAGATAACCTGTGATTGCTTAAGTCATTATTTTAATTCATACATGTTATTTTCTAATACACTTTGTTAAAATAGTGTTTCAAGAGTAAGTGTTGGTTTAAAAAAAGAACAGAGCATTACAAAGAAAACGTTTTCAAAATCTACAATTCGATGATAAAAATCTGCAGGAGTCTGTCAAACTGGATATCAAGGAAGTCTGAGAAAATTGAAAATTATGGGAAAATGCTGAAGTTTCAAATGTGTAATTATAACGAAACTCATATCCTCTCATACATCAGATCTTCATATTAAAAATGAAATTCAAAGATAATGTGGAAACTAAATTCCATTGTACAATATATACTTCAATTATGAGAACAAATATGCAAACGGGCTTGTGGGGTGATGTGACAATGACTTAATGGAAAAGTAGAGATCTCAACACAAAGGAGTCCGTTTCTTTTCAGCTTTTTCCCTGCCCTGCCCTGCCCATCCCCAGCAGTAATCCACCTCTTTAACAAGGGTCCCCAGCTAATGTGGTGGGATTCACCTGGGTCCTCATGTTCCACATGCAACCCATCCTCAGATAGGAGGAGACTGCCGACAGACTAACAAGCACCACCTGTTCTAAGGCTTACAGCTGCAAACATGGACAGAGATGTATTTCAAAATCTGAATACTTAGAACCAGGTACAGTAGTGCCTGCAATCCTAGCAGCTTGGGAGGCTGAGGCAAGAGGATGGAGAGCTCAATGACAGCCTCAGCAACTAGGCAAGGCCCCTAAGCAACTAAGTGAGACCCTGTCTCTAACAAAACACAGAAAGGGGCTGGGGATGTGGCTCAGAGGTTAAGTGCCCTTGGGTTCAATTGCTGTTATCAAAAACAAAACAAAAAACTGAGTACATTGCCCTTTCAAATGAAAAGAGTGTTCTGGTCATGACAACCAAACTGGATTTATGAACATCTCTCAGAAAAGTGGGGTAAAGAGAAGGGGTCGCTCCTAAATGAATACTGGTTTCCCAGTGCTTGAGACCTAGGTGCAAATTTGCACATAAAAAATTGCTAAATAAATTGAGGAAAGTCACCTACTCTGTGTTCTTTAACTTCCTGAGCTATGAAGCTGAGATGATGCCATTTGTTACACGGTCTTCATTTATTGTTTAATTTTATTTATGCATTTATTCATACTTCAATTTCATCTCAAAATAGAATTTCAAAAAATAGAGAAGGTTATGTTTAAAAAAAAGTAAGACAGTAAGAAGAGGGGAATAGAGGGAGTGTAAACATAAAACGAAATCAGGAGAAGAGTTGGTAGTTTGCATGACCTTAAGTTTGAGCTTCCTGCAGCCGATGACTCTCATCTTGTGTGAACTGAGTCCTTGCTGCCAGAGACAAGCCAACGAAAGTGGGATACAGTAGAGAAAGCATAAATTTCCTTAAATCCCTCAGGGACATAAGATAGGTAAACATTCTTTAATTATTTTACAGTTTTGCCTCCAATGATGAATCCCTAAAAAGAAAGGAACAAATTTCTAAAACTTAATGTAGTCCAATATTGTGTGGATTGGGCTGCATATTCAAATCATCATGTTACTTTCAATGTAAATCATACCATTCCAAAAAATAGATCCTTTCACTGCTACTGATGTAGAAAATAATCCTATAAAATATTTACTTTGTCGGCATTACCATTATTAAAAATGTGCAGAACTTTCACATGTAACTAAATCTGACAAATATTTTCTTCCCTTTTTTTCCACACTCCAAATTGTGGAGGCAGTCTTCAATGTCTTTCAGGTGAAATTCCTTCCAACCTAAAAGGAGGATTAATAATGTTAGTGCTAGAGACGAGTTCCATAGCAACTGTTTCAGGAAATTTTTCATAGACACACGTTTCTGGAGAAATTATGTTTGTTACTGACAGTAATACAAAGAGACTCAGTAAAATCATCTTTTGCTTCTGGTAGAAGAAGCAGGAGTACTTCGAAGATCTTGGGGTAGTTTCTTAAGGGGGCTCCCAGGGTCAATTAAGTTGTATTATTTTGTAACCAGCCTTGTGTCTTTTTAAAGCAAGATTCAGAATCTGAAAGTGATACTACTTCTTCCAGAAAAGTGATTTAAATGATGGTGGTTTTCAAAAGATAAAAAATGAGGATAATTTTGCCATGATATTTTGTAATTTCCTTTCTTACATATAAAATAATTTTATTCCTCTAAGAAAACCTGCTAAGTTAATATAGAAGACATCTCCACTACAGGTACTAAAAAAATCAGTCACCGTTACAGTTCATAGAAAGAAAATCAAATGCTATTTTAGTGAAGTTTTCATAGCAGCCTTTTGGTAATAATGTGGAAGAATCATGATATATTTAAGAGATATTAATTCTAGTAATAGTCATTTATCTTTGATGTCAGAGAGAGACAAAGGCTTGGGAAATAGAAGATTTACGATGACATATTATAGACTCACTTGGTAGATGGTAGATATTTTTTTTACTCTTCCTCTGAAACGACAGATAATGAAGCTTTATCAACTTCCTTTTATTAAGGCTAAAAATATATCCTATAATAGGATCATAAACATTTAATGAAACTCACAGCTGTACTGAATTTTAAAATTAGGTGAGGATGGCCAAGTAGCTCATAGAAAAGTAAATCCACATAACTCACCATTATGAGTTTACAACCCTGCTTGTTCTAATTTAATGTGTCTCTGGGTCTGACTTCTCCCCTGAAGTCCAGACATATGTTGCCAACTTCCAAAATGAACCTGGATGTCCAAAATGAGTTGAGATTTTTTTTTTCCAAGCATACTTGAGACATGTCCATGGAGAAAGCTCAAGATCAAGAAGAAAAAAAAAAAGAGTGGGTGCCTGATCTTGCCTTGCTTCTGCTCATTTGGGGGTGAGGATGAAGATTAAAAGTTTTATTATCTCTCTGCCTGAAGTTGGGTTCCCCAGAGATGGACTCTGAGATAAGGACTCATGTGAATGTGACAAATGGGAAGTTCTTCCCAGGACAAGAGAGGCTAAGCAGGGGCATGTGACCAAGCAGTCCCGTGGAGGGTAGCTGTGGTTCTATCCCACAGGAGATATCTGAAGACAGATTTATTCTGATGAAACTGAAGCTCCTGGAATACGTTAATCCCTATACCTCTCCTTGACTGGTTAAGAACTGACTCTGGAAGGATATAAGGCAGCAGTCCCTTCTAATAAAGTGGATCCAAGAAGGTTCTAGCAGCCTGAGGCCAAGCATCCGACAAAGAGATGCAGACTGGTAACTTAAGACTCAAAATATGTGAGGAGCCAAGTGCCTGGGAATGCAAAAAGATGGAAGCAATCATGTGAGTGCACTGTGTCCACCCCAGTCTTCACACAGGTCACTATGTAAACTTAATACCTATGGTTGTCTTTATTCTTTCTTTATTTATTTGTTCATATATTTCCTTTTCTTTTATTCCTCAGTGCACCTTGGGGTGGGGTTAGGGACAATCAATTGCTGGCATAGAGTGCTACCTTATGAGTGATGGTTCAATCCTTCATTCCACTGTGCTCCATAACTTAATAGGACCAGTAAATGTGGTTTTATTTTTATTTTTGACAAGATTAGAATTTTAAAAATTTGAATATAAATACTTTTTTCCTCTAGTTCACCAGAGTCTCCTAAAAGTATTAGTTAGGATTTGATTCAACTGTATATATATATATACATATATAATCCATATATATATCTGTATATATATATATATAATCCAAAATAACATTGTTTTCAAGTATAGTTCTCCAAACCAGGTGCATCAGCATCACCAGGTAGTATGGTTCTCCTTCTTCTCAACATCCCTCACCCCTCCTCCTCCTTTTTTTTCTTCTTCTTCTTGGTTCTTTTTAGTTGTACATGATAGTAGAGTCCATCTGAAATAATTATACAAGCATGTAATATATCTTATTCTAATTAGGACCCCAGTCTTGTGGATGGACATGATGGTAAGACTCACTGTGGTGTATTCACATATGTACACAGGAAAGTTATGTCAGATTCATTCCACTGTCTTTCCTTTTCCCATCCCTCACCCTTCCCTTCATTCCCCTTTTTCTAATCCACTGAACTTCTATTCTTCCCCCTCCACCCCTTATTCTGGATTAGCTTCCACATATCAGCAAAAACATCCGACCTTTGGTTTTTTGGAACTGGCTTATTTCACTTAGCATGATAGTCTCCAGATCATCCATTTATTGGCAAATGTCATAAAGTCATTTTCTTTATGGCTGAGTAATATTTAATATTCCATTGTGTGTATATACCACAATTTCTTTATACGGCTGACTTAAGCTATCAGCTTGACCTCACTGAACAGAGATGGGGAGAGATGTGCACAAATAGCTCTCCTAAGTCTGGCCAGTTCTAGCATGATACTTTCCAGAACCCTAATAAATGACTCTCTAGTTACAAGGGAAGTTTCTAAATGAAGTCATTACATGGAGTTGTGGAGTACACGGTGCACATGGAGTCATGTACTCAGAGTAAAATTTAGATTATATTGTTAAAGAGGAAAAGAAGAATGACTATTATGAAAATGCTGACTCTCTGTCACCACATTACTTCCTTTTGTCCCACACCCAGCTTACATACATTTTTATCCATCTTGCTTGGATTCTGTGGGAACCAATCTGCCTGAGATGGTGCTAAAATTCGAATTGGGGGCTCTCAACAAATAGTAGCTCACTAAAAAAGACTAGGCAATGTATTTTGAGTGCCAAATAGCTCAAAATACATTGCATGTGATCATGCATGAAGAACAGCCCATAACTATGGAGAGACAAAGCTCATTTGGTAACTAAAATATATTCTTCTTTGCCATAGGGAAAAAAAAATTACAGTATTAAATTTTCTATTTTAGGGTGCTGCAAGAAGCCACGTGGAGCATGGAGAAGCACAGGCTCTGTTGACTCACAGGCCTGGTTTCAAGCCACAGCTCTTTCACTTAGGCGCTGTAAAAGTGTGTTCGTATTTCTGAAAACTATGTCCTCATAGGTAAGTGAGTATATATACCAGAGTCCTAATTTCAGTTCTGTAATGAATTGCTAATGAAATTATGGATAGCCTATTTCACTACCCAAAATTGCTCCCTATTTTTCATATTTGATCTTGTTATATTTTTAATCTTTAGAGTATAATGATCAGATATGGAATCTGTCCTAAGGAAGAAATATCTTTTTCAAGGAGCAGTACTGTTCTCTTCATGTGAAATGTAAAGACAAGGTAATCTTGAGAGAAATTCCTGTCAGGAAATATCAGTTGGTTTCATATATACATCAGTATTTGTGACACAAAGACAGAATGTTCTACAACAAGAAGTAGGTCCCTCTTGCTTCTTGGAATGTTGAAACTCTATTTGACCCCGGATAAACCTGAATAGAAAACAATCAGCTATTTTTAAAAAAGATTAGCATTGTAGCTTCTGGTGACTCACTTAGCACTTGGACTTGCCCAAACTGGTTCATGCTCTTCATTTCTCTGCATTAGCCAGCCAAATACAAGCTAAGTGGGTCTCGATTTCTAATATGGCCTAAACCTGTTATACTTTAAATTATTTAGATGGATTTGTCCTCATTCATCTATAATTTCTCCCAAGTAAAACTTCTGTGTATTTATCTATAAGTCATACATCCTGAACCTGGGCGAGTTATAAGCACTCTTTTAGAACTTTACAAAATCAGTTTTGTAGGGCCAGCCTCAAGTTAAAACAATTCTCGTGATGTTTCTGAGAAAATTCACTTAAAAATCTTTCACCCATTCCACTGTTTGATGCTTCCAATTGTTTAAACATAAGTGATTTATTTTTTTATGCAAGTAATCATTGAAAAGATTTTGTATTAACAATGATGAGTCATGAACAATTCAGTTTATACTTTTTCCAGTTGTATAATTTATTGAGATAAGACCTTGGTCAATGGAGGAACAGATTAAGTGCAAAGAAAATTTTCTGAGAATGATAGTCAATGAAGTGGTCTTTCAATACTGAAAGAATGGTGTTATCAATAAATTCTGCTACTAGTTGCTAAAAAAAAAAAACAACAAATGGCATCATGAAAGATTATGTAGACTCTGAAGAGAAATGTAGAATCTCATCTGAAAACAAAAACATCAAACTTTTAACAAATATCCTGGTCAATTTGGGCTACTATAGCAGAATACAGAATACCAGAGATTGGATGAGAAACAGCAGACATTTCTCATAGTCTGGAAGGCTAGCAAAGTCCAAGTTCAAAGAGCTAGCTGATCCAATGAATGGTGAGAATCACTTTCTAATTTGTAGATGCCTTTTTGTACATGGAGGAGATCAGAAAGAAAGCATGCTCCTCTGGCTCTTATAAGGGCACTAATCCCATTTGTAAGTGCTCCAACCTCATGACTTAATTATCTCCCAAAGGTCCCACCTCCCAACATCATCATATTGGAGGTTAGGGTTTCACCATGTGAATCTAGTGCAGAGGTTTCATTTCATAGCAACATTTGTCCCAAGAAAATACAGAATTTCAGCTTCATCACTTTAAAGTTTTGAAGTATAGAAATTATTTGAAGATATATCAAAATATAGCATTTATTTGTGAGTCCTCCAAGCCTCCCTTCTGATTTGTCACTGGCATTGATGCAGTGATGTTTATAGAGAAACCAATTATTCTTCCTAGCTTCAAACAGGTGTAAATCCAGCATGAATAGCATCAAATAATTCAAGACATAAGATTACTTTTTAACTCTACCTTCACATAGTAGCAAACACAGGTCATTCATTTATTCTAGTTATGTCACCATTTTCACCACCAACAATGGGTTATTTTGCACCTTCTGTTTTTGTACTAATCTGTACCAAGTTTTCTACCTTTTATAATAAATTTTTCCAGTTTCATTCAGTTCCTAAATATTTGGTGTTGATCTTCATTATTTTTTTAGCTTAATTCATTAATTTGTGCGTTTTCTCATCATTTTCTACTTTAATTTTTCTGTCTTCAAATGTTTTCTCTTGTATATAAAAAGAGACCATATAAAGAGTTAATGTCTAAGAACATAATATAATGGGGTCCCACAAATTTCAAATGTACTGTATTCACTGAAGTTCTGTTCTAAAAATTATAATTTACATTACTTCCTTTATTTAGAATTTAGATTTTTTTTTTCATTTAGTAAGACTGAGGGCTGTTTTTCTTTATTTATTTTATAAATTAATTGCATTTTGTTCAGAAAATACATTTTAGATAATGTCAATATCTTGTTACATAGGTAGATTTCTTGTAAGCCTAATAGGGAGATTATAGTTATAAATGATCCACGTGTACTTGGAAGAATATGTTACTTTCTACATGTTTTGAAAGCATATAAACCAAGTTTTTAAGTGTTTTATTCAAATTTTCTTTACCATTACCACTTCTACTTATCTTGATATTTACTTTTGAGGAAGATGTTAGATTACCCAGTTCAGTTTCTTCTTGTGTATCTGTTCATTTTTACTTCATAGATCTTGAGGCAATATTGTTTCATGTCTATACACAGAGAAATTTTTCATCTTTCTGTTTAAAGTTATAATTGCATACACTACTAAACATAATGATTTTTTCTTAATATCTGTCTTTTCTTTTTCTCTCACTATACATTCAATCACATTTTAAGTGAATCTCTTATAAATACTATGTATATATATAATTGGGCTTTCAAAAAACTAGTTTTAGAATCTTTGTCCTTTAACTGGAAAATATTACTAACATACTTCATGATGATGAAGTACAAATATAGATGAAGATTAGTACAAATATACCCATATATTTGGATTTCTTTCTACCATATTACTTGAAACTTCTGTTTACTTTGCATTTTCTTTACTTCTTGTTTCTATCCTTCTTGTCTTCTAATGAGCTGATCACTTTTCTTTCTTCCTTTTCCCCCCTACTGATTTGGAAGTTCATTTTTTTTCTATACTTTTAATTATCATCCTTAGTATATAGCATGACTACTTGATTAATAATATCTAAAGGTAATCATTACACTTAAAAGAGGAGTCTCTTAAATAATTTATATTATTTCAAGCAGTAGGTTATTATGTAGTCCTATATGAATGAAACACAGGCAATCCTATATATACTGATATAGAACAATTTTCAATTATGCAGTTTATTAAGAAAATGCTAGGAACACTTATGACTGTGTAATATGTTGCCATTTTTGTAGAAATACACATATAATTATATATGCTAATAAAGGAATACATGCAAAATATCTCTGCAGGTATACCTATGAAACTGGTTAACAGTGGTTGCCTCTAAAAAGAAGAAACAGGCTCATGTGGAACAAATATGAGATGGAAAATACTTTTCACTACTGCTTTTTGTACATTTTTAAGTTTGTACAATATACATACATGTATTAAAAAGGCAATAATAATTTTCTAAAAGTTAAGCAATAAACCCTCTCCAAAATAACTGGAAGAACTTAGAATGTTTTAAGTCAAAATTTCCTTGCTTCTTTACCTGATTGGTATTTAATGTATCAAAGTTTGACACTTACCTGACAACCAAAAAGAAAAAAAAAATCCCAGGAGCATTCAACAATTAACAATAATTTCCCAGCTGGGTGTGCCTGGGATCAACTGGAAGTGGCAGGACTGAACATTGGGTTCAAACTCCACCTTTGTTCCAGGTGTGTTCCTGATGTCTCTCCTCATCCTTGAACCAGCAGCTACCTGAAGTGTACTATTCTCGTTGCAAAAAGCAGGAGAGCAGGGAAAAATGCAACAGGAATGCAGTTTCAAACCTTCTCTCTCAGTATATCTGTCAATTCCCTCTGACCAAAGCAAGTTACAAGTCCAAGTCTAACATCAATAGGGCGATGAAGTGTGCTGCCCCATGGATCTGGAGGGTAGACAGTGAATAAATACTTGTTGAATAGTAATCCAATCTATCACACCCAGTACGTTAGTTCTTTTCTTTGAAATGTCCCCCAAATTAGTGTCTTTCTAACATTCAGTATTTACTTTGAGTTGCATAAGTTCTTACCAATTTATTTGCCAAACATTGCTCCTTGCATTCCATTCTTTTTTACTTAGTCCAATTTTCCTCTTAGTAAAATAAATACTTTAGTACATAGTTCCTTCAGTAAGAGTCCTTGAGTAGTAAACTCTCACTGTCTTTGCCTAGAAATGTGTCTTGAATGATAACTTGGCTGGCTATAGAACAGAAATAGTTGGAACTTAGATTTAATAATTAAGTGGGTAGTTAACAGTATTAAAATATAACCTGAATTCACACCCTTGCCAAGTGTTTTGTGCAACAGTTAGAATTAGGAATCAAATGAACCCTAGAAAATGAATTAAGCACATCTAGGTGTCCTCCACAGATCTCAGAATCTGTGAAATCTGCCTCAATATCCTTTGCCTGCAGAAGCAATCCTTCCTCCTTTCTAGCTTAGACACCCATGCAAAACAACTCTGAAATAATCTCATGAAGGCAGTCACCTTGCAAAAGAAATCCTATTCTCAACACTTACCTCCCAGAGTCAAATTCAAGTATGCCCCAAGGGAAAGTACAAAGTCTTACCACACATGATGCATTCTGAGATTTCTCTAATTTATATCGACAAATTTCTGAGGAGTATGAATTCCAACAATGTTAGACAAATGGGTTGGAATACAACGTTGGACCTGGTCAAAATTATCAATGTGATACACTTGTCAGAAATTCTGAATTTAATGTATAAGTTCCAACAGCTGAATCCAGTACTTAGCGGGGGTATTTTGTTCTTGCTTTTGCTTGTTTATTTGCCTCGTTGAAATCTAGACTCACTGATGGACTATGGTCAATGAGCATGGGATTCCAGAACTTCCCTTCCATAATATAGAAGAGACAATAATGTTCAGGAAGATAGGAAGGTCAAGGTGTATATATGGTATGTGTCTTTCACACCTACCTTCCCATCATATCTCACAGAAGGGGCCAAAGCATACTGCCTTCTTTAAGATAATGAGAAATGCAAAAGAGGGGGCCTCTAGCATCTTTGAATAGCTCTGTAAAATCTGATCTACTTGGGTTGGGGTAAATGGTGGGAAATGCCATCACTGACTTCCTGATTTCAAAGAGCATGATGGGGTCTTCAAGTGCCAAAGCCAAGTTGGTCTGATTACCTAACATAGCAAAGATACAGAAGACTAGCTAGACAACAGTAGACATTTGCATCTTATATTCTACTTTAAGACACCTGAAATATTGTCTTAAACATGTGCACAAACATCTAACATTAGCTCTTGAGACAATGTTCTCAACCATATATGAATGTGAAAATTACTTTGAGGGAAATATCAATAATTGGGTGATTTGTAGCAGGGTCTTCAGTGGTAGCATTCTCTATTAATTACCTAGAACTGGTAACTAAGCCCTGAATTTCAAAACGGAAGCCTCAAGTAACCTCACTCTCTAAATATAGTAGCCAGTAATCGGGTAAATCAGAGAAGCTAGATACCCATTTTGAAGATAAACAGGCAGCTGGACAGACAATCCTCTCCTCTGGTACTGTCATCACAGCTGCACCCTGCCTCACTGACCATGAAACAGAGAACACAGGAGGAGCGAAGTACTGTGATTTTATTTGCCCTCCTCCCCATAGTTGGAAGAAGACAACCAGATGGGATGGGCACTCCCTTCCCAAAGGCCAATAAGACAAAAACTCTATCACTGATAGAAAAAAAAGAAAACATACATATATATACATACACACATACATGTATATATGTACACACACACACACACACACACACATTGAAAGTACCTGCCAGAAGTAGAGTGACATCTTGCCCAATTTAACCAGTGGATTTATTGTTTTGCCTGAGCCTACCAGAGCCCAGAAAAATATAATTGAAAAATAATAACTGGACAAAGAGCAGGAGGCAAGACAACAGCCAGCTTCTATTACCATGTAAGATGGTAATGGCAGGGGTGTCTAAATGTCCTGTGAGTCAAAGAAAAGAATTAAAACATAAAAAGTAGCCAGTCTTGAATGCTCTTACCGGTCTAGGTGCCAGGTGAGGAGACCATCAGCAAAGAGACGCCACAATAAAAAGCACAGCAGCTGAAGAGTGCTGGAGGGGAAACATCTGACCAGTGCTGGTGCAAAGCGCTCCAGAATAGGGTCTTCTCTGAATGCCATTATGGCACGGCAATGCTTTGACTGTTACCAGGAAACAGTGATTCAAGAAAAAGTAACACTTTTTTTTGTTGTTTCATATTTAGTTTGAAATTTTCAGTTAATAGGTTGTAAGTCAGTGGAATGTTGAAAATGGATGAGCCAAAGAAGAAATAAGGGAGACTCTGAGGTGTCAACTTTGGACAAATTAGGAAATAATGATTTTCTTAACCACAGGAAAGGACAGAGAGGACTAGTTGGGAGGGTGCTGGAAAAGCTGTGGCCTGGGCTTTAGATATTTATGTTTCATTGGATGCTGGTATTTCCAAATGGAAGTATCCAGGAGGTAACTGGAAATGCATGAAAGAAATACAGGGAAGGTCCGAAGGACAGAGATGGCAGTCACTTAGAGGGATGATCACCAATACTGTAAGTGAAAGCCAATGAATTCTCCATGTCAGGGTGCTCATTAAGGACACTCAGACACCTCCCTGAGTCATAAGACAGAGTTCCTTTTGTCTCCTTTAGGACACAATAGAAAATTAAAATATGCATATATTGCATTAAAGTAATGATGAAAAAATAAAAACAGTGGCCTGTGTCTGGCTCTTAGCTATTCTTATTACTTTATTAATGAAACACGAAACTCTTACATCTGATGGTAGTATTGTATTTAAAATGAATTCTATTCTACTTTTTATGAAAAGGACATGCCTTTCTTTTCAAGAAAGCCAAAACTTGTTGAAAGATCCTGTCACTTAATAACACCAGCTTTGCTATTTAAACAGCCTGGATTTGTCCTTAATGACCAGACAAGTTTCTGTCACTATAAAATTAGGTAAGTTGAACTTCTTAACTTTTAGAAAGTTCAAGTTAACTTTCAGAGAACCATGCTTCACAGGGTTGAGGGGACAAAATGTTTAAGGGCCTAATTTCCTTGACATACAATCTTTATCAACCAAAAATAAGTGTTTATTTTCTTTTGTGAGTTTAGCTTATATCGCTTGAACTTCATTCATAAAAGCTAAAAAATATTAGGCTGTTCATTTGAAACAGGACAAACGTGTATATGGCAAGTTCATGGTATTTAATAAAGCATACCCTAATATGAATAGAGGGAAAAGAAGACAAAAACACCTTTAGTCTGAAAGCAAGGGTGTTTTCCCCCCTGTGGCACTTCATGACACTTGGCAGCTCATTATCACACTTCACAGAATCTCGTGTCAGCATGTCAGATTTCTCTAAATTTTGACAGAATTAAAGTAGTGCCATTTGATATAATTGATATTGTACAGTTAATCAGGCAGTGGCTCCATCACAGAGTAACATTCTCAAAAGGCTTAATTACTGAACTGTGAAGATTTACTGCCATCTGGAAGTTCCTTCCCAAAGTTCTGCTCCTGAATTTTATGTAGGGTTCACAAAAATAACTTGGTCCATTTAGAAATCATGCCCTCGATATGGAAATTAAAATTGTTATTTTTGGAATCTCATTTGGCCTAGAGATCATAGAAACCTTATGAAAAATAAAGGAGCAACAGCAAATGAGGGGAAAAAAAGGGAAATAAAAGTGGAAGCTCTCAAAATTATTTTCTTTATGTAATGTTTAAGAGTACGGACTCTGGAGCCAGATGGCTAAATTTCAAATCCTGGTTCTATGACTTACTAATGATGTGACCTTGGACAAGTTACTTAAGTTCTCTGTACCTCAGTTTCTTCTAATGCAAAATGAAGATACGAATAGCACTTGCATTATAGGGTTAGAGTGAAGATTAAATAAGTGAGCAATTGAAAAGTGTCACCTGACACATTGTAAGAGCAAGATAGTGTCTGCTATTATTATTAAGATTTTAAAATTACTTTGTATTAAAACTGTTCTCCCTTAAAAAGATAAACATACCATTTAAAAAGTAGTAAACCTCCTATGTCTAAAGATGAATTAAAATGAAAAGACCGATATTTCTCAGGAACCCTATAACTGGGATCTTTTGAGTAAAAGGTAGAATCAGAATCCTTCTAAATTCTGAGTTGTTGATTCCATACACTCTATAAAAACAATTTTAGTGGGTATGATACCAGATAAGAAATTTCAGAAATGGGAGTTTTGATACAGAAGAAAAAAAATTCATCATGTTCTATCCTGGTAATGTAATACCTATGAAAAAGGAAGATAAGGAAAAGAGAAGGAGGAGAAAGAGAAAGAAGAGCAGGAAGGTAAGAAAGGAGGAGCAGAATCTTTATTATGATGGGACTTCTCTATTGATAAGAATTTAGAAGTGATTTCTAGGAGCTGTAGCTGTAGTTCAGTGGTAGAGTGCTTGCCTACCACGTGTGAGGCACTGGGTTCAATCCTCAGCACTACATAAAAATAGATAAATAAAATAAAGGTATTATGTTCATCTGCAACTAAAAAAATATATATTAAAAAAAAGTAATTCCTGGAGAGGAATTAAGGACATCTGTAGCCTAAGTAGAAACCCCACCCCCAGGAGGATTTAGCAACTTATACAGGAAAAAAGAAAAGACAAAAGAAATAGAAAAAGTTTAGCCACTCCCAAGAACAAGCCAATATAACCAGACTTTCTAATCTGAAATGTATTGTATTTCATATCATTACATATTCTTCTATTTTTTTTATTAGGGATTCAGTATTTTATTGAATGAACACACCGCCATTTAGTTAACACATCCTGAAGTGATGGAAATTTATATCTACAGTTTCATGATGTAACAAAATTCTTATAACCAAAATATTCTTAAGAACTCCTCCAGATCCCTTCAGATTATCTTTTTTTTTTTTTTTTTCCCAGTACTGGGGATGAAACCCATGCATAGGACAAGCTAGACAAGGGCACAACCACTAAATTCTCAGCTCTTTGCCTTGTTTATTTGAGACAGGATCTTGATAAATTTGAGTCTTGCTAAAATGCCCAGGCTGACCTTGAACTTGCAATCCTCCTGCCTCAGCCTGCTGAGTCACTGGGATTAGAGTTATATGCCAGCATGCTTGGCTCTTATCTATCTTTATTTCAGACACATCTGTGGCAATCCACACTCTGACCAGGTTTACAATGATGCATGTGGACAGAATGTTGATTCAGGCATCTGTGATAAGTCTCTCTTTCATCCCAGGCATTCTTCATCGACTCCAAGGCATTAGATGCCAGAGAACTACTTGGTCTGCACCCCTGAGTAAAGCTTTGACCAATAAGTACAAAATTGTTGGATTCGTGCTTATCATTTTTTTCTCCCTGGTGGACAGACCCAATATGCATTTTATTTGGTTTCTCAAATGGTCCCACAGGATTTAGCAACCAACTGTCTGTAGTGGTTTCCCTCTTTCTCTGCCTTATTTCTCTTGTTCATCTTCTCCAAATAAACCATATACACATAAGCCTTTGTTTTAGATTCTACTTTCTGGGGGAAAACAGATATGAAAGATGTTATCAGGTATGACCTTGGAAATCAGGAATGAGAAGCAGAAAGCAGAATTTCAGAATATGATTTTAGAACTGGGAAACTTAATGGTCAGACATTGATAAGAAAACATACACACACACACACACACACACTGATGGTAAAGCCTGTTGTAGAATGACATCACAACTACCAAGCTTTCTTCTTTGGTTGATTTGAGATGAGGTACAGGTGGAAGGTGAAACATCTGAACAGAATGGGGGTAAAATTAGAGTTACTATAATCATATGCACTTTGGTAGAGGGTAACTACTCTTAACTGTGTTAGAAGTTTGAAAAAGAACATGAAGTCTCAGAATAGCTAATTGTCAAGGCTAGTAAACTGAAACCTAGAGAGTCTCTATGGCAGATGGAAAGGAGACTCTAATCTCATCCAGTCACAGGGTAGACACGGCTGGAAATCAGTCTCAATATACAATTGCAAGTTCAACAGAGCTTAAGTGAGATTGTGAAGAAGCATTCTGACAGATCTTCTAGACCACAGTCAGAGTCCATATTGGTAAAGGGTTGGATCTAGGCTGACATGATGACATCTGGGTGGGCCAGCCTGAGAATCACAAATCCTCACCTTCTTCTGAAGTCTCCACTTTGCTCAAGGAGGCCCTTTGCCAAAAGATAGGTATCTTCCGTTGCATGAGGAATTTGCAATGACCTTACTTGAGGCTGGTGCATTGCAAGATAATGCAAGACCTGACTTTGAAATGACTTACTGCCTCCAAAGCAGTGACCAGGGTCAAAAGTTTAAGTGGCTACTGTATGCAGTCTCCATTCTTGAAAGAAAGAACTTAGACACCAATGAATTATAAGACCTGGCTAAAATGTATTAGTAGGATTCAAGAGAACTTGTGGATCATAGGTATAGATAATGAGGATGTTAAATAAAAGTCTGGATAATGGGGAATTTTTTTCTTGATGTCAACATAATTTAGGATTCAATGTCCTGTCAGGAACATGTAGATAGAACTTAATATTCTCCTGGGAGTGAGTTCTTAAAACTTGACTTAGAACCAGTGAGATGGTTGTAGATAATAAAATTTTCTTGGAATGGTTTTGACAAATGCTAAAGATTCATGGAGATGGGAATGTGAAAATGCAATATGTGAATACAGAGAAGGTACAGGATGACTTGATTTTCCAAAGATGGCCACAACCAAGTCTCTTACTCCACATGCTTCTTGAAACTTTCCACTCTTTATCAAGAGGTGGAATCTAACTCCCCATGCACTGACTCTAGGAATGCTTATGTCTATTTCTATGACTAGAATGCAACAGAATTGACTACAATATTTCCAAGGTTAGGTTACTAGTTGATCTACTATACAGATGACATCACACTAATTGAAGTTGGTGAACAGCAGATGGCAAGTGTCCTGTATTTGTTTGAAAAAAAAAAAATAGGTGTTAAAAGTTAGATGGTAAACTCCACAAACATTTAGTGGCCTTTAACATCTGTAAAGCTTGTATGGGCCCATTGGTCTGGGCATGATGGAGCATCCTCCTGAAGTAAAGATATGAACACCTGACCCAGACACCCCAGGCCAACCCACTCTGTTGGAGGGCTCCCAGTTTTTCATTTCAAACATGGATTCAACACGGATAAAGACTTTCCCTATTGTCCAACTTGTGAAGAAGAAAGTAATTGGTTCATACATAGGTCAATGAGATATTTTGGTGTTAGCTAAAAATGAGCTGGTGCTACATTATAGAGCAAATCAGGGATGACCCAAATGACAGTGGCAACGGAAAATTCTCCAAGTGGAAAGACTGAGCAGTACATTTGGTATTCAATTCGTATGAAAAGAAAAGTGATCTGGGTAAAATGTACATGGAGCCCCAGGCAGTGGCAAGTAGTGAGGCTGGTTTTTATGTGAACTAAAAAGAATAGTTAGAAAACTAAAGACAAGGAAATCCATGGAAGAGGCACGTGATTGCACCTGTCACACTGGGCACAAAGCATGAGAATCTGTGTTTTAAGCTTTGTGCTTTACATCTGAGCCTACCACAAAGGTCCTGTGGACCTCAGCTTGCCTCTCTTCTTAGTCATACTAGTGTGGAATGCAGTGGTTACAGTGGCTGGGTGTAGGCTGTTCACAAACCCCACAGCATGGTCTCCCTCTTCTCAAGTTTGATTTTACTACCACTGCTGACTAGCCAATCTGCCAGCAGCAGTTTGAGCCCATTAATTACATTGGATTCCTTGCCCTCTGGGGACCAAATGCCGGCCAAAGTTGAGGGAAATCTTGAATTGGTGGTGAAGGAGAGTAATGATAAATAGTAATTACAACCTCAGGACCAGCTGCAACCATCGACATTGTAGGGTTTCTAATTTCGTTTTGTGTTTGTTTTTTACTCATTTTATATTGTCTTTGCAGACACTGTGGGTATTTTCCACCTTTAAAGAGTCTCTGGCATGTTTGATTTGTACATCTCTCTTTCAAGGAAGAAGTAAAAACAACTTATTCTCAAAAAAAAAAAAAAAAAATGAAGTCCCTGTAATATAGAAAGGGAGATACACACAACAGGAGACACAAGCAGATCGAACAGTTGCAAGGGACAAACTTTACTGAACATCTCTTAGGCACCATTTCAGGTCCACTCACTTTCATATTTCAGGCACTTCAGGGCATTGATCAGCTTTAGACAACTGCAAACAGCACCTCATGTCGGACCCAGACAAAATGACTCTCAGGCACACGCAGGGATACTGTGAGGGTGGGGGAGAAGGAGGAGCTCCTGATGTATAACCTGGGAATGTGGTAGAGTCAACACCTTGTGGGGTGAATGCTTATACAGTAAGATACAGAAGTAGGTAAATAAATGCACCCCTTTCTCCCTTGGATAGAAACTATTAGACACATTTCATATGAATTCCCCCAAATCCTGCAATAACAAGCAACTTCTTGCCCATCATGGTGACTGAATAGATAATATGTCCCTTTACTGACCCTCCTTCCTCCCTCTCTCGGCTCTCCTGTCCTCATTCTTGTTCCCTGAGATGACCCTAAAATAAAGGATTCACCCATAAACGTTGGTTTCAGGGTCTGCTTTGAGGGAAAACAGGCTCATACACTCTATTTTCCCACATATTTATGTTTTCTTAGAATAAATTCCTAGAGCTGGAATTGCTAGTGCATGTTGCCAAAATTGTTTTCCAGAAAGATTCGCAGTTCACTCTCATGTGTTCATTATTATGAAGAATATATAAAGTAGCCATTTCCTCACATATTCATTAATGACTGGCATCATTTTTTTAACTACTCTGTACTTCAATATGTAAAAATGCTATGTCCTATTTTTAATTTTTAATTTTCAATGTAAAAATAAATTTACAAATTTGGACTTTATTCAATGAGCATAACATTTTTGCCCACTTATTTGTGCTTGAAGAAGTATATATGCTTCACTGTTGTTATAAATGTTTTTATGTGATTTCAAGAGATCTTTACTCATTACAGTTATGAATAAACCCATATCTTCCTTACATGTTGAATGTATCTTTCTATTTTATTGTTTGCCTTTTAATTTTGCTTATGATGTTTTTGGATATTCAAAAGCTGACCTTTGTTGTTTTGGACGCCATTAAAAAAGCTCGCTCTAAGTCAGAATCACATTGTTTTATCATGACAGTTTTATACTGTTCTAATGCAATGCAAGCTTCCCATTTCCTTTGTCCAATTTAAAAAATATTCTTGGTTATTCTTATCTGATTATTCTTTCCAAAATCTTTTTGGGATATTGAATTTTATCAAATAACTCCCAAAATCTGATCTAGGTATTCACATGTCCTTTTCATTTGACTTATTTTACATTGCAAATTTTAGCACTATGTTCCAAAATTAAACAACTTTTAAATATCTTGAATAAAACAGACATGGTCCCTTTTTTCCCATTTTTATTGCTACAACCTTGAATCTATAACATTTTGTACCTGGTTTATTATGATAGCTTCCCTAAAAGACTCAATACCTACAATCTCATCTCCTCTCCAAACAATTCTAATAAGGTTTTGTTCACATAATTAAATCCAGTGAGTTTTCCAGGTTGATATCTTTTAGTATGAAGTCCACTTAACATGTCATACTTAACATGTCATACAAAGTCCTTCATGTATTCTTTGGATGTCTCTCCTACCTCATCCTTTACCACTTACTCTGTCTGCCCTTTCCCACCCTAACTCAAAGTGAGCCTTTGTAGTCCTTTAGTTGTTCCCAGAATGGAAAATAAATTCTGTCCTTGGTGCCTCTGCCCAGCCTGCTCTGCAGAAAAAGACCTCATTCTCTTTCTGCTCTTCTTGACCTGTCTAGTGTCCACTCATGATACTTAGCTCAGCCTTCATCTTCTTAAGATGTCTTTCTTGACACAATTTTGAATTTGCTTTTTTTGCTATGTAGTTCCAGCAAATCCCAAGCACACTGCTATCTTTACAAAGCTCATACTTTACCTCCATTGTTAACCAATCTTTGAAGTTAAGGATGATGCCCAATATTTTTGAAATCTCAAAGTCTACCTTGGTAGACATTTGTCAGTTGACATTTGGTGGTAGGTAGAATGAATAAATCTCAGTTGCCGCACCCCAAAAAAGAGAATATTTCAATTAAACAATATTATATATATGATAATCAAATTCAAAACATAGAGGGCTTTGAACACTGTATATTGATATAGAATACTATACAAGAATCAAAAATTTAAAGTTGTATCCCAAGTGTTCAGAGTGATGGAAACATGACTTCATAGATTAAAGAAGAAAATGTAACTAGCTACATATTGAAATCAGTTTAACCCAGTGATTCTCAGGAACAATATTTAGTTTTAACATTTCAGTTGGGAATTTTTAAAATAAGTACTGAAAAATTTGCTCATGATACATAATCACAGTTTCTTCTACCTAACCTTTATATTTGGGGACTTTCTCAGGTTTAGAAACTTTCCTTTTGTTAAAAGGTTACATTCAACTTTTTCATTTTTTTTACATAAAGCAGTTTCATTAATTATATCAGCAGAAGAAATAATATTTTCATAATTTCAAAACTGCGGATATCAATATTAATTTGTGAATGTTTTTAAAGGGCAAGTATGTATCCTAAATAGCAAGTTATATTTATTAAATAAATAAAGTCAGAAAAACTGATCATAAATGTCTAAAGTTGCTGACATTCTACCACATAAGAAAGATCATGCAATGAAGTTTTTTAAGCAACTCATTTAAAAAGTAGGATATAGATGAATGCAAAGGCTATAATTTTCTTTAAAAAATTAAAGAAGTTTATATGTTAGTAAATTATCAAACTTATCGATAAAAACCATTTAATCTTTAAATCCTTTTTTTTCTTTTTGCAGTGCTGCACTCTACAAACTGAGCTATATCCCCAGCCCCATTTTAAAAATTTAAGCTTTTAAATATTTTTCTTTAAAAATGTGTTTCTTATATTTGTTTTAATATAATACAAAATTTATTATGTAATTCTGTATCAGTTATTTTAATGCAATTTAGTTGTGATATATTTACTGTAAGATCGGTTTAAGCACTGATAATAATGTAAGAGGAGTAATGAATCCTGTGCCCATTTAATTCATATTTAATTCATTGACTAAACATACCTCTAAAAAATACAGAAAATTTTTATAAGAACTCATTTACAATTTTATTGTCATGATCATCTAAAAATGTATACTTCCCATATGAAACTTCACTTTTGGAATGCTTAATTACTGCAATATTTTTGCATCTTTTAAAATTTCTTAAGAGCATAAGTAACTAGCATTGCTTTGATCTCTCTTTTGAATGCCTTTGCTAATTTTAAATATATATAAAACATATTTGATGGAACAATTTTTATCTTTCTTGAAAGGTATATACATATAATGGAAATTTTCAGATCAGGGCTTGATTCAAACTATCATGAATTAAGATAGCACATTCCTGAGGGAAAGCACCTCTGTTGGGTGTGTGTTGGGGAGAGGTGGAGGGAGCAGTTGCCCTAAAATGAAATCACCCTTGCACTTACCAATTGTTACCCTTAAAGCCTCCTTTGTTGTTTTCATCTTTCTGCCTTCCAGGGTTTGACACTAACCTTCCCAGGGATCTATGTATCTTTTTCAGTTCACTCTCTCTCTGGAAGTTCTTGGTCCTTTCTTGCTCTGTCCTTACTGCCAAACACCTATTCCAACAGTTACAAAAGCAAACGTCAATATATAGCCACATCTGTGCACATGTCTCTTTTGTAAAGAAAAACAAACAAACAAACAAACAAAAGGTGGATAGTGGAGAGTACGGTGCATAATCAAAACCCAGTAATTCCTCTCTTGTTGAATCCTTTCAGTACTGACTGGAAGTCCTACATGTTGGTACTTAAATGGATTCATGATCAATAAAAACATATTTTTTCATCATTTGGCACTAGGCTTGTTGAAAATAGTTCAGAATGCGGCTTCACTTCCATTTGAAATGCCAGCATGGAATTTTTAGCATCATGAGTATGTTGTGGGATCAGTACAACAGACTGAGTATTGAGTCTGTAAAAAGCAAACTTCAAAGCATACTCTTAACTTGTTAGGAGGAAAAAGAAAAATAAAAAGACCAGAAAAAATAAAATAAAATTGATAAAGGATATCTAATATTAGGGTTGGTATAGATAGTCAACAAAGAATCTCCTATACTTTATGGCTAGAGAATGGCATATTTGATTTTTGAAAGTAAGTCCATTAAAAACTCATACATGCATTTAAAAAATTGAACAAATCAAAAGCAATACTTTATGTTGTAAGCGAACAATACTTCATGTATTATGAAAGTGAAATTACTTACAACTGTCTATGATCTTAACAGATGTGCTACCAATACTGGAAATCTGATTCACACTTTTCACAGAAGGGCCAGACCTTCACTTTAAGAGATAAATATACTTTGAAGACAAATTTGGCTGGTGGCAATGCTGCTGTCTTCTACTGTCCAGTTAGGTTTCTCAAACTCCCTCATCAAGGGTCAGGGGCCTTCCATTATGACATTCCATTTTCAGACAACATAAAATTTTCGCAGGGATTCTCTAAGTCTTGTGTTTCCCAAATATTTAAACCCATAAACATTATAAGGCTTTTCTTCCTCTATTTTTGGAAACTCCTCATCAAGCAAAAGTATTTTATCTGTTTTCCTTTTCTGATTTTTGTTGTTTTAAAAACACACACTTTCTTGTATGTGAAATATGCTTTTCATTTCTGCAAGTGGTTGTTTTTAAAATGAAAACAGCTTGCTTTTCTAATTAGCTAAATATCATATGCTCAATGTAAATAATTTAGACCAGTTTTAACCACTGTTCATTATATGTACTTCTATTTTTACTTTGTACATAAGTGGAATTCTGTGATAACCTACTTTGCTCACTTAACGTTTCATCTTAGAGATTCCATCTCTGTATTCAGAAAACTTATCTACTATTTTGTGTATTTTTAATGACTAAAGAGTATTCCATTGTATAACTGATATGTTAATGGGCTCACTCAATCCCCTATTAATGTCAAATTTTATTTATTGTTTTCATCATCTGAAATGATCTTACATTTCTACATACATTTTTGCTCACCTGTTTTGTTACTTATTTTTAATAAAAATCTAAGAAATGCAATGCTTCCAATATGTTACAAATAGCCAAACTGTCCTGGTATTCATATCCGGGTACTCTCCCACCAATGGTGTGACATCAATTAAAAAAAAAACCTCATTGAAAAATAATGTTTTTATTATTTTATTTTAATTCCTTTATTTTCATGTGAAATTAATTATTTTTCTGGTTTAAAAATTTATCCTGCTTAGAAAATATTTCCTGTTAAAGACTGAATTGTATCACCAAATAACCCTGTGTTGAAGGCCCAGCCCAGTGTGGTTATATTTGGAGATAGAACCTTAAAAGTGGCAATTAAAGTTAAATGTGCTCATGGGGGTATGTCCCTAATCAAATATGACCCACATCTTTAGGGGAAGAGAAGGAAACACAAGAGGTTCATGTTCAGAAGGAAAAAGTTCATATAAGGACATAGCAAGTAAAGAGGCCTCAAAATTACCAGCACCTTGATCTTGGACTCCCAGACCCTGGAATTAAAAATAAATAAATAAATTCCTATTGTTTATGCTACAGGATTTTCATTGTAGCAGCCCTAGCAGACTAATAGGCTTCTCCACCTCAAGATTCTAATATTATTTGTCTAAATCTTCTCATACTTTATGATCTCACTTTTTGTCATTTAAATCTCTTATTTTAAATTTCAAAATACAGTTAAGTGGGAGGTAGGGTTCCAATATTTTATTTTTGCAAATACTATGCTCCAATACAATTTTTTTTTGAAAATCAACTCATTAGATTGATTTGGATTGTAACCCCTTCTGTTTATTCTCAGACTGGGATCACACACCAAAACACTGTTTCTACTGTTGCGCCTCAACAGCACAATTTATTAAAATTCCTACTTCCTGTTCTTGCTTCTCAGAATGTTTCTGGATATTCCTGAATATTTAGTTTCCCAAATAAATGAAGATAATGGTGTCATGTCCAGAAAATGGGATTTCTATTATATTTGCAAATAAATTTGTAGGAAACACACCTTCACACCATCTGTCCTCCCAACAAGGACAGGCAATGTCTTTCCATTCATTCTCATATTCTTTTATGTACTTCATATGGTGGTTGGTGTGTGTTTTTTCTTGATATGGGTTCTATGTATTTCTTGTTAAATTTATTCTTAGCATCCTTTGTAGTGGGTCTGGACTTTGCAAGGGATGATAAAATGCTCTGCTGTGTTGGTTTGAGTCTGAAACTTATCCCCACTTCCCAGACTTGGCTTATTTCTGAAAACACCACCATTAAAGAACTTTGACAGCCTCCTGTACATTTTGTTCTTGAGAACTTTGTGGTTTAAAATACAGAACCAGAAATCTTGAAATGAGAGGCTTCTTCCTGCTTCCTTGCATCCACCTTGTCACTGATTCTCAATAGCAGCAAACGTGACCTGGGAAAGCTTTGGTCGCTTAGCAACAAATGGGACTAGCTCCTCCCCTCCCCATTCTTCTAGACATAAAGGCTTAAGCCTCAGGGCCCTGAAGGGAAACATCAGTTTGAACTGGCAGTAAAGAGCCTTTCTTCCTTAATCTGCCTTTGCTTATTTCCAAAACCCTGTGCTGCATTCCAAGCTTTGGTCACAGGATGGATTTATAAAAGCATGTCTCATCACACATGGAGGGGGCTTGCACTGTGAAGTGCTTCAGAGAGGCCAGGGCGTCAAGAATCCCCAGCTCCCCGATTCTCCTGGAAAACCCTATCAGGATCCCAACTTTACCCACAGAAACACAACTTAGTAGAAGTCTCTGCTGCTGTCATTCAGTGCTCTCAGAGCAGGGAGCAGGGGCAGAGACTGTGCCCTGCCACAGAGAAAAGCAATGCTCTGCAGTCCCACTCCCCACCTGACAACCTAGGCCAGTTGTCCATCCCTGTGCCTTTTTTCCTGCTGCACTTCATTGAAGGCTACAGAAGTCACCAGTTCACTCCACCACTGCACCTGTTTTCAGCTCCTTTACTTCATTGTCTAAGCACAAAAAATAAATCTGATCCTCTCCAAAGGCTTTTCAGCCAGGACCCAAAGCAAAGGACCCTAGGTTGTCCTTGGTCAGGTGTCTGTCCCACCCAGATCGAGTCAGCTGTAATCAAGGGTGGGCTACTGTCAGATGATAAGGAATATGGCCTTTATTTCTGTGGCTGGGATGCCGTTGCAAGGGTGACTGGGCGAGAGTGATGAGCTTTTTGAGCAGGCTGCCCTTTGCTTCATTTGTGAGTCATTTGTTTCAGTTGCTTCTTTTACACACACACTATGTGGATGACTTTCTGACCCAATAGGTTTATCTGTTAAATAAATGTTTAGTCCCATTTTCATTTAGACTTAATAATAGTAATATTTAATTTAATAATTTAAACTAAGTGTATTAAATTATTTGATTTAATAAAAGCAGTTGACATGTACAAACACTTGGAATAGACTAGATACTGTCATAATCCTTTTGTATACAAACGACATGGTATCAGTTAATCCTCACATGTATGCTGTTTATTATTCCCCTTTTATAGATGAGGAAATTATGGTAGAAAATAAGTTAAGAGTTTTGCTCACTAACACACACCTGGTAATAGGTGTGTGTTCACTGGAGCCCTGTGAACCCAGGCTGACCGCAGAGGGCGAGGTTTGTCCTCTCATCCGACTTTCAGTTTCCATGCTTAATGCTGTTTTCCCAATTTTTAATTGCCCTGTGGTCAGTCTCTTCCCTCCCTCCTCTGATGTCTTCACTCCTGTTTCTCCACTTCAGATCTCTGCTCTTCACATTAGGGTGATCCCCACTTTCACCTGAGGGAACTCGAAAACTATGAAAAGCCAGATCAGACAGACAGAGTGGACAGGGGCTGGGTGCTGGCTTTACATTCCAGAGATGCCAGCACAGCTTGGAATGTTGTTGAACTATGGTGGGAAAGAGGCTCCAACCCTGGCTCCTCCAATCCCAGCAGAGTTTGCCAGAATCTCCTCTACTTTCCAGAAGACTGCTACACCCTCTAAAAATATGCTATCTTTCTCTAGTTTGGTTCTAAATGCTACTATATTTGAAAGAGGTTCTTTGACATTCGTCATCTGTTTGGTATCATTCTCAAATTCAGCACTACCCACCTGCCCTCCACTGTATCTGCCCTTGCTTTGCTTTGATAAAAAAGATACTTTCTTGGTTGGGGGTAGAACATGTGTCCTTATGCCGCCTTCATTCTAGAATTGTTAACTTCCTTTTGACTCATCATATTAAGTAAATTTAATTCTTTCCATCTATATGAGGAAAAAATTTCAGCTATTCATTATAACCATTAAAACGAGGCCTAAATACATTAGGGATGAATAACCAGCAAAACTTTGTTTCTTTACATAGACTCCATCTAACCAGGATGCCTAAAAAGGTAAATTTTAAGGAAAAAATCATAATGACAATAATAATATATGATAATGTTAATATTTTATACAACAAGATCATTAAGTATGTGTATGCATTATAAGTTAATACATATCTACCAGGAATCTAGATGTCATTATAAATGGTACATATTTATAAAAAAATTCCACTGAGACCAGGAAAAACATTAAAAGAACATTACCGTGCTATATGGCAAAAGTTCTCCAGTTTCTCGTTTGTAGTTTGTATTCTGGGATGTAGCAATGAATTAGATACTGGATGACTGACAAAATTTCACTGACCCCAGTAAAAGTCAATGGAAGTTTTGCATGAGTCAGATCATGTTCCTTAAGTTATTTAAACACTAAGTATGAATTTGGACTAAAAGATAGAAGAGAAATTGATTAAGGTCAAGCAGTTTATAATTAATGTGTGGGCCAATAAGCATTGCAGAAACTTTAATTCCAGGAGTTATGCCAAAGTAGGACAAAATGATTTAAAAATTAACCGAGAGAAAGCTCATCAAATCTTATACTTTATTGAAAAAAAGCAAACATAAAGTTGCAATGACTCTTCTTTTAAAGGTATTTTAAGTGCTAACTGAAAATGTTCATACTCATGTAGAATCATCTGCCATAGCATTTTTGGAATTCTATTAATAGAAATAGGAATACTTCCATATATGTGTATAAATACATTTATGTTTCATTAATGTGTCACAAACTGGTATAAGAGAAAACTTTTTGTTTTCTTTCAGCTACAGAAATATAGCAGTAAAAAAAGACTAAATATAATATCTACTAAACTTCACAAAATCAGAATCCTTTCTCACCACTAGAGTCCTATAAGGGGAATGCAAGTTGGTCAGAATTATTTCTGGTTTTGCAAACATCAATTATGAAAACCATTAGGATTATGTTTTTACCAGCAACTGCTTACCACATATCTGGGAATCTGGTATAATTTTCACAAATGAGGCAGCTAATGCAGTTTTATGCTATAACTTACCTCAAAATAGCACCACACCTCTCAAGGAGCATTCTAGGTCTTGGACATAATGAATGCCACACAGGAAATTCTATCTATGCTCTGCAGGAAAAAAAAATATATATATATCAGAAAACTTGTAAACCCATGAAAAGAAAGGGAGGTGGAGTAGAAAGAGAACAAAGAACTGAGAAAGGATAAAATTTTTTTTAAAGAGAGAAAATTACAATTGCTATTTGGCTGTAAGGGAACCATTCTGGATTTATTGTGAAATATTTTTCATTGCTTTTTAGTTATACTTCATACAACTTCCATGGAAGAAAAATATCACTTAAAAAGTTATGGTGTATGGTTGAAAACTAACTTTATGTCCTCAGTGAGAGGGCAATTAACTCAGTGTTCAGTATCCAAATGTAGCCCTATGATCCTACAATCAGGTATGTGGCCATTTGGTAGATAATTTTTCCACACTAAATCATTTCTGTAATAAATTATTTTTGTGGTTCTCTTTTATTATACCTGAATTATTGCTTCATTTTAAAAAATTAAGGTAGAATGAGTCTTCTTTGCCTTATTTACCATATTTGGGAAAAGATTTTTAAAAATCTCTTTTGACCTGTTAGTCCCAACTTGAGGACAAATCAAAGCTAGTATATTGATATTCCTTATATACCAATATTGCCTTCGCCAGAAAGATATCTCAAACTTGCATATTGTTATCCAAGACAACCTGGTAATTCTCCTTAAAAACAACTCCTGAGACATCCACATCACAGCAGCTACATGCAGTGTGCCAGTTTCTCAGTTCAACAAAAATATAGAATTTCCAGTTGATGAAGAATAATCTTTATTTGCACCAAGACCCATATTTAAGAAGTGGAGTATTTCTAACTTGTCCTTTAGTTCCCACAAATGACACTGGCCTGGATCTAAGGAATCTGGGACTGGTGACATATGATTTCACCAGTAATGTGGCATTTGAGACAAATAGCATGAAATACAGTGAGGAATGGATAAATGAAATGGAAATGTCCCGGGAAAAAAGGGCTACTGCTAGCTAAAAAAGTCCAATGTCAAAAGGACTAGGCAGGTGATACAGATGAGTGAATTGGGCCTGAAAGGATTGATACTTAGCTGAGTGGTCAGAGGGAACTGTGGCAAATTAGAAAGACTGAGTCTTCTCAACAACAAATAGATTAATTGCTGATTCCTAAACTTACATGCCTACTTTATTTGAGAGGAGAGTCATTCATATTCCTGATCTGCCTACATCTTCAAGTGTCGTCGTCCAGTCCCTGACTTTAAAAACCTTATATACAAATTATGGAAAAGGTTATAAACCAATCCAAATATCTCATCTGAACCCCACACTGCCCTACCCAGATTCCCATTTGACATTTCTACTTGGATATGTACTGGGCATCTCAAAAATAACAAATTCTTAATAATTCTCACCTCTGAAATCCAAACAGTGTCTCCCTTTTTGCCATCCCAGTGAATGGTTCCATCATTCACAGCTCTTCAAGTCAAAACCTTGAGGTCATCCTTGACACTCTCACTTTTCTATCCTCAAAGCCATCAGCAAGACCTGTGGACTGCACATTCACAATAGGCTCTATACTGAGTGAGACCACTCTTCACCACACCCACCATTACAATTCTAGTTTTTTCTTTACCCTGGGTAACCTCTTATCTCTATCTGCACTTCCACTTTACCCTGGGTAACCTCTTATCTCTATCCGCACTTCCACTCTTGTTTCTTTGTAGACTCTCCTCTACATAGCAGCTAGAGATTTTTTTAGACAATAAAATAAAATTTGAAAGCATAGATGGCCCTAGAAACTATTAGCATCAAGATCATCCTAGTGAATCGACTCTTCAGGACTCCTCTACATTGGAGATTTTATCTTGAACGCACATTCATCTCATCACAATCCCAACTCCAGAGCACTTCATTGTCATCAGACAGATTATACTTGCTCTCTTATTAATTGTCATTTATTTCTCTGAAACAAATTCTCCAGAGGGCAGGTTTTGTTCTTCACTAAAGGAAAAACCATGCCAGGCACACAGTGGTTGTTCAAAAATTAATAGATGGATGTATAGTTATGGTTTAAATCTAGTCATATAACCTCAAAACTTATGGGGTTTTTTTGTTTTTTTCCAACTAAATCAGTTGATTTCTGGAACAGTCCCAAGTCATGAAGGGCTTCAAGAGTCACAGCAAAGTTTCAATTCTAATGTGAGGGTAAGAAATTATTAAGGGGTTTTACATGGAAAAGTGATATAATTAGATTCACACTTAAGAAAGATTGCTTTGACAGCATTCTGAAGAATATTGGGTATGGTGGGAAACCACTTAGAAATATTTGCATTATCTAAGTAAGAGACATTGGTGGCTAGCGAAAACAACCAATTAGAAAATGATTTATAAGATACATTCATCAGAAATGGTGATTAGTTAATTGGGAAAGGTGGAGAAGAATTGGGGTTAGGAATTCAGAATAATTCACAGGTGACTTTCTGCAGGTTTGGGAAAATGATTCATTCAGAGTGAAAATGCTGAGTTTAGATTTCCGAAGGACACTCACATGATAATATCCTAAGGCCAGTTAGATATACTCAACATAGAGATGTAGCCTGGGGGTTTAGTCTTTGGAATCATTTCATAGATAGCTCATAATTTGAGCAATTGAAGAAGGGACTAGCTGAATAGACCATTAAGATAAGTTATCAAAGAGAACCTGGGTAGAATCATGAAGAAAATCATTTAAGAGACAGGCAGAGGAAGAAAAGCTTGCAAAGGAAAATAAGGAGGAATGGTTGGTGAGTTTAAGAAAAATCTTCTGTTGTTTGCCCAGAAAAAACTACAGCAGCTTACTGAAGTGCCTAATATATTCTCAAGAAGTAGTGTGCACCAGGAGACTCTGAATCAAATTACAACATCATTCAAAAGAGCTGATGTGTAAAGCCATCAGAACAGAGTAGATAGACAAGCTGGAAAGACATAATGGGTTGATCAATACACTGTCATGATTGGTATTAAATATGGTATATGATAAATAAGCAATAACAGCAAGGTGCTGGGAAATGTCGAATAGAGAAATGATGACAGAAGAAATAAAAGAAAGGGAAAGGAATTCTCATGCAAGGCTAACAGCCTGTATACCCATTTTACCTCAATCTTCCTTCTGCACTCATCATGTACTTGTAAAATTTTGCAACACGTTGAAATCTCTTGAGATTGCTCCTTCTCAATATATATGGAAATAAAAACACTTTAGTTAGCAAACTTTTATATGGTTTCATTGTAATCCTATCATACACAGTCAGTCATGTTTCTGATTACTCATGATAAAGAATCAGTAATTCTAATAGCATAATCAGCTATTTTTCAATGGCTATTTCAGAGTGATATGCAAGATCTCTTAGACTGCTGTTTGGACATTTGTAAATGCCATTAAATTTCAATAAAATTTTACATAATAGGACACTGAGTGTAAAAGTTGAGATTAATATTAAAAAATCTTGTTTAGTAACAGATCACATTTATTAATTCTTATATCTTTAGAAATCTTTTAAATATTATGTGTATCAAATAATTTAACCCCCACATTAACCTTAGAGTCTATTATTTTGCCATTTTTCAAATGGAGAAGCTGAAGCCCGGAAAGCTTGAGTGTTTTGCTTGCTCAGTGGCAGGGCCAGGAATTCTTATGGTCTGATTCTAGCACCCATAGTCACTCTTCTTTCAGTCATTTTGCCTCCAATATTTCATCATGTTGCCCATTCACTTACCAACATTTATTTTGTGGTTAGAGCAAAGTCTCATTCGGAGAGTCATCTCCATCATTTTATATGATACAGCATTTTTTTAAATATTTACAGTAGAAGCAAATTCTATTGTGTTGTTTTCTAAACCGAACAATCACATAGAAACTAAACTCAATAATGAAGCACTTACATATGGATTTTAATATGAAATAAATATAAAATTGTGATCAATATTTAATCTCTTACAAATAATGGGCTTATTTCCATTTCCTGGTGAGAAAACCTCCAGAGAGCTGATCAGCTGACAGAGCCGAGGACTGTGAAGGGCACAAGTATATCCAAAGTTGTTCCTGAATGCTTACTTTCTTTGCACTGAGATTAGTTAAAGCATGCACAGCATGTTTTCCAAGTTTGTCTTGCTCTGTGTCCCCTTTGTTGTCATAAATTTACAGTTTGGGGTAATTTCTTATACTACCATCAATATAATTAAGGGCTGATAGGCATTTCTGGCTATAATTTTATTCTTAGAGGACATTAAGAATCCAGATGCAACTTTTATTTTTAACATTTCATATTGTGTTTCAGTATTTGCTATTGGCAATAAATTTAAATGTCTTTTACATTTAAACTACTATGTGCATTTATGTTTTAATATTTTTCATGAACTTTTTAAAAATCATGTGTATGTGATAAATGGGGAAAATGCTGTTTGTCAAAGAAGAAATTAGATCTTGGAGAGCCTGAGCCAGACAGCAAAGTCACTGGTTTGATTTTAGTAATAGCAAATAGATCCCTGTAATTCAAATAAATGAAAATTGAGCGTGGAGTAAATATATGAGTGAGACCTTGTATTCTCTTCTATTCTAGATGGAGAGATTAATGATGCTGGACAGATGCTGGAGAAAAGTATACCAAAAAAATACATAGATGTGTCTGTTAGTGGGTGTGGCTCAGAGAAATTTACATCAGAGGTCCATGATTAGTAGCAAGTGAACCTGGTCCTTTGTGTGGAAATAGCATGTGGTAGTAGAGGTGCTTGATTCATAAAGGATGGTTTCTTTTTTGTTGATTTTTTTAATCTTTTTTTGGAGGGGATGATTTGTCCATTTTTAAAACTAATTTTCCGGTTCAAAGAGTAATGTAGAGAGTACAGGAGGGAGGTGGGTGTAGTGTTGGAACTGTTCAGTCAGTATCTTGACTGTGGTGAGAGAGAAAGGAATGAAAATAATTGTAAAATTTTAAAGAACTTTCCACTCATGCAGGTATACACACATACTCACACATGCACTGCACTTCCAAATGAATGTAAATAAAACAGAAAAGTCTGAATAAGATTTTTTGGATTGTATCAATGTCGATAATCTCATTGGAATATCATACTATTGTTTTGCAAAATGTTATCTTTGGGAGAAACTGAGCAAAATGCACAAGGGATCTTCCTGCATTATTTCTCACAATGATGTGAATATATAAACATCTCAGCAAAAATTTCAATTTCAACAAAAACCAATTAGACAATTCCAAATCAACTTTTTAAAACAGTGAAGTAAAGTAAAAATCAAATTAGTTTTTATATCCTATCTTTCCTTTATTAAATTCATTTTAAAGGCCAATATGTCTACCTTACTTTATATAATCATATATTTATAACTTTGAGGGATATTTTTGTTTTTTGGTATTGGGGTTTGAACCCAGGATTGCTTTACCACTGATCTATATCCCCAGCTCTTTTTATTTTGTATTTTGAGGCAGAATCTCACTAAATTGCCCAGGTCAACCTAGAAATTTGCAATCCTTCTACCTCCTGAGTTACTGTAATAACAGGTGTTCATCAGCCTGCCAGACACGAGTTAGCATTAATAAGTATTTATTAGATCCACCATCAATCTAAGTTCTTTGATTTTATTAATTCATCAAAACATACTACCAATATTAAAAGAATGATATAATTATTCCCATTTTACAGATGAGAAAAATGAGACCAAGAAAAATGAAATAATTCTGCCAAGATCAAATACAGTAAGATGATACATATGCTATATGAAATAAATATAGAAAGATATATCAAGATCAAATATAGTGTTAATACACAAATTAAAAGCAAAGCAGATTTCTTTTGACCTCTGGCTATCTTATTGTAAATCCCTCTCTTACACAAGATAAGATCTCATTAGCTAACTAAAATATCAAAATATTCAGCTTTGGCTAGAATTACACCCACAGAATGAAAGAAATAATTATTTTTTGTTAATCTCTAGAACTTTGGGTGAACTGTCATGACATCTTAGGAATTTGTGCTGTCCATGGTGAAGAAAGTATAAAGCAGAAATCACTGTTTCAGTAGTACAGATAAGTAGAAAGAAACATAAACAAACAAGCAAAGTCAAACAGTAAAACAATGATGTTTTACATTCAGTTTATTCAACAGCTTTATAATTATTACGTGTTAACTACAGCACGGTGCTAATGAGATCAAATGCACAAGTTCACAAGTTTGATTTATTCTTTCTACAAACATCTATTAGGCATTGCTCTATGCAAAGACGTATTCTGAAAGCTAGATAAAACATGGAAATATGTAAAATGGAAATACGTAAATTTCTTGCCCTTAAGGAGCTCAAAATCTGTGAGAAAAGATAAATTCAGTGCAAGGCAACACGTAGCAAGATTAAAATAAGTGGGAAAAGTAAAATATCTAGTAGCTCAGTATAACATAATTCAGAAATGTGTCTCAGTTATGATATTAAACCAGTTTTTGTTTTTGTTTTTTTTGCAGTGCTGGGGATTGAACCCGGGGCCTTGGATTTGCGAGGCAGGCACTCTACCAACTGAGCTATATCCCCAGCCCTTGATATTAAACCAGTTTTAAATCAACAAAAGGTAATTTATTGATTTACAAACTCAGAAGATTCCTAGTTAGTATAGGTAGCAGGCAAGAATGCCACACGCTCTATGGTGTTCACCAAGGAGCAGTTTTGTTTCTTGAGTCTTCTTTCTTTTAAATCTCAAAAATTTATTCCAGGCCTGGTTAACCTTGTAGTTACAAAATGCCTACCAATAAAGAGTGAGAAAAGGGTGAAGGTGAGAGAAAGAAAGAGAATGATTGATTGATTAAATTTCATACCCAAAGCATCAACTAAAGTCCTGAACTTCCTTCCTAGTGGACCACTTAAGTCTTGTGCTTACCCTGGGCTAGTCTCTCTGACCAGAGGAATTCCATGTATTAAATTGGCTTACGCCTTGATTCATGTGCCCCTTCCAAACTAACCTCAGCTCTAAGGGAACCCATGACTGTCATTTAGAATGGCATCAGCTAGTCAGCACCCGTCCTTAGGGAAGCTGGAATGACTTATTTTTTCCACTAACATGTGGTCATTAGACAAGGAAGGTAGTGCAGAAGAATGCTAGGTGGTACCCAACTATGTCCACTCCATACATCCATAATGCCCTCCTTCCCATTATAAAAGCCTTCTTGAAAGAGGTAGCATTTGAGGTCACCACTGAAGAACAGGAAATAATTACACAACTATCCATTCTTTTCTTGAAGATTTCAGGAGACACATAAAGATCTTTCAGTAAGTTAGGACATCATCATCACATTCAATTTACTGAAGTAAAGAAATTATGAAATCTTAGTTATTCTGATCACCCAGATAGTGATTCAGTTAGAGACAGAAAAATCTACTCTAGAGCAGCATTATTTTGGTTCCTGCATCTTAAAAATTAATCTTCTCTTCCCCAAGTAACCTCTAAAAGTCAAGCTTCCAGAACTGAAACATGATCAGTTCCGTGGGTGAACGTGGGTGCCTAAGCATCATGAGACATTGTATTCTAGATGTTGAAACTGATGCTTGTGTGTCCATGTTTGTGGAGAGATTTGCCTCTGCTGATATGCTCTGTCTGGAAATATCTTTGATGTTCTTTAGAGATCTTTGAATCAACTTCTTCCCTAATTCCTATTAGTCATATGAGTTTCTGGGGTCTAAAATGCTCCTTCTTGACACTTACTTCTCAACTCTCAAATTTGATTCTACTCTTCTATTTCCATTTTCTACAGTGAATCCATTTTTTTCCACTATAACATAGTAGAAAACTTCTACTTTGCTTATATAACTTCTCTTGCACAGTACCTTCTTTACAATTGTTACAAAAAATGATAGAGTCATTTTCTGACTTTATTTGAATTCTCACTCCCCTCACGAGTCTAGATTTGTTTGCACAATATCACTGCAAGTAATTTAATCTTTAGAAAAGATCATATCTTTGAATATCATTCTCATATCTACTAAGTGGGAAAAAAAGAGAAAATGATTAATTCTTAGGTCTCCAGATCCTTAACCCACCATTATCAGTAGGAATGAAACATCTTCCTTTGATGTTTAGACTTCCACATGCACCACTTTTTACCCTTTTGGTGCTTTCTTCTTCCTTTCTGCCTCCATCTCTCAGGAAACATTAATAGTTTCTTATTATTCTCTTTTTCTTGTCACCTTCTCCTTCCCCTTCCACCTCTCTCTCCTCTCCTCCTCGTCCTCCTCCTCCTCCTCCCCTCCTCCTCCTCCTAACTCCTCTTCTTTTTCCCCTCCTCTTTCTCCTCCTCTCCTTCTCTTCCTCCTGCTCCTTTTTTCCTCCTTCTTCTTTCTTCTTCTCTTTGAACCCAGGAGTTCTTAGTCACTGAGTCCATCCCCAGCTCTTTTTATGTTTTATTTTGAGACACAGTCTTGCTAAGTTGCTTAGGGCCTAAGTTGCTAAGGCTGGCTTTGAACTTGGGATCCTCCTGCTTCAGCCTCCCAAGCTTCGAGGATTACAGGCTTGAACCACCTCTCCCGACTCTTACTATTTCCAAAATTTCAGATTCTAACTCATATTTTCCTCCTAGTGTGTAAAATTTGGGTGCTATCTTCAAGAATTTCAAACTCTTTGAAATTGATATGGTATAATGAATTTAAATCCTTGACCTTCTTCAAATACACTCTATGTGTCTTTCTTATCATGGTTTCTACCATGATTGACTTTGCTAATGGTATCCTCAGAAGGTTCAGACTCACTAACATTTCAGCCTTGATCCTTTCCTTCTTGGACCAAAATCTTGCCTTCCATCTGTTTCTCTCCCACAGGTCTTTACCTTTCCTCTCCATCCAGAGCTACAATCATTTGATCCCTTCTACTTCAAACAGTCCAGTTGACACTTCTTGCTACAATCTTCTAGCTGTGGAATACATTACTACTCCTCACTGTCGAGCTTTCTAAGAAATGAGGTTTCCACAGTGCAGACCCTATTTTGCACTCATTTCTATCATTCTCTTGTTTATCTCATTTTTTTGTTCCATATCCTATTTATCTCCCAAACAGCATCATGGAGAGTCCTGCTTGGTTTATTGCTTTACTCATTGAAGGATATACAAAATGGCAACTCCCAGGACAGGGAAATGACAACCCTCAAAACTGTCTGACTCAGAGGAGGAGAGGGAAAGGAAGGCAATCATTAATCCTCTCCCAGTACAGCCTTTCCCGGTAACACTAGACCCTGAGGGGGAAAAAAGCAAACTTTCATCCCTCCCTGGGTTCATCCCCAGCATCTCCACCAAAAGCAAACATTCATCCCTTCCCAACCACAGTGGGTCCTGAAGGGAAGAGGTGAATACTGAAACACTGGGCCCTGGACTTTTACCCTGGATGAGTCCTGGAAAAAGAAGAGCAAATAGTGAAGCTCTGGTAACAATGGGTCCCAGAGGAAGAAGATAAACAGTGAACAGAGAGTTCTGAGCTTTTCCCAGTGACAATGAGTTTCGGGCTTTTTACAACTTCTTTCCTGGCTGTCCAAACCAACACGTCTTGCTTCAGTCTCCAATAATTAAATTACCCTCATTGTAAACTATAAAACTCAAACTCCTTCTGTAACTGGTGGTCATTTTTCTACCCAGAAAATGAGCCCCACCCACTGCCTGATTGATTGACTCCTCTGTGGAATAAAGCAAAGCTTGCTGATCCATTTGAGGTCTGCTTTTGTCCCGGTTGTGTTTTCATAAACCATGTTGCTTATTTTAGCTTACACTCATCACAAGTGTATAGTGATTCTTCTTCCTTACCTAAAATGATACTAGCTACCATTTTTCAAGCAACCATTCAGTGAGTGGCATGCTATGCACATCATAGTGGCATGCTATGTACAATACTCGTAAAAATGTGACACATTAAGTATGAGGAAATGAGTGTAGGGAGAGGTTAGGAAGCTTGCCCAGTGTTCCACATCTAGTGAATGGCAAAGCTCAGAATCAGCCCCAGGTTCCCCACACAGAAAAAGGTTTGATTCATCCTGCAAGGTTTTCTGTAATCTGTTTCCTTTTTTCAGGTTGTCTGTCATTGTTCCCAGTAAGAATTACACATTCTAGTTAAACTGGTTTAATTACTACCTAGTGAACCCATCTATGATTATTTTCATCTTGTAATCTTTGTGTACTCTCTTTCCTGTAGGAAGAAGCAAGTATAGGAGAAGGCTATTCATACTGCTAAATTTACCCAAATCCTTCTCCATTTTGAAGGAACCAATCTCAACTTCTACCTTCACTAGACTTTGCCTGCCAATCAAGCACACAGTGGTCCCTCTGTCTTCTGAAATGGCATGGCACTTGTCTGTACAACTTATTCGGAACATTATTATTCAAATTTCTTCATATTTAATTTGTCACATGTGTACGTGGGTCCCCATTCCTAAAAATGCAAAATCTTTGAGGGCAAGGTCTATGTCTTGTGTCTCTCTGTGTCTTCCACATAGTGCTAAGTACTTTCAAAGGACACAGTACAGAATTGTTGAGTGAAAGAAATGAAGAAAAACTTGGTTCTATGGTGGCACCCCCAACTCAGCCTTCTCTCATATGAATATGCAACATCTTGTTTAAACATTGCTTACTAATAGACTTATGGAGCAGTGAAAAAAAAAACAATACAAGTTAGTAAGTTTTCTAAGAATGTAATATAGTATATAAGCTTGCAAGCTTATCTGGAATCAGCAAAATTGGGGTTTGAATCCGATCTTATCAGATGTGTGAGTATGGGCAAGTTTCTTAACTTTTCTCTCGCACTCATTTCCTTATGAAAATGAACATTATAATACTTCCAGTCATATGTGTTTGTTTTAAGGGTATTTAGCACTTGGCTGAGTACTTAGGAAGGGTTAAAGAAATATTCATCATTATTATTATCAGATATTTTAAGGGATTACTATGAGGCTAGCTGGATACTCACAAACTAAAAACTATTAGCCTCAAAGAATATTAATGTAATTACATATATGGTTTTCAACAGGGAACTCGCAAAGATCTGAAGTCCTGTGATGTTGAGCAATTAAGATTCTCCTCCAAGAATCATCTTTTTATGCCAAAGTTCCCTCCCCATTACAGGTGGCTGCCAGAGCCATCCTAAGCAATGAAAATCCTTTGTGGAGATAATTTCTTACTGATGTCCCTATAACTAATCAGTTCCTTTCTATCTTGAATCTCCCTTCAACCAGTGGCCAATTGCAACTACATAGTGTACTCCAACATTTGGATGCTTCAGATACCCATCAGAAGTGGTTTCTTAAATTTTATGCTGGGATTTTTGATATTTGATTACTTCTTGGATCATGTATGTATTTTTCTTCCAGAGCCTGCAAGTTTAAAAATAAGATGCTTTTGATGATAGATTTTATATGTCAACTTGGCTGGGCTAAAGGATGCCCAGATACCTGGCAAAACATTACTTCTGAATGTATTTGTGAGAGTGCTTCCCAAGAGATTAGCATTTGAATCAGTAAACCAAGTAAAGAAAATCACTCTCCCAATCCTTTGAGGTTTGAAGAGAACAAAAAGACTGAAGAAGAGTGAATTCTCTCTCTCTCTCTCTCTTTGTCTCCTCTCTCTCTCTTCTTAGGCTTGGACCAGCTATCTTCTTAAGCTCTTGGTCCTTGTGCCTTTGAATTCTGGGACATACTCCAACCCTTTTCCTCTATACTCTGCTGTCTAGTTCTCAGGTCTTCAGACTCAGACTGAGTTGCATCACGGTTTTCCTGGTTCAACAACTTGGAGACAGCAGACGTGCAGACATAGTCTTATGAAAAAAATTTCCATACTAAATAAATACATGTACATATATATATGTGTGTGTGTGTGTGTATACACACACACACACACACACACACACACACACCCCCTCTCAGTTCTAATCTTTGAAGAACCCTGACTTGTATAATGCTACATCATGAATTCCTTCCTCCTATGGCTTCTTTCTTCAATTGACAACTCTTCTTACTTGTTACACAGAGTAGGAGTGACCAAGTTTTTTTCACATTCAACAAATATTTATTGAATGCTAATTATGTCTCTACCTGTAGAATTAGAACCTCTGCTCCCAAGAGACTTACATGATAAAGGCATTGGGTTTAAACAACAAAGGGACAGTCACTCTTTCTCATTTTGAATTCATGCAATCAGGCAACAAACTACTACAAACTCATCCAAAGATGGGAAGACATTCTTTGGCTTTCAAATATTGGTCTACTCCCCAAGATGTATCTCTTTCCTTGTCCTAGGGTTGACAAGGAACTTCAATGGACTCCAGGTTCACTTTCATTAAACAGTAAATAGAAATTGTCAGTCACTTAGGTATATTGATGACAAGCTGCATCTTCAATGAAGCTGAATGCTCTTCAGCCCCTCAAATATTTGCCCAGAGGGCAGCTTTAAACTCTCTTATATTTACTTAAGGAAGCCAGAGGTCATGGCTCTGAATTCTTATTTTCACTGAGCAGAGTGATTTTGTTATCCTAAATACCTGGATGTGGCAGTGGTCTCTTTTTACAAAAAACTTGGAATTATTGTCCCGACCTATTAAAGTAACATTAAATGCACATAATTTCAAAAAACAAAAAGTAAAGCCATCCAACCAAACAAACCAAAACTTCAAAAAATTGTTGTGGAGCTGAGTTTGAATTATAAGGTCAACTTTTTATAAGATTTTGCAACATTTTCCTGTACATCTAAAACTATTCCAAAATAAAAAGTTTATTTTCAGAATGGTTTCTGACAGAAAGAATGGAAAGGAACATTGATGCTACTTTCCTCCCATTTTAGTCTTTCTATTGCTTTGTATTCTCTTCTTACTATGAAGCTATTGTGTAGGAATGTAAAATCCTATTCATTGTATAAACTGAATTTAAGATGTGTCCCTATTTTCTTTCTAAAATCTCTTGCTTGATTTGCTGAGAGTCGATCAGATTAAAAAATAAAAGTCATGCTAACCTTCATATCAGATAAAGAAAAGACTTAAGTGCATTGACATAATGTGTTGTCCTTCATATATAATCATAAGGCTGACATTCTGTCAATAGCACTCAGTGTTGAGCTGAGCAGTGATGACAGGTTGAAGCTGAGCTATTCACAAAGAGCTGGAGAGCATGTTCAGTGGAAGATGCATTGAAGCTTGGCTGGAAGTGGGATGGGGTTAAACCCGATTTTGGTACACTTGGATGAAAGTCAAAAGAGTGCTAGAGGCAAACTTTGCCTAAGGCATAAAATTCTTCCTTCCTTTGGTCAAGATGATAAGAGGAACTGAGCATAGACTGCACTTGCCATTCATGGTCCAGTATTATACTCTTTACCCCAATAGGTTCATGAGTGGTAGATGTACACCCTAAGAGATCCATAGATAAATCAGGGTTAAAAATTCTAACATTAGAATTTGTACTCACATGTATTTTTATCTAAAAGTAAATACATTAAACTTAACTGATATTGAATATACGAGTTGACCCTGGAACCCTCACTAGATCTGTTTGTTAAGTGATTTTCAATAGAGAGGAAGATGGTATTTATACACCCTGTTTCTAATAGAAAAGATTTTCCTCCACAAACTCTTGTCCTTTCCACTCCTTAAACCCAATGTTGTCAACCTATATGGGTGATGCCTCCCTCATCTGTCAACACCTGAACAGAATGGATTAGTGTGGTAATACTGAGGTCCTATATCAGGCCACTATGGTTTGGATAAGTGTCCCCTAAAGGTCCATTACTGAAGGCTTGGTCCTCAGGGTGGTGCTATTGGTGGAACCTTTGAGAGATAGACCCAAGTGGGAGGTCTTTAGGTCATTGGGCGCATGCCCTCAAAGGAGATTGTGGGATTCTGATCCTGTCCTCTTCCTTTCTTTTGTTTCCTAGTCATGAAGGAGTAATTTTGTTCTACTACATACCCATACCATAATGTGCTGCCCTGCCACAAGTCCAAAGCCATGGAAACAACCAACCATAGACTAGAATTTCCCAAACTGTGAGCCAAAATAAACCTTTATCTTTATAAATTAGTTAATTATCTCAAGTGTTTTAGTGATAGAAAGGTGACACAGGAGTGTATGGCTCTCACATTAACCTTAGTAATAAAAATGATACCCTGTCTTCATATGCCAAGTGTTTCATTCTCAATTTGTTTAGAGAAGAGGCAGAACTAGAGACTAATGGTATTTTATCTCATATAATAAATATGAACTTTTCTGAGAGAAATGTAAGAGTTTCATAACTGGAGAGACTGACAGCAGTACCCTCAGTCATTCATTCACTTTCAATCTCTTACAGTTCACATACGTGTGATTAATTCATTTTCTGGGTGTGCCAGATACCATTTGTTGGCTCTTGAAGATCTATTCTTTACTCCTTTTCACCTTCTTTGTCCTGGGAGATTGATCTTGATGAGCTATGCTCAATGGCTCCTTTGACTGTCAGCTTCTAGTTGGTGACATTTTCTATGGTAACCTTCTAATAAATACTGGAAATAAGATAAATAGTCCATCACTTTATGGGAGAGGTAATACTTTAACAAAGAGAGAAGTAGTAATTATTTTTTTGATACAATATCATGCTATGGAGGTGCATTTTGGAAGGGATTTTTACAATGGTTTCTACTATAATGTATTTTTGTTATCTTTTAAAATGGGTTAATCTGTTTCTGTAATTTTTTAAAAAATAGAAATTCCTGATATGCTTAAAGATATTTCAGTGGATTTGAATGACACTTGTCAAAAATAAAATAGTCCATCCTTTGATTACTTTATGATAACTACTAATTGACATTAGAAAAGATGGAAATATTAATTTACAAGTAAAATTTCAAAAAATCTGTGCATAACTTTGTTGTCAGGATTGAAAAATGAATATCAAAAGCTTTTAGTGCAGAAAAATTTTACAGATATATATGTATTTTTCTTTCATTTAGTTCTATCTCTGTTAAGGGTCTTTAATTGTCACAATCATTGCATCTAAGTATTACAATAAAATGAACTTCCAAATAGATCTTTTAGTTGCTTTAATAGTGAGTTTTAACCAAAGATGTGGAAGGCAAACCACCAATGCACCCGATCTGTAGCTCTAGGGGAAGTAGCTGGAACTGTCAGAGAGAGTGCATTGCCCACAACTTAAGCAAGAAAGAGATCCACTCAGGTGAATTTGAACTGATTTCTAAGTAGAGACTAGAGAGAGGAAAGTTCAGGGATTAAGGGACTATGAGGTTGAAAAGTTGATACCTTTTGGACTCAGTATAAAAAATGGCCCTGAGTGACAAAGGGCCAGTGAGATTTCTCAAACAACTCAGCCCTTCAGTAATCACCAGATTAAGAGAGATACTTTTCCACCATAGCAAACTGTTTCAGATAGCCTCAAGGTATCTGCCATTAAGTTGAAGGAAAAACATGGGGACTGGGAAACAAAGGCAAGTTTAATAACTGTGTCTAGTAAAAACTGTGGTGCGTGGAACTTACTGGAAGCAAATAGATCAAAAGCTTATGAAGAAATCTTTTAAGGAATTGTGGTGGACAGAAAAAACCCCATGAGCTAGGGCTAAAAAGGGCCTTAAAGCAACCCTTAGGAAGGAAAAGAAATATGAAAGCTGCCCAACCCTCAAAGAGAGGTTATTCCTCAACAAACATTTCAGGTATTGCCATGGAGGATAATGGTTAAGGAAGAAACTACCACAGAGAGTAGCGAAGGGTTAGGAAAGAAGAATCAGGAACAGACAAAAAAAAAAAAAAAAAAAAAAAAAAAAAAAAAACTATCCCAAATTTTGGGGTAGTGAAAGTACCTACAAATAAATATTTAATTTCCATGGATCACTCATTGCTATGTAAATTCTATTCTTCCCTTTCTGAATGGAAGTTTTTATATAGTTCTATTTGTAGACAACATAGATCATCAGACCCAGGGCTCCCTACAAAATTGTCGGGGCCCAATACAGAATTAAAATGAAAGCAGAGAAAAGGTGCCACCAAAAGTACTAAACTATAAAGCTTTTTCTTCTACAGTGTGTTTGACTTGTCATGGTGTTTTATATGTACCAGTTAATGTCCTTTTAAATAAAGAAAAGTTTAATTTTACTCTTCATCTTTATATTGTGCAACACCAGTTTTAAATGCAAATACAAGAGTGTTTAACTAATAAAGAATAATGAAATGACAATTCAGATTTCATGGTTTGTACATGCACACGTATTCTCTTCTTTCCAGGCATGGAAATGCTGCACACAAATAATTCAAAATTTTTATTTTGCTTCTCAGTATGTGCACATTCCAGAAGTACTCTCTACCTTTAGTTTACTGATGAGTAAGGAAGGACTGAAAGAAGAAGGAATTATGGTTTCTCTCTCTCTCTCTCTTCCTATGACATTATTATAGTATAAGTTACTGACTAACACAGGAAAAGAAAAAAGGATATAAAAAGTTCTTGAGTATTTTGTGCTTCTTAGAACATCATGTATTCAAAGTATGTTTTCGTTCAAATGGAAAATGTGGTTTCTCAGGGCAGACAGCGTCCTGCTCACTCATAGTCATAACATGGTTATCTTCTAGTCACTCTGCATCTTGCTAAACTCCCCAGCATTATAGATATACCAGAATTCAGTGCTCATGAGGGTATCATAAATGCTAAATATGAATAGGGCAGCAAAGAATCTAGGTCGCACATACCTATTCTCACGTGCTTCTCTATTATTCCTTCAGACTTGACTTTCAAAATACAAATTCAAAGATAAAATTATTAGTAATTTCTAAATAGTGTTAACAGAGGATTAAAAAAATGACAGGGACCCATGCGAGTGAGGGTAGTACCAACTGGGCTTGAGAGACCCACAAGAAATATGACCTGGAGTTCCTGGATTTTGAGTTAGATTCAGGGATTGAGTGAGGCATTGGATGATCTCAGTTGGGTTGAAAATGAGTAAATTCTTTGCATGGGAAAAAGAGTTGAAAGAATTTCTAGAGATATATGGTCCTCCCAAACTGAACCAGGAGGATATACACAATTTAAACAGATCAATTTCAAGCAATGAAATAGAAGAAACCATTAAAAGCCTACTAACCAAGAAAAGCCCAGGGACCAGATGGATTCTCAGCTGAGTTCTACAAGACCTTCAAAGAAGAACTAATACCAATACTCCTGAAAGTGTATCATGAAATAGAAAAGGAGGGAGCCCTTCCAAATTCATTTTATGAAGCTAGTATCACTCTGATACCAAAACCAGACAAAGACACAAAGAAAAGAAAACTTTAGGTCAATATCTCTGATGACCATGGATGCTAAAATCCTTAACAAAATTCTGGCAAATCACGAAAACATGTTAAGAAGATAGTGCATCTTGATCAAGTGGGGTTTATCCCAGGGATGCAAGGTTGGTTCAACATCTGGAAATCAATAAATGTAATTCATCACATCAATAGACTTAAGGTTAAGAATCATACGATTATTTCGATAGATGCTGAGAAAACATTTGACAAAATACAACACCCCTTCATGCTCAAAACACTAGAAAAAATAGGGATAATGGGAACATTCCTTAACATTGTAAAGGCTGTTTATGCCAAGCCCACAGCTAACATCATTCTTAATGGAGAAAAACTGAAAGCATTCCCTTTAAAAACTGGAACAAGACAGGGATGCCCACTGTCACCACTTCTATTCAACCTTGTGCTGGAAATGCTAGCCAGAGCAATTAGACAGACCATAGAAATTAAAGGTGTACGAATAGGAAAAGAAGAACTCAAGTTGTCACTATTTGCTGATGACATGATCCTATATTTAGAGGATCCAAAAAACTCCACCAGGAAACTTTTAGGCCTAATTAATGAAGTTAGCAAAATAGCAGGATATAAAATAAATACACATAAATCAAATGCATTAATCTACATAAGCGATGAATCTTCTGAAAGTGAATTGAGGAAAACAACTCCATTCAAAATAGCCTCAAATAAAATAAAATACTTGGGAATCGATCTAACAAAAGAGGTGAAAAACCTCTACAATGAAAACTACAGATCATTAAAGAAAGAAACTGAGGAAGACATTAGAAGATGGAAAGATTTTCCATGTTCTTGGATAGGCAGAATTAATATAATCAAAATGACCATACTTCCAAAGATACTCCATAAATTTAACGCAATTCCAATGAAAATTCCTATGACATTCCTCATAGAAATAGAAAAAGCAATCATGAAATTCATATGGAAGAATAAAAGACCCAGAATAGCCAAAACAATCCTGGACAGGAAGACTGATGCAGGAGGTGTCACAATACCAGACCTTAAACTCTACTATAAAGCAATAGTTTTAAAAACAGCATGGTATTGGCACCAAAATAGACATATAGACCAATGGTACAGAATAGAAGACACAGAGACAAACACACATAAGTACAGTTATTTCATACTAGACAAAGGTGCCAAAAATATACAATGGAGAAAAGATAGCCTCTTCAACAAATGGTGCTGGCAAAACTGGAAATTCATTTGCAATAAAATGAAATTAAACCCCTATCTCTCACCCTGTACAAAATTCAACTCAAAATAGATCAAGGATCTAGGAATTAGACCTGAGACTCTTCACCAAATAGAAGAAATAGTAGGCCCGAATCTTCTTCATATTGGCGTAGGACCAGACTTTCTCAACATGACCACCAGAGCACAAGAAATAAAAGGAAGAATCAGTAAATGGGACGGATTCAAACTAAAAAGCTTTTTCTCAGCAAAAGAAACAATCAAGAATGTGAAAAGAGAGCCTACAGAGTGGGAAAAAACTTTTCCACACATACTTCAGACAGAGCACTGATTTCCAAAATTTATAAAGAACTTACAAAACTTTACACCAAAAATGCAAAGAGCCCAGTCAATATATGGGCTAAGGAACTTGGCAGACATTTCACAGAAGATGATATATAGGTGATCAACAAATATATGAAAAAGTGATCATCATCTCTAGTAATTAGAGAAATGCAAATTAAAACCACCCTAAGATTTCATCTAACTCCAATTAGAATGGCTATTATCAGGAATACAAGCAATAATAATTGTTGGCATGGATGTGGGGAAAAAGGCACACTTGTACATTGCTGGTGGAGTTACAAATTGGTGTAGCCACTCTGGAAAGCAGTATGGAGATTCCTCAAAAAACTTGGAATGGACCCACCATTTGACCCAGCAATTCCACTCCTCAGTTTATACCCAAAGGTCTTAAAATCAGCCAAGTATAGGGATGCAGCCACATCTATGTTCATAGCTGCTCAATTCACAATAGCCAGATTTTGGAACCAACCTAGATGCCCCTCGATTGAAGAATGGATAAAGAAACTATGGTATACATACACAATGGAATATTACTCAACCATAAAGAAGAATAAAATTATGGCATTTGCTGGAAAATGGGTAGAGTTGGAGAATATTACGCTAAGTGAAATAAGCCAAGTCCAAGAAACCAAAGGCCAAATGTTTTCTCTGATCAGTGGATGCTGATACAAAACGGAGTGGGGGGAGGGTTACAGGGGGATAAGAAAAGAATGGAGGGAGTATGGATGGTGTAGAGGAAAATGGGATGGGAGCGGGGGAAGGAAAAATAGTAGACTGAGACAGTATTACCCTATGTATATGTAAGATTATATGAATTGTGTGAATAAAAATAAATTAATTTAGAAAAAAAGAATTTTTCTAATGGATGTGTGTGTGTGTGTGTGTGTGTGCATGCGTTTAAAAAAGTACACTATTGATTCACCAAAACCTATTTCCTTTTTCCTTTGGGGCACAGTTAAAGTACATTCCCCAGCTGCTCCTATAGTTATATATGCCATATAACAGAGTTCTATCCAATGGAATTTGAGCAAAAGTGATGCGTAGTAGTTTCATACATGACCCATAGAAACTTTGCCTATGATCTCTCTTCCTTTCCTTTTCTGACAGGCATTTGCAGAAAAGGCAATGGAGGACTCAAATTCCCCAAAGGAGTGATTTAGAAATTGTTTAAAAAGGTCTGGAATCTCACCAACTGTTTTGAGTAATTGTTAAGCCACTGAGATTTGGTGGGCACGTTTGCTACAGATGTTAACCTCTCTTGAATAGAAGAACACTCTACAGTCAAAATAATCTAGTTTCCACTGAGGAACTTATCATAAGGAGTGCTCAAGTGACAAGATGAAAAATCAGGTCAAGAATTTGTCCTTGACCTTGGAGTCTGGACAGACATATGGGATAATTCAAAGGTGTAGAAGAAATTTTGGTGGCAGGGGGATCATTGGATGCAGGGAGACCACTGGTTGATTACAAAACCTGGGAATGAAGCTACCTTCTGGAAGAGTATGTTCAATCACCATAGTGTTAAAATATGGTGTTCCATAGCTAGGTAAAGATTTTGTCTTAAATCAGTGTTATATCCTCCAAGAGGCCTTCAGTGATACCTTGTAGTATCCCTCTATCCCCATGGCTACATTCCTTAGTGTGACACCTTGTTTATTTCCTCCATGACACATGATACACACTTTGATTACATATTTATTTGCTAAATTAATTCTTCATTGTCTGCTTCATCTAGTATCGTGTGTTTCATAAGGTTGGCTTTATCAGTTTTATTAACCCCTGTGTCTAATAAAGTGGGTAGCACTGACTAAATGAAAAAGTATACACAAACCATACTCACTCATTGTGAATTTAGTGCCTTCGCCTCTTTTTGGTTGGCTCCTACTTTGTGCCCTGATATCACAGTGAATGAATATCCTACCTCTGTGTTTTGTCTTTCTTGATGGGATCTTTGTTCTATGCAGTGGCACCTTAACAACACTGCCTGCCCTACTACATAGACCTCTGTCATTTGATGACCATTTTGACCTTTGCCCTAAACTGCCCCACCTCCACTTAGGTATATCCCCTGGGCTTTCTTCCCTTTATGGGATGTTTGTCCTTGGTACTTGTTCCCATCTCTAATTCCTGACCTATTTTCAGACTGAAAATTCTGTTTGTTACCAGTATAACTGGCACTGGCTTCACCTCCAGGTCCCAGATCATATATCCAGTTGCTGCCATTTTGAATCTAACTGTGCACAGAAAGCAGCTGCCTCTCAATTCTGTCTTGTCACATTTTCATAGTATTCAACACAGAACAGCTTACTTGGGCTCAGCTAACCAGTACTCCCAAACTAATTGTGATTCATATCAAACGTACATTTTTAAAAATAAAATGAAACAACTTAAGTAAAAGTGATATGGATCTAATCAAAAATATTTCAGTAGTAGAGATAAAAAGTGGTACTAATAACTAGGCCTTAATCTCAAAGAAGGGCTTGGGAGGTCAGGCATTGCATCTTTACAACTTTAGCTCATTCACAATATCCAGTATAGTACTACACGCATCACAAGGGCTCAACAAATATCTCTTTATGGATTGCTTGGTTATTGTGTCTCAAAATTCATAAATTTGACAAATATTGATATAATAAAACATGCAACAAAGTCTGTTCCTACTTCCAGTCCTCTTTAGCAGCCTTGGCTCACTATCCAAATGATTATGTCTGATGTCTCTCCCAGCCACACTTCATTACAGTCGTGACAGCAGTGAAGTAGCTGAGTGAATGCAGTGCCTGTTCATAACATCATCTCCAGTAAAGGGTTTCAAGATCCTTCCAGCTGTTATTCAAATCTATATCATTATTTACTATAGAACATAAAACATCAAGGCCTCATATATTTTCTCCCTTCTTGAACTATCACCAGCCAAGCTATGTGACAGAGCATTGAAGTACAATAAAGTTGGTCACCTCAGAATTTCTTTCCTCAAATATTCTATTTTTTCTCTAAACCGTGGATAATTAGAATTGACCTTTACATGAACTTTAAGGGAATTAAATGCAAGGGGATAAGTGCTTTGAAAGGTGTGGACCACATGTAATGGGTACAGATCCTGGAGAAGTTACTATGTATCAGTTTTGAGATAAACACTTTGGTGCTGCTGACATTCTGTAACTTTTTATTATATTTTCAAAAAAAGTAAGCCACACTGGTTGCCATGGAAGTGATTATGACATCATAATGTGATGATGACTTCTCATAATCTATAAGCAGCCAGAGCAGATGTGCTTGTAAGAAACAAAGATCTTGTTTTCATACAAATGTTCTCAAAATAAAACACAAAGGAAGAAAAAATACCCAGAGCACATAATGCAAGGAAGAATTGCTTTCAAATAGAATGTTTTACAAAGTTTTTCATAAAGCCTCAGCTGCTCCTCAAAGCACAACCAGCTTGAACATGGCTAGCAGACGTGAAATTACAGTATTCACAAAATTAGTATTCAGCTTGCAGAATCTCTCCTTTCAAAGGCTTCATGCATACTTTATGCATGCACAATTATAGAAGTAGGTAATGAGAGAGATTCTGATTTCCCTCCTATTGTTATTATTGTATTTAGCTGGGTAAGTCTTAATAAAAATCACTTTGTTAAAAACAAACCTAAGCAATAATTTATTAATACTATTGAAAAGATCTTTCAGCTCTTATTACAAAATACATTGGATGCTCTCTCTAAAACACATTCTGTTCATAGAGATAGGTAGCAAGTATCTGCTTTTAGTTAAGAATCAAAGTTGAGTAACGATTAATCTGCAAGCCATAATAATTTTTTACAATTTTATTATGTCACATCACAATTAATTTCACTTCAATTATTAGAGATTTTTTAAAGGATATTCAAAGTTTATGACTATGACCTCCTGAAATATAATAGATATGATAAACAATATATCAAATGAATGGATTGTGTCAAAATATATTACAATGTTTTCATTACACCACTTTGAATTTAATCCTATATACCTCATGGCCATTGATATCCTCCTAAATTAATTTTTCATATTCTCAAATATCTCTCTCAGTAATCTCAAATATTTCTTAGAATTAATCAAATTTTATGTAATAAAAACGAGTTAATTATAATAAAGTTCTCACTCCTTGCAATAAAAAACTCTACATTCAACTTGTAACATGAATGTGCCAATAAAATTTTTAAGTTCTCATATAACTAAATGGAGATATGAACAGTGAAAAGGAGATAAATTAACTGTTTTGACAATTCCTAAGCTGTTCTTTTCTTAAAGAATTCAACTGTAGTATATGCTTTTGCATGAAAATAGAAAAGATAAAGACTCAGCTATTTTGGTTAGAATTCTGCATTACCAATGTGTATGCACATTTAACTTTCAATTTAATGTTCAAATTAATTTTTTCATTGAGAAATAGAAAATACAACAAAAATTACATTAAAAAGAAAACCAAGTAAAGATAGGCAAAGACTCAAATGTAAAAGTTCACTGTGTTTTCTAGCCTGAGTTAAAAGAAATTGAGAATAAGTTAACAGGTGCTCTTTGATCCTAGTTTTAGTTCTGTGATCATATTGAAGTCATACACTATTTTAAGACATAAGCTCACTTTTTAAAAGTACATAATAAGCATACAGTAAATGGACACCAATGTTTCAGGTGTATATTGAGAACTAAAAAGACCATGATAGTATAATTTCTGAAAAAGAGGGCTAAAAAAGAGGGCTAAAAACACTGAAAAAGAGG